>OX463784.1:3502884-3854730 GCA_949825025.1 Siphlonurus alternatus | reverse complement strand
TATTATTATATGTAATAATAATAATATATTAGGCCTTTTGTGAAATTTGCAATGTGTTATCATAAATATTATAACTGGAAGTTCATTTGAATCAATATTGATTTATTGTTTTAAAATTTTTATAAATGGTTTTTGTTTAAAAACGCGGTAGGTGGATAATATTTTTTAAATAATTAAATGGTCTTACTGAGTAATACATATAATTAATATAATATAAATAATAATGACACTAAGGTACTCCACGTGATCATATATAGCCAGTTGAAACGTTTGAAAATTCTTCATGCATATGATATTTAAATTATCAGCTTAAATACTGAATGTAGAAGGAATATTAGTTACGTAATCTTTTACCGCCAGCAAGCAAAGCGAGAGAGAGAGGGGAGGAAGCCAACAGGTGCATGCAGTCGAAGTCCGCTCAGTAGTCTCAGTTACGGCCTCAGTATAGTCTCAGTACCTGTACGTGTCGCAGTGGACGAGAGAGAGGATGCGGCGTGCGGAGAAGTGCTGTAAATGTAAGTTTAATTGTGTAAAATCCATTATTTTAATTAACTTATGGTACATAATTACGTTGAAATGTAGGTTCTGTATTTCAAATATTATAAATGTTAAGGGGCATTCACAAAGCCCTTATAAGGCCACATTTAGGGCTTGATAATTTAAATCCTGATTTTATACATCATGCTTTTTAGATCCAAAATTTCTGGTCTTAAATTATCGAGCCCTAAATGTGGCCCCTTGTTCATTCTTGATATTTTTTTTGCACCTGTTATAAATACAATTAAATTGTAATTAATTTCTGTTGTAATTTAATACGTTTACGTTTTTTAGTTTTTTTAGTGCAATTTTACGGTTTGTATATTTAGCCTTGAATAAAAAAATGGAGTAAAATAAATATAGGACTATGGAAAATTAATTTTGATTTTAAAAAATGTATGTCTGTACTTTCTATTCTTTAAACCGTAATTAATTTAAAAAAAAAAAAAAATAGTATTTAAATTAATACAGGACCTTTTTGTAAAACATGAAAACCTATCGTAGCAATTTAACAGGCATCAACATGAAAAGGAGTGTATCCAAGAGGAAGGGAGGGGGCGGTCGCAAATGTTCCAATTGGTTCGTATTTTACTGTTCAGCGAATCATTTAAGGTAGAGATAACACGGATCAGTTGGCCCAATGCTAAAAATTTCCAATTCATACAAAAATTAAAATGTTCTCCTCTACATCCCCTATCATTAGGTATAATTTCAGGTGTACAAAAACGAGCTAGTTTTCGAGGATTGTAGGAAAACTCGGTGCAGGAAAACTCGGTGCAATTTCAACAAGCTAATAGGAAAACTCGGTGCACGGTAAACTCGGAGCACGGAAAACTGGGAGCACCGCTAGGAAAACTCGGAGCATCGCCATATATTATATAAAATATCGTATATATTATATATAACCAGCTATATTGTCGCCTCCAAACACAAAAGTTACAGGGGACTTAATTAAATACTATGAGGAGCATCACTATATCGTAATTTATCCTTAATAATTGTTCTCTAGGGCTTATAAATATTTATAAATTGTGTATTTGCCATAATAATTTTTTAAGAATTGTAATTATTTGTGTAATTATTTTTTGATGGTAAAAAATTATAAAATTTAGATCAAAACATATAGATAGCAAAATGACTGTTCACTTTCTGAAGTAAAGAAAGTAATTATTTAGTCCAGTTTTTGAGATGGTAATTTTTTTTAGTTGAAAAAGATGCTGATTTGACTTGATTTGAAAATGGCCGCCAGATTTCCAATGATATTCTCATTATTTATATCCTGAATATCTCAAAAACTAGATTGACTTTTGCTTCATTTTTTTTCTTTTTGCTGAATATTTATGTTATAATGTAAGGAAGGTTTACTATAATTTTCAGAGTGATTCACCATCTCCTAAAATTAGTGACAATAACCCTTTTAAAACAACATACAGTTGAAATTTTTTACTATATATTATATATATGTAATGTATCTCTTGAAACTTTACTTGATATCTTTCTATTTTTTATTTATTTATATATATAATATGTATATTATATATATATTTTTATTTTAATTTTTTTTTTAATTTTTTTCATATATAAAGCTGTGCATGCAATGAAGTAGAATAGTTGCATCTGTGATTATACAATTCTTATTCTTACCAATTCTTATTTAACTTTAACATAATATTTTGCTGCCTTGAGCCGTAATTCATCTATATAGATATTTTATTCTTTTATCTAATTTTTAATTAAAATAAATTTGCATTGCATATAAATTTATATGTAAATATATTAGGTTCAACAAAATGCATTTTTACATAAATTAAATACTTTTTTAAAAATGTTTACATATGATGTGCTGCTATAAATTTACTTTTAAATTCTTAACTAAATTCATGCATACTTTTCTAAATAATAAATATTAAAACTGGTATAGGTATTGTATTATATACTAATTAACGCAATAATACGGAAAAAAATTTCACAATAAAAGTGTTTTATTTTATATAAACATACTGTTATATACATTGATCACATAAGCTAAAATATCACATAGGAAATAATGTTCGTCTACTTAAAAATTGATGCTTAAATTGTACAAAATAATACATAATTATCTTATTGGAATCTATATAATTAAATGCAAAGCTATAAATAGAAACAAAATCCACACCATAGCTGGAAATGAGGGGAGAGGGGAGGGGTCAGTACTAGGTGCCTAGTAGATGTTGTGGGCCACACCCTCCACATAGTCATAAGCTGGGTGACCCTTAGCCCATGAAAGTTATTGGGCTGCGCCTCGCCCCATTGTTCAAGTACACGTGCACTAATTACCTTACCTGCTACCTGTTTTTTTCAATCCAGGTAGTAAAGAAACTTGTTGACAACGTTTGAACGCCATAAAATAATGTACGGTTGAAATTATTTCAATATTATTACAATTTATTACCATTCCCTATTTTTCAGCATTGCATGTATATTATATTATATAAAATATATATAATGATTAATCGTCATCATGTATAAAACATATTAAGAGGCATTCAAAGTCTTAAGGCCACATTTAGGGCTCGATAATTTAAAGCCCGATTTTATGCATGCTTTTTAGACCCAAAATTTCTGGTCTTAAATCATCGAGCCCTAAATGTGGTCTTAAGACTTTGTGAATGCCCCGTATTTATGTTCCTTTCCCTTTAATTAAATAAAAATATATTTCTTCACATTTATGCAATATGTATTATTAGATTTTTTTTCAATGTGTTAACGATAATATATATAATGTCATATAACAAATAAAAATAAAAATTGATATAAGAATGTAATTGTTCTCATAAAGTTATATGGACATTATGGACAAAAAATTGCTGTACCGCTGTTCCTTCTATGAAAGCACTTAATTTTTCCTTTATTTACAATAAATATTAATTAAATAATGAAATTATTTGAATTATTTATAAATAGTATTATTAATTTTATATAGAATTAGTGATATTCATAGTATTGTGTTCGATTTTTGTTATATTTTATTATTTTTATGCTAATATACATATTCCAAAATCCATATACTAGTATAGGGATCTTGCAATATATGCAATGCTCCGAGTTTTCCTAGCGGTGCTCCCAGTTTTCCGTGCTCCAAGTTTACCGTGCACCGAGTTCTCCTAGCTTGTTGAAATTGCACCGAGTTTTCCTGCACCGAGTTTTCCGGATACCGTTTTCGAGTTATTAATTTTTAAGGTTGGATAGTTTAACAAGGAGAACTTTAAAACTTTAAAAATTAATAACTCGAAAACTAGCTCGTTTTTGTATAACTGATATTTTACCTAATGATAGGGGATGTGGAGGTGAATTTTTTAATTTTTTTTTTCATAATTTTATGAATGGAATTTTTTAGCATTGGGTCAGCTGATCCGTGTTTTCTCTACCTTAATTAAACTTTGAAAATTTAAGGCTGTTTTCGAATCATAGACTCGCATTCGTTAACATTATTTTTTAGCGTGGTTGTATACTAAAGGTTGCAATGTATTTTCTTTCTCAGGTGATTCTACGAGACGTTCTAGCTCTGATGTAGCGACAACATGTTTGTCCCCGCATTCTCTCCCACCTTGTCGTATAGTTATAATGAACATGCAAAGTTTACATGTGACTTCTTGGTAGTTTATACTTCATTTATATGAATTTTATCTTGAAAAGATTTAAAAAATTTTACATTATATCGAGCTAATTTGCTGATAATATTAATAATAAAGTTTTAAAAATTTTTGTACCAAAAACTGTTCTTTTGATATCTGTTCTCGATGTTTTATCCCGCAGTTTAAATTTTTTTTTAAATTTTGCAAGATATTTTAATATTTATAATTACGGTTAAACTTTTGATACAAGTTTTCTTGCACAACTATAAATAGCTAAATAATTCAAGTGTGATTTTATTGCGAATTTAGTGCATTACGGTAATTTTTACTTTAACATCATTATATTAATGGTAAATTTATTCAAAATTTCATTTTAATAGTGACTAAAAATGTTCTGAAAACTGCCAGTTTCAGCAAATCTTAAAACGTTTACGCTACCCCGAGGTGTACGAACCTCGCTCGTATGATATTTTACAGCCAAGGTGGGTAAAGGTAGATCGTTAATTAATTAAATTATGGTTTCAGTAACATAAATTATTCATATAAGTATTGTAGTGGAGGTTGAATATTTTAAGTTTAATCTCAAGTTACGATAATTTTGTTGTTTACAATAATATCTGTATTAATATTTCAAAATTAGTTTTTTAAAAAAACGATATTTTTTTAAGTGGGTACTGGTATAGCTTGCTTTTAATCACCATACCATTAGCAGTTTGATGCATGGTTTTGATGATTTTCAATTAAATGCAATATGGTCTGACTATCTTGTAGCTTAGCTGTAAATTTTGCTATTATTATTTTTAGTTTATAACAATCTGTAGATTGTTTTGCTCACAATCAATCTAATATGCCTTGTTTAGATTGATTTAGGTTACGGTTTGCTGTCCGTGACTTAATTGTAGTCAAGTCATGTAATGAGACTTAAATCACACCTAGTGTGATTCAGAGACCTGGCGCGTGGATAAACCAAACTTTTTATTAACTGCATTTTACTCTAGTAAAAAATAAGTAAGGATAACAAGATAAAGAAAACAATACATTACTTTAATTAACATTATTATTACCATGGTAAATAAAATGATAAAATTAATGTACTGTGCTGGTCCCAAAAGTTGAATTTTACTCTGTGTTTCGCAGTATCATCCTAAGCAAGGTTGTCATGGCCTTGAAAATTAATAAAAGAATTTGTTTACTTAGAGTAATTACGAGGATGGTTTTCAATCCCTTGAAAAATGCGGGGGAGAGTAGGTACAGTACCGTCAGATCTGTTCTTGCTTCCCCCTCCGCTTGTTTTTGGTGTCTTGTGGGAGTGTAGCGGAGGTTCGGTCGTTTCCCTAAGTTACCAGCGAAACCGGCCTCCGCTGAGCATAGCTTTAAATGGTTAGGATGACACGGCTACTGCTTCTCCCACCCAGGGTACAAAATCGCCACGATTTACCACTATGTGGTCACCCCTGGCTTTGGATAAATCCATAGACAAAGAATTGTGGCGTACCCATCTTTAACCATAATAACCCTTTTTATTTATTTCAGTTTTTATTATTTTTTATTTTATTATTTTTCGTTTTATTTATTTTTTATTATTGTTTTATGATTTTCGTTCTTTCCTTTTTATCCATAATCCTTACACCTGAATCATATTGGTGCAATCTTAAATAAATTTTCTATACCATGGCCACCTTGTTTTGTAGGATATAATACTGAGAAACACAAAAAGTTGTTGATTTTTTAATTTTTTGACTATACATAATTTACAATAAGTGAAAAAAAAAATAAATAAAATGAGGATTTTTTTTTTTAAATTATGCAGCTAAAATTTAAATAATTCCAAATTGTTAAATTAATAATTATTAATTAAATTTAATAATTTAGTAAATAATATTTTAAAAAATTAACGAGCACTATAAAAAATAAATTTTGTCTGGTTTTGAAGCAATGCTGTCTCTTACGGGATAGTTGGGTTATATTGCATAGTCTTAAGAAATTGAAACCAAAGTTTTTATAGTATGATTATAATCATTATATACATGCTTTGATTGAAACCTTACACTTTAAAGAATATCGTTTTTACCACTATTTTGAAATGCTATATTAGCACAGGAACTGTGTAGTCATGGCTCCTTAATTTACTCTCCTTTGTGTTTGATTGGATAATTAAACGTAAGAATGGATATTATTGTGAATGCATAAATCATGGCATAATTTGACAAATTATCTAAATCACGTTGCCGTTATAACCATAATACATAATACATAATATATAATGTTATTAAATGAAATATATATAATAACATAATTACTGGCTTATTATATTTTAATCATATTTATTTAAAACTGAAACTCTAAATTGCTCAATTTTACTTGAATTATAATTTAAATATAATTTGAATAATACTAAAACGGAGTCGGTAAATTTTCCATGCAGCATCGATTTTAATTTATTTATAATAAAACTAAAACGGATTGTGTAAAACGCTAAATTCCCCAACATCACCTCGACACGACCTCGTCACGTGACCTCCACAAGATCACCGCCCTGAAGACCTCACTTGTTCGGTGAGTTTCATATTTCAAATAATTTAAACCTGCATTTTTAATACAACTTTTTAAATGGGTATTTTGTACTCTCAGTATTTCGGCAACTCGACGCTCGTGCATGGTGCCCCAACCAACGACAATGTGACGTCACAGATGACCTATCCCACTGACCTGTAGAGACCATCACAATCTCAATATGGTGAGTTGCCTTTAAAAAATAATGGACAAATTACATGTATGAAAATTATTTTTTGCAGAAATGAATAGAGGGCACCAAATTATGATACTCTGAATTTTTACAGATTTTTTTTTGAGACCCGGAACTATTTTTAAATAACTATTGAAAGTTCTGTAAGTAAATAATTTGGCACCCCTGAATCCTTTATAAATGGGATAGGATCCAGACGCGTATATTGACGCCTTCAGGGGGCATGGCTGCACTTTCATTATAAATATTAAAAAAATATAGTTCTGGGTTTCAAAAAAATCGGAAAAAATTCATAGTATATAGCATAATTTGATACCTTCTATCTATTTCTGTAATAAAAACATTTCATTGTAGGTTATCCATTATTATTATTAATATTGCGTACTAAATGTCTGCATTGTAGCACCATCGCGTCTTGTATGCGGCTGTTTGTGTCTGGTGACGTCATCAGTGACGTCAGAGCTGCCTCGTAGCGCCTTCTTGTGCAAACTATCAAGGTACAGTCACCGCCTTAGAAAATTTCCTCCTGCTATCTTGTAAATCACCACGCCCCATAAGAATAACACGTGGCATGGTGATAAACAAAGTTGTAAGTAGGAAATTTTTCAAAGGCAAAGAGTGTGCAATGAAGTTAGAGTGAATACGTAGATCTTTTTATCAAAGTTGACTTCTGCTCGTTGTTAGTAAACAAAGTATTCTTGTGTAATGTATGTCGCGTGAAATAAAAAAACATGGGATGGTTGTTGATTTACATTGCATGTTAACTTATGGGAAATGACCGTTAATTATGAAGTTTAAACGATTAACTAGCGCCCAACAATGACATTACGTTCTCTGCTCTGGTGGCAAAATTAGGCACTACGTCATCCCATGTTTAACAATGAAGAAGGCTTCATGTGACAGACATTATAAACAATGGTTTGTTACAACCATTGCGAGTAGAAGACTTTGATTTTTATTATTAAATTAATAAATTAGCAAAGAAAATTTTAATTTAAAAAAAGAAATTACTTTGTCTTTTGAATTAATAAGCATCTGAAACAAACCAAATTAATGCAATAATATTGAAATATGTCGTGTGCTGGTTTTTATTATAATTATTTTTTTTTTTCATTTTAAAATAAATTAAATCATTTTAAAATAACACGATGAATCATTAAGGATGCATCAATAAGGTACGAATCAGCTGTTCGACGTTGTCCCTTTAATTAACATTTAGATGTTAGCAAATTCACAACAAAATTAAATAAGGAATTTTTTTGAGAGGCAGATTTTAGTGCCTAAAAGTCATAGAAAAAAATTCAAAGCAATGGACAATTTGCATGATTTTTTTTTGTTGCAGAAATGGATAGAGGGTGCAAAATTATGCCACTCTGAAATTTTTCAGATTTTTTAGAGACCGGGAACTATTTCTAAAAAATTATTGAAAGTCAATTTTATGACGTCACGAGGAGTCTGTCCTTAAGAAAAGGATAGGCGCTAAACGCCCGTGACGTCATAAAACTGAATTTCAATAATTTTTTAAAAATATTTCCTGCTCTCAAAAAAATCTGGAAAAATTCAGAGTAGCATAATTTGGTACCATCTATCCATTTCTGAAATAAAAAAATGTCATGCAAATTTTCCATTTAACGGGTCATTTTTTTTTTTTTTTTTAATTAATGTTTTTAAATTTCAGCATAGAGCTGTCTCATGGTATGGAGAGATAAGCTAAAAACTTGAGAAAAAAAAATCAGCTCGTTAAATTTTTTTGAAATTTTTTGCTTGTCTTTTAGGCACTAATATCTGTCTATCAAAAAATGTTCAGAATTTTTATGAATTTCCTAAGGTTTACATGTTAATCAAATGAGACTTTTTCGAACAGCTGATCTGTATTATCTCTAACTGAAGTGAACTGTTGCTGTTTTTAGGACTCTTCGACTGACTGTGGACTCTCGCCAGACACGCTGTCAGGACGAGGAAACACCCCACGTGACACCACGAGGTGCGCTCGCTCGCCTCCATGACTCAGCATGTGCAGGTAGGGATCATAATATATAGTCTGTCCGGGATAGGTTGATCTGACGTCACGATCTTTTGTCCTCCAATACAATCCTAATGGGAGGGTCACGTGACGTCAGATCGACCTATCAAAGATAGACTTTATCATTCCTCGTGTACTTGAACGAAATCATGGGAGGGGCTGAAATGATAAAAGTACATAATGGAGTGGGGAAGATCCCTTTACACCAATGTTAAGGTAGAGATAACGTCAATCAGCTGTTCGACGTAGGTCCCTTTGATTTAACATGTAAACCTTAGCAAATTCACAAAAATTCTGAATTTTTTTTGAGAGGCGGATATTAGTGCCTAAAAGCCATAGAAAAAATTTCAAAACAAATTAAAGAGACGATTTTTTTACATTACTATATATGCTGAAAATTACAAAAATAAATTTAAAAAATCGGCTCGTTAAATTGATTTAAATTTTTTTCTATGTCTTTTAGTTTTTGGCTTTTTCTGCCTCTAAAAATAAAATTCAGAATTTTTGTGAAGTTGCAAAGGCTTACATATTAATATTAATCAAAGGGACCTACGTCAAACAGCTGACCGGCATTATCTCTACCTTAAATCCTCAAATCAGCAGGGCCGTCGCTAGGCTTTGGGGGGCCCTGTGCGAGATAGGAATGGAAAGGAAAGGAGGCCCCCACACCACTGGGGGGTCTGGGGGGCGGAGCCCCCCAGAACAGCCCGCCGCAGGCGAAAAATTTTTTTAAGCCACGCCCCCTTTTTGAGCAATTTTTTTCAATAAATTTCGTATATTTGGCTTGCTGAGAGTTAATTGTAGAAGGTGGGACAGTTTTAATTACATGTTTTAGCATGGCTCCTTTCTGTTTTTCAATCTCTTTTTGTCTGTCTTCGGCAATTTTTCTCTTTTTGCATCCGGGTAGTTGTTTTCTCTTGGCTCTCACTCTTTCACTTTCACGACCCCTCATATTTATAATTGTAAATAAAGCACTTGCTGACTTGCAAAGTATTAATAGATGTTTATACAATAATTCGAATGAAGCAAAATATTACTAAAATCTAATCTAAATCTTTATCTGGCGAAGCACGAGCTGGGACACGTACTTGACCTTGCTCTTGAATTAACTTTTTTGTAATGTGGAAAATCATCTACCGCATCGGATTTTTTCGGATTTTTCCCCGAAGTAACACGAAGACCATTTATAGAATTTGCCGAGTGCCGACGCCGACCAAGCAACAAAGTCATAAAAAGTTCTAATTTTTATTTCCGCCCCTAGATGTCTAAGATGTCTTACTAAGGCCTAAGGCTATATCTTCTGAGCGAAACTTATTATTATTTTAAAAATAAAGAAGAAAAGAACTATGTGGAATGTGGACTATATATATATATATAGTGTGTCCAGTGAACGCAATATTCTCGATTAATAAAATTATTAAATTATTAAAAGTATTTTTTTTTTTTTTTTTTTACATGCGTGCAATTGCGACATTTGCGCTTCGCGCAGTGGTGCCCCCCGGACCGGGGGGCCCTGTTCGGCCACACCGGCTGCTCTACCCTAGCGACGGCCCTGCAAATCAGGCAGAGACTTCCCTCCTTTTTTTTACGAGGCATACACTTCGAGGCAAGCTGAGTGTTACCAATGCTGTGATTGTTGATAACTACCTTGTAAATATATTTATGTTAGCATTTGAATACATTTTTTATTATAAATATAACATTCAAAATTATAATTATTAACTGTTATATAAGTTAACTTAATTAACCTATTCAATTGTAAGATTTCATTGAATTAAAAATATCAAGTATTCAAAAACATTTGGGAACTTTATGAGTTTTCTTTAATTACATGGTATCAATCGTAAGATGTCGAATGATATCATAAAATTTATAATTTTACGAAAAGAGAAATGGAATATCTCAAATTCTACTATCATCATCGAATTTTGAACTAATTTTTCTTTAATGTAAACCTAATTTTATTAATCAAAATGTGACATTTTGTTTCTATAAAAAACATTATCATGTAAGCAATATTCAAATTTAATCACACGTTTCTCCCTCCTATAGAACTTATCTGCCACACTAACGATCGACCGCTCAAGATTCGAGGCTACCCCTCGACTTGCGAGAGAAAGACTCTTTGCCGGTCAGAGACCCCACGTCACCACGAATAGGCCTGAATCACACGTGTCTTCTCCAGGTGAGAATATTGTACTCTTCAACAATTTAAAGTAGCATTACCCAGGCGCGGATCAGGGAAGAAATTTCAGATGGGGCTAAAAAATTTGTTAAAGAGAAATTTAGAGTGCATGGGGGTAGTGCCTATATTGCCCATGTTAAATACAAAATTTCGGGGGGGGGGGGGCTGTAGCCCCCAGCCCCTTCTGGATCCGCACCTGCCATGCAGGTCCTTGATGACGTCATTTTGACGTCATCAAGGACCTGCATCCTAACTTTGCAGCCCCCGCTCATGCAGCTGCATCGCGCACGGAAAAAATAATCCAAATGATGATTGTCAACTCAGGCAACTCTCTGTGACTGCCTAATTTTTAAGTTTAGGCCTGTATGCCTTTAAATAAGACCATCTCTTAAAGGGGTACCAAAGTGAATAAGTTTTTTACATATTCGGGCAGCCAAGAATTATTCTAACATCCCTGTGGCTCAATATTTTCGTACAATGCCTAGTTATTTTACAATTAATTATTTAGTTTGAAAAGTGAGTTCTATGGCCGTTGATTGATTCAAGCCGATGCGCGCCCGCAGCGGCCGGTGATACGACAAGAAAAGGGCGGGAGGAGGTTCCCATGATTCGGGAGAAATTCTCGTCGTATCAGCGGCTGCTGCGGGCGCGCACCGACTTGAATCAACCAACGGCTTTTGAACTCACTTTTCAAACTAAATAAATAGTTTTAAAATAACTAGTCATTTTACGAAAATATTGAGCCACAGGGATATCAGAATAATTCGTAGCTGCCCGAATATGTAAAAAAAAGTATTCACTTTGGTACCCCTTTAATTGTTACATATGAAAAATTTCTCAAGAACATAAAAATGTAGAAATGTAAAAATTTAATTTCTTTTAATTATTTTTATCAAAGTTTAAAGACATTAGGCATAGAAGACACATGAGGAGTAATGTAGTATGTGGATTTTTTTAATATACCTTGTACGTATATCTCATGCAATAAATATAATAATTTTATAATTTTGACATCGATTATTTTATTACTTACATGCAAAATATTATATATTTCATAATATTTATTAAGTAAACTCTTCATTAGATCTCGTCGGCATTCGGACTCGCTGACTGTGGACTCAAGCCAGACACACACTGTCAGGACGAGGAAACACCCCACGTGACACCCCCAGTTCGTTCGTCTCCATCACTCCATGTCCTCGCCAGGTAGGGATCATAATGTATAGTCTGTCCGGTTGCTCTGACGTCATGATCTTTTATCCTCCAATAAGATCCTCTTTTTTGTACGAGGCATACACTTCGAGGCAGGCTGAATGTTACTAATGCTGTCGTTGTTGATAACTATCTTGTAAATATAATTATGTTAACATTTGAATGCATTTTTTAAACTATATAACAACATTCAAAATTATATATAATTTATTAAAAATTTATTTAACGAAAAAGTATATAAGTATACTACCATTTATTATATGCTACAACTATTAAATACTATTATAATAAAGTGTTTCACCATACGTCACAAAACAATATGACGTCACGATTGTGTAGGCAAAACATTGTCAGCGGCATAGCAGATACGTGTTAAAGTTGGTCTCAAAATTAATTTCTCCTGGCTATTCACATAATTTTTCGTAGAATATTCTTTTATAAATGTTGACAAGAAGAACCAATGCTAATGAAAAAAATTATTTGGCGATCAAAATTATTATTGGAAAAGAGATTTTGTGAATTACGTTAACATGCACAGCATAGGATTTTAGGGTTTTCTGCCTACATCCCGAAGATCTTCGGGTGGCTTCGGGCATCTCCGTCTACCCAAACCCGTCCAAAACGTAAACAATTAAGAAATTCCCGTATAGGAGCTAGATAATTAAAACACATTTTAAGTCAACTTTATTTATTGAGTTACATTTTGTAACGTTGACACTTTTAGAGCGAGAGCCCGGTTCGATTCTTGATCCAGGTCTTGTACGGTACCACGCGAGTTTGTCCGGTCGGCTGGCCTTGATCGCAAGATGCGACGAACGAGACGACGGCAACAAGGTAGGTGGTAGTTCCTCGCAACACCACCGGACCGCCACTGTCGCCCTGCACAGAAAATGTTTAAAACTCTGTACGATATAATTTTTTAAGAAATTGCGTATTTATTTCGGACTTCAGAAGCAGGTAATAAAAGTAATAAAACTCTTGTAAATTGGTAAAAAAAAAATAGGTTTCTCCCCGAGTTGAAATAAATTTCATCTTTTATTTGCTATTAAGCTCACTCCTCCTGTTATTTCGCACCATTTTAGAAAAAAAGAGGGTAAAAGAGAAGAATACGTCATCTTTCTTCTTTTTAAGCATAAAATGTTAGAAATTTTTTCTTTATTTTTGTTCCTCGATATCTCACTTTGAGCGAAGAGGAAATAAGATGTGTTTTAGATGTAAAAAGATTAGGTTTAAACGTGTAAAAGATGAGTTGAAGACGTAATTTTTCAACTAGGGTCGCTAAAGGTCGATCACATTTCTAATTTCTTTTCAACAAAGGGTTCATTGATATCAAATACGTTTCAAAATTCAATCTTTCACCTTTGTTGTCTGGCTCTGGTCTAGCTGACAATTAATTGCATGGTCACTTCTATGACTTCCGACACAAGCTCAGATCTCTGTTTGCTTAAATTGTAGGCGGGAAGGCGGGGTACCGTAGTTGAAAAATTACGCTTTTAACTCATCCTTTACACGTCTAAAACTAATCTTATTACCTCTAAAACACATCTTATTTCCTCTTCACTCAGAGTGAGGATGAAATGAAGACAATATTTTTCTAACATTTTACGCTCAAGGAGAGCAAAAAATTCGTAATCTCGTCTTTTCCTTTCTATTTTTCTCTAAAATGGTGCAAAATAAGACGACAAAAGACGAGAGGAGAGTTTAATAGCGAAGAAAAGATGCAATTTATTTTAACTCGGGTATCAAATATATAGGTGCCATGCGTATCGGATATGGAGAAATTAGAACCTAACAATGAATTTTTTATTGTAAATTATTTATATAAACGAACTCTTAAGTGAGGGCATGACTTCTTTAAGATGAATGAAAAAATTCCTTGTCTTCACAAAGCTGATGATAGACAATAATGGTTGCATTTTTTTTATTTCATATTTAGAAAGTATACCTAAAATTATGCTTTTTTGAATTTTTCAGCTTTTTTGGAGTGCGGGAACTAATTTTAAAAATATATTTAAAATGTCTGAATTAGGGTGGTAAACCTGATGGGAAAACCGTGACTTCATTTTCTCGCGCTGTGATTGGCTATTTATGACATCACGGATGTCCCATCACGTTTTACCACCCTAATTAAGATACTTTAAATATTTTTTTAAATTAGTTACCGCACTCCAAAAAATCTGAAAAAATCCAGAAAAGCATAATTTCATGTATATTTTCTAATGGAAAACATACATTGTATGAACTTTTTTTATTGCAGAAATGAATAGAGGGCACCAAATTATGCTACTTTGAATTTTTTCAGATTTTTTGGAGACCCGGAACAATTTTTAAATAGTTATTGAAAGTCCTGTCAGTTAAGTTGGCACCCCTGAATCCATAATAAAAAGGATAGAGACTGGACGCCTATTGACGCCTCCAGGGGGCGTGGCTGCATTTTCAATAATTATTTGAAAATAGTTCTGGGTTTAAAAAAAATCTGAAAAAAAAATCAGAATAGCATAATTTTTGGTACCCTCTATTCATTTCTGCAATAAAAAAATTCATGTAGGTTGTCCATTATTATGAAATAAAAAATTGCAACCATTTTTAACAATTACAACAGTTACTCACGCTGCAGGTTGACTGAAGAGGAACATCGGCCGTGCCTTTGACGCACATGGTCTGGGGGGTCAAAATGCCTTGAAAGAATGCGAGGCATTCGGCGAAGGAGATCTGTACCACGTTCTCGTACAACAGGACCTCACTCACGGACCCAGCTGTCACAATCATCAAAAAGACATAGTCAAATTATTTTAACATTCCCGCCGGAAGTAGCCGGAAGTGAAACGTTTCTGGTCTTTCCTATTCGTATATAACGATTGAGAGTCACAGGAAATTTGTGTCAGACGGAATCGAATGAAATAAATTTTAAAAATTCGATAATGCTCTAAAACTTAATTGCTTATGGTTTCAGCAGATTCAAGGGGGCGGTTTCCTCACAATAGCTCCATTTCTGGTTTCTGTCCATGTCCATGTCCAATGTTAAACTTCTACCTCAGTTTTCTCAAAACTGAAAAGGCCTATGCACTTTAAAATTTACACGTCACCAATTGATAGGGAGTTCTAAGTTCTCTAAAAATCTTGTAGCACTTAAAGAGGCCGATTCCGAGATCTCAATTAAAGGCATAAAGGCCTCAAATTAAAAATCTGACAGTCACAGAGAGTTGCTTGAGTTGACAATCAACATTTGGATAATTTTTTACGTGCGCGCGATGCAGCTGCATGAGTGGGGGCTGCAAAGTGAGGATGCAGGTCCTTGATGACGTCAAAATGACGTCACAACGCACAACCATACATATATATGCCAACATGTTTTTTTGACGTCATTTTGACGTCATCAAGGACCTGGGGGGTCTTCAAATAACACAAATTACAACAATCCTAAAATTAAGACAGTCTTATCGTATTCTTTATTGTTGCGCTAAGACAGTCTTAGGCCAAGTTTAGGTGGTGTTATTTGAAGACCCCCTGCATCCTTACTTTGCAGCCCCCGCTCATGCAGCTGCATCGCGCACGGAAAAAATAATCCAAATGTTGATTGTCAACTCAAGCAACTCTCCTGTGACTGTCAAATTTTTAATTTGAGGCCTGTATGCCTTTAAGTGAGGTCATTCCTTAAAATTTGAAAAATTGTCGACAGTTTCGTAGAAACAATATTAACATGTTTGCAAATTTTCAAGACTTAGACATGAACAAGACGATGATCAGAAACCACTCACTTCCGGCTACTTCCGATGGGAATGTTACATAAATTTGACTGTACACTCACGTTCATGTTCTCCATCTAAAGCTAAGCCATAGACCTCTGACGGAGTTATACATTGAAAATACATTTTAATGTTATTATTAAATTTTAATGTTAATTACGATTGGTAGTTGCAAGTTTCAAGTTATGATTTATGACAAGGGCAACGTAGAACAACATATTATATTTTCCTTACGATGTTATAGCTTACTACTATAACAGCCCATAGCCCTCTGGTGGACCTCTGGTGGGAGGCCATGACCAGCAGGGGCGATCGTCAACTGTCAAGATATTAGCCGTCTGGAATTTAAAAAATATCACGCAAAGTAATGGGGAGGAAATATTTTTTTAAAAATATTTACCTGATATTATTGAAGGTATCTTGTAGTGCGATACTACTTTAATGTAGTCTCCTGCGTGCTGATTATTTTATTTACTTGATAAATATTATACTACCTGAGAAATATTACGGTAAAGTCAGGGCGGGAACTTAGTTATATCTTCCAAGCTTTGGATATGTATCATGACGTAACGAAATAATGAAAATACAAAAAAGTACTTGCATCAACTTTCATACATTATTTTCGATGTAGTAAATAACTTTACTTGATATACAAAGTAAAGAAATTGCAACTAAGTAAAGTGAAAGTCACTCGCTATGAAGAAAGGCTTTCAATGTTTATATGACGTCATCGCCAGTAAACTGACTTTTTCCTTCGCGGCTTCGCGCATGCGCAGATGTAACAGAAGTCGGGTTCATAAAAGATTAATTAGAGTGTATTAATATTGGTTTTGCGTGAAAAAGAAGGTTGTTACACAAGATTAGACTATATATTAGAGTTAAACTAATTTCATTTTTAAAACTCTAGCTCACAGCGCAATTGTCGTAAACCGCGACCAAAGTGAAGTCCTCTCCCATTTGATTACACGCAAACCTGCTGCTCAGTAGGACGGCTATTGAAAAGTGGGCGCGGTCAGGTCTTGTCCTTCCACCAGAGGGCTATGAACAGCCTATATTCTTCTTTTGGCGCAAGCATTCAAACTCATTGCTGCATGCAAAAAAACTCCTATGAAATACAAGCTTCCACAGAAATCCTACAGAGACCTCCGTGTCATATGGCCAGAAATTTGAACAGCTCTTGGTCATTGTAACTGAGAGTGGTGGCGCCACTGAATCGCAGCGGCACGGCCCGGTTCTCGCTGCCTGCGCGGGCAATTTTAACCAGCAAGATTCGAACCGGGCCGTGCCGAACATTTAGCAGCGCCGCCACTCTCAGAAACAGCGAAACTCTGATCAAATCCCTGGCCATATGACATGGAGGTCTCTGAAGCGGCCATATGGCCTAATTCAAACTTCCCGCCATTCGGCAAGTTTATAGCTACAGGAAACCATGGAAACCTGTAGCAGGAATTAAGCCCGGGGGATACACCCTAAGGTGGGACACCCTATAAGGTGAACTACCGTGTACCTATAATACCGAATGCAGAGAAAAGTGGTAAAAAGTATCTCACTATATAGGATTCGAACCAGCAACCTTCCTCATGCCGGGTGTGTGCGCAACCAATATGCCTATATACACTGCTCGTTAAATACCTTGAAGAGGTACATCAAGTCATATTTACGTGTCGCACTGGTCTGCCCCCACCCGCTGATTTGCAGCTTGTTCAACACCGTGATGCTATTTGGAAGAAGCGGGATGGTCTTGATGTTGGCTGGAAAAACGTTGTCTTTTAATTTAGCTATTTGATATCATTTCTTTTTAATTATGGTTAATCTTAAATTCTTATTCAGTCACTCGAAATATTAAAATTATAGAATGATAAATATTATCAGGCGAAGTAGACATAATAAGTTGATGTACTTTTACATACCATATGTATGCTGGGCAATCTCCGCCGCTCCTTTCTCTTTCCATTCCTTTCTCTATAGAGAGAACGCGAGAGAGAGGAGAGAGAAATTTGAGCGCAAGCCAAGTAAGATAGCAGGCGACGGCGGTAAGCAACAACAAGGAGGCCCGCAAGCTCTGCTGCGGAGTCAATCCGGCGACCGTTAGTAGCATATGACCCTCCCTACCCCCGCCCCCAACCACCCCCGCCATAAAAAACCCTCCCCTACTGACCTACCTCATACTGACGTGTCACTACTTGTCTTTAAATTACAAAAAAAGTCCTACAGAGCAGCAGAAGAGCTCGGTTCGTCAAAGCAAGTAGACTACTTGCGAAATATCACCAATTAATTAGGAGTGAATACATCGAATTTTGTGCAAATTGTACATTATTGAATTATAGTTACTAAAATAGCCATATGCATATGCGTGTACTCTATTACATAATTATTAAAGTCAGTGTTAATGTGTGGTGCTGCATAAAAGTTCAAGGAGCGGCGGCGATTGCCCAGCATACATATGGTATGTAAAAGTACATCAACTTATTAAAATTATACATATTTTTTGCGTGTTTTTTTTTAATTGGAAAATTCTATAATGTAGCGCCTGAAATTTCATTGAAAATTTGCCACATTCAATAAATGTGAATTCAATATGTGTAGTTAAGGGTAAGGTAACACGGATCAGCTGACCCAATGCCAAAAAAATCCCTAACATGAAAATTCTGAAAAAAAAATTAAAAAGTTCTCCTCTACATCCCCAATCAGTGACTAAAATATCAGATATACGAATTCGATCTAGTTTTTTAGTTATGAATTTTTAAAGTTGACTACTTTGACACGGAAAACTCAAACTCCCAGCATGCTAAATTAGTCAATTTTATAAATTCATAACTCAAAAACTAGCTTGAATTTGTATACCTGATATTTTAGCCACTGATAGGGGATGTAGAGGAGAACATTTTATTATTAATTTTTTTCATAATTTCCATGTGTGGGATCTTTTTAGCATTGGATCAGTTGATGAGTGTTACTTTACCCTTAAGTGCATCCATATTTGATGTTTTCAGTAACTTACGGCCCGCTATGTTGACGGCTTTCTGCAGTCTGATGAGGCCGATGTCGTGATTGCCGTTATTGATGTTCGGAGTCTTGTTGTAGCCATCGTGGGTGAAAGCCTTGGTGGAAGTGAGGACAATGCCTCCAGAGCTGGCGTACAGGGAGCCGAGACGGACCTCGAAGCTATCACCACTGTCACAAAATAGTGTAAAACAAATATATACAGACAGGGACAGAAATGGCTGGTGTTCCGATCCGATGCTGAAATTTGGGCAGGTTATTATAACTTTGAGCTAGAAAGTTGAAATTTGGCATAAGTAAAGCCAAGGGTTATATATTTTTTTTTTTACATATACGTGTTAAAAAAAATTAAAATTAATATTTAATACTTTTTTAGGGGTGGATTCACGATTTGCATTTCTTCCTTATGGGATTTCCATGTTAAATTAATTTAATACAAAAATTTTGGCCGATTTGCACTAAAATTAGTTTTTAAGAGTTTCAGAGCACGCTAAATTTAATGGTGTATTTTAAAAAGTGGTGAAAACAACCCTTAATGAGATAATAACATTTACTACATGAAAAAATAGTGCAATTAAAATTTTGATTATGTCACTGAAACAGGCTGTTTTTTTTTTTTTTTTTTTTTTTACCCCAGAAACAACCTTTGAATTTTTTTAATCGCAGCAAGTTAATGATTTAATTTTTAAATGTTGGAACTTTGGAATAGAATGGCATTCTAGTATTATATACTCTGGTTTACAATTAACTTGGTTTTCTTCGTGTTTGTAACGTCTTCAGTCATTGGTGTGTTGTTTTTGTAACGAAGAACTTTACTGGACGAGCCGAAACGAAGAAGACCCGAGCTTTTCCGACGAAAACCAAGTTAAATCTGAACCATAGTTTATTCTAGTTGACTCACTTTTGTGTGCAGTGGGCAGCCGTCAGTACCCAAAGTTTATCGATAAGAGAGCCTCCACAAGCCCAACCTTCAACTCCGCTCTAAAAAAGAATTTATTTTGAATCACCGCTGATATAACTTGACTAATTACTAATTACAAAAGAATACGTAAACAACTAATCAATTATTATACTGAGAGCTCAGAACAAAGATGCATCGACCTCAATTTCTTTTATTGCAGAAATTGGTTGATGGTGCAAAGTTATAAATACATGCTACCCTGTTTGTTTTTTTCAGATTTTTTACAGACCGGAAATTATTTAAAAAAAATTATTAGAAGTGACTGCTGTCACGCGGCCAGCCGAGACCATGTAGCCGATCAAATTAATATTGGGCATTAAATTATAATAGTACCGAATTGACGCCGATTGTGGCCATATATATAAGAATTCAGTCTAGAATGGTTTCAGAGTTTTTTTTCAAAAAACAATATCTCGGCTGGCGTGACGTCACGCCAGCCTAGAACAAGACAAGTCTTCTTAATGTCTCTCACAGATTATGATAACATTATTCAGTTCGTGATTATTAAAATTTCTTTTTGTGACGTCACGAGGCGCCGCTCATTAAGAAAAAGATAGGACTTGCCGCCTCGTTACGTCATGAAAAGGAATTTCAATAATTTTTTTAAAAATAGTTCCCGGTGTATAAAAAATCTGAAAATAATCAGAGTAGTATAACTTTGCACCCTCTATTCATTTCTGCAATTAAAAAATAATTCATAATTCAGGTCAATGCATCGTTGTTCTGAGATCTTGGTAATAATAATTGACTAGTTGTTTACGTATACTTTTGTAATTAGTCGATACTCAATTTTGCGTTGCATCTTTAAACTGAAAACACCCGCTATATAATCAGAGTAGTATAACTTTGCACCCTCTATTCATTTCTGCAATTAAAAAATAATTCATAATTCAGGTCAATGCATCGTTGTTCTGAGATCTTGGTAATAATAATTGACTAGTTGTTTACGTATACTTTTGTAATTAGTCGATACTCAATTTTGCGTTGCATCTTTAAACTGAAAACACCCGCTATATGCCATGCTTAGCGCAGTCAAATTGACGTTAAGAAACGCGTTTGACCCACTCGCTTAAATGTTTCCGATAGTCTTTTCCGATCAGCTGATTAACGCCAGGATACGATTTCAATGTAATTTTTAAATTTCGCGGGCAAAACAATTGACGAGCGCAATTATTTGTGTGCTTAAAGGTGAAAACAGCCGCTACGCTTAGCACCGCCGATTTGGTGCTAAGAAAGTCAGTTGAAACACTCGCTCAAATGTTTTCGATCGTGTTTTTTTCAAACAGCTGATTGCCTTAGCACACGATTTCAATGCAATTGTTGAAAATTTTTGAATTTCGCGGTTAAAATAATTGACGAGCGCAATTATTTGTGCGCTTAGCACCTTAGCACCGAGCTTAGCACCGAGTTAATTGGTCTCTCCAAACTTCCGACCAATCAGAACGCGTAGAGTGGTCGGCTGTTTTCACCTTAAAGGTATACAGGCCTCAAATTACAAATTAGACAGACATTAAGTGTTGCTCAAGTTTATAATTAACATTAGTATTATTTTTACCTGCGCGCAGTGCGTCTGTGCGAAGTCGCGCTGTAAAGAAAGTCCTTGCTGACGTCACAACTCACAGCTAGCACCTAATAGCATTGAGTTGTGACGTCATCAAGGACTTCATGACGTCATCAAGGACTAAATTTCTTACTTTGAACTGCGACTTCGCACGGATGCATCACGCGTGGAAAAAAATTATGCGAATGTTGATTATTTACTCTAAACCCACTTGGTGACTATCTAATTTGATACTCTAAACCCACTTGGTGACTATCTAATTTTTAATTTGAGGCCTGTATGCCTTTAACGCTCCAAGGTAGAGATAACGTCAGTCAGCTGTTTTTTTTTTAGCTACATATTTGATTAACATGTAAACTTTAACAAATTGACAAAAATTCTGAATTTTTTTTGAGAGGCAGATATTAGTGCCTAAAAGCCATAGAAAAAGTTTCAAAACAATTTAACGAGCCGATTTTTTTAAATTAGTTTTTTAGTTTGTCTCTCCATGGGAAAGCCCTATATGCTGAAAATTAAATAAATTAATTAAAAAAAATCGGCTCGTTAAAGTGTTTTGAAATTTTTTCTACAGCTTTTAGGCACTAATATCTGCCTCTCAAAAAAATTTCAGAATTTTTGTGAATTTGCTGATTACATGTTAATCAAATGTAGCTAAAAAAAAACAGCTGACCGACGTTATCTCTATACCTTAACGCCATGAGTTATTTGGCCTCTCCAAACTTCCGACCATCAGAATGCGTAGAGTGGGCGGCTGTTTTCAGCTTTAACAAAGTTCAATAAAAATGAAAAAATATAATATGCAACTTTTTGTTCAGCAATTTTGAAATGCAAATATCGATTATACACATCGATAACATACATTGATTACACACATCGATAACGTACCTGAATTGAAATGTAGACCTGCCATGGAAACTGTCCTAAAACGGCTCGTTTCCCGTGAACGATGTGTCCAGCTACTCTCTCGTCTGCAGAATCCTCCTGGGGGTTGGATGCCACCTGTAGGGTTTGTTGAGAAATACGAGTTGAAAGAAGAAAATTATAGTGAAAGTAATTTAAAAATGTTACGTTCATTAATTGTTAAAAACAGGCTCAGACTGGCCATAAGAGTTGGTGAGCGACCGCTCAGTAGGCTCCCTTGGCTGGGAAACCCATATATAATACCAGGTTTAAAGTAGACCCCTACAGGGTCAAGTAGGCCCTTGATAATATATATGGGCCCGTACTTCTGTTTGCTCAGTACACGCCCTTTGAGCCCAGTCCGACCCTGCTTATAACCTATATATTTATTTTATCTCCTTTCCAAAAACAAATTGACTCAACAGAATATTAAGGTGATTGAGTGTAGCACTGACATATATATCGGATCTTCACAATGTTAATTTTTGAATCTACAAATCTGGAGAAATTTTGAACTTAATTAGCTGATTGCAGAAATGTCAAGATTATGAGTTTCTCTAGGGCAAAGATTAAGTTTTTATGTCTTTAATTAAATAAAATTATTTTTTTATGAATTTTTAAAAAAAAAGAATAAAAAATTCTCTTAAAAATTTAAAAAAATAGTTTTATTTACTTAAAGGCATAAAAACTTAATCTGTCCGCTAGAGAAACTCATAATCTTGACATTTTAGCAATCAGCTAAGTTCAAAATTTCTCCAGATTTGTAGATTCAAAAAGTAACATTGTAAAGATATGTCAGTGCTACCAACTACCGGTGCTACACTCAAACACCTTTAAGAAATTAGTTGGCACAGTTGTGTACGTGATTAGTGGTGAAAGATATAGATTGTAATATTTAAAATAATTTTGTTTTTAATCGTATTATTTAATAGAATTCCAGATATTTAACAGTTGACGGTAATGGACAATTTGCATGACATTTTTTTATTGCAGAAATGGGCGGATAGAGGGTACCAAATTATGCTACTCTGAATTTTTTCAGAATTTTTAGAGACCGAGAACTATTTTTAAAAAAATTATTGAAAGTTGATTTTATGACTGCACGAGGAGTCTGTCCTTAAGAAAAGTATAGGCGCTAAACGCCCGTGATAATGTCATAAAACTGACTTTCAATTATATTATTTTAAAAATAGTTCCCGCTCTAAAAAAATTTTAAAAAATTCAGAGTAGCATAATTTGGTACCCTCTATCCATTTCTGAAATAAAAAAATGTCATGCAAATTGTCCATTCTATTATATCAATTGAACACCATATAGCTTGTAAACTTTTATGTGCATGTAGTATGATTTTTGGTAATGAAAACAGTATAATATATATAATTTTGTGTAATAGTTAATGAGCGCTGTAAAAGTTGAAACATCAGCTATTAATTGCTCCAAAATGATGAAATGTCTGAAATGTATTCACAAAACGTACCGAGAGAACTGCGAGTGCCAGCAACAAGAACGTTTTCATGGCGATGAGTGATTCTCAGACCGGAGGATTGCGTTTTTATACAATTTTCGGAAAATTATTGACGTGTTTTTATGCAATTTAGGAAAAATAATCTCAATTTTATCACTAGAATTGAAGTATTTATTGACGTGTTTAAAAACTTTTGAAGCATTTACCTTGGTTTTTATCATGACACTGTTTTTTGACCTCACTGATTATTGCAATCAAAAGTACTTACATGCATGTATTATGTATTGTACATGTAAAGTACGGGGTTGAGTAATGATTTTTTGTCATGTTTCGTATCCATAAAAGTTGCAAGCAGAACAATTTTTTGCCAACGAAGGAATAAAGAACCAAAAAGCAGAGGTTAATGAAATTGCAAAATAAAATTACTGCATTACATTTAACATTTATTTAATAAAAAAAGTGACATGGGATTTTAAAATATGGTTTAATATATGTTATAAAAAAAATTGGTAATTACATTTACCCAAAGTCTTCTACTCGCACAATGGTTGTTAACAAACCATTGTTTATATACTGTATATATAAACAATGGTTTGTTACAACCATTGTGCGAGTAGAAGACTTTGCATTTACCACAAATTGCGAGAGAGGGTGGAATTCTGAAGTAGTTAACAAGTGCTTTAATTAATTGTAATTTTTCAGTACTTTTAATTTCAAAAAATATTACGTGGGTTCTGAATTCCAAGATTCCAATCGCAGAGCAACATCAGTTTACCGCTATAATACTTCGCAATGATTTTTGTTATATTTTGTAAGCCTTTATTAATTTTTTATTACATATCTGGTTAAAGGACCTCGAGGTATGTATTGTCAATATTTTTAAGATTTTTTAAACCCTCAAAAAAAATACAGGTATAGGCTCATATATACAGGTCTTTCACCATACGTTACAAAACAATATGACGTCACGATTGTGTAGGCAAAACATTAATTGTCAGCGGCATAGCAGATACGTGTTAAAGTTGTTCTCGAAATTAATTTCTCCTGACGATTCGGGTCGCCGGAACTAGTCCGAATAGGAACTGACGATTCGCATCATTTTTCGTCGAATTTTCTTTCATAAATGCTGACAAAAAGAACCAATATGCTAGTGAAAAAAAAAAATATTTGTGCGACCAAAACTATTATTAAAAAAGAGATATATGTTGTGAGTTACGTTCATACGCACAGCATAAGATTTAAGGGTTTTCTGCCTACAGCCCGAAGATCTTCGGGCGGCTTCGGACATCTCCGTGCTCTACTCAAAAGAAGAAATTCCCATATAGCAATCGAAACTAATTCAATTGTATATTTACAAAATTATTACATAGTTTTTAACTTCAGTTATCTAATACTTTGCTGTGTATTACGAGATTGATAAAAATGAAAAATCGGTTCTGATTTTCAATAAAATATTTTAACACGTCGTCAATTCAGCACCGACAGATGTGCAATTTTTGAAATTAAATCATATATAGCTATAATACCACTCTATGTAATATAAGAAGTTAATTTTAAAAATCGATGTACAATTATAAAGATTTAAAAGGATTATTGTCATTTGTCACTAGTCTTATATAGGAGATAGTGAATCACTCTGAAAATTCTAGTAAACCTTCCTTACATTGCAACATAAATATTCAGAGAAAAAAATGAAGCAAAAGTCGGGCTAGTTTTTTTAGATATTCAGGATATAAATAATGCGAATATTATTGAAAATCTGGCAAACCCTAGTCAAAAAAAGTCAAATCAGCATTATATAATATATATATATATATATATATATATATATATATTATATAAGAAACTCTATCACTGTTATGTACACTATCTCAGGGCTGTCTGGTCTATCCGTCAAAACAGGGCTCAAACTATTCAATTTAAAAGTCCCCCTGTGGCTACTTATGGTATTGAAATTGTATGGCCTCATTTATCTGTATCCGATTTTGATAAATTAGAATCAGTAAAAGCCATGTTTGTTAAAAGATTACTGTGTCTGTCAAAATTTACCGAAACTAGACTGGCCTATAAACTGATAGATTCCAATTATTTTATTACAGAAATCAAAGAAATGTTTAAACTTCCAACGACAGATCAATATTCCAATTTTATAGCTGTGAGGAATCAAAAAGCTCAGGATATTAATCCTGAGTTTTACAGCACTGATGCTATGACATGTAAACATTGGTGTCTGCCCCAATTGGATAGATCCAATGTTAGAAATGTCTTAACTCGCCAGGCTGTTCACGGCTTCCACCATCTAATTTGTAAATCTTCTGGTTATCATAAAGCTGAACAATCTTGTGTATGTAAATTATGTAATGAATATTGTAGCCAATATCATTTAAATATCTGTAAATCTAGAATTAAGCCTATTAGCGATTATGCCAGGGGAGATTTCATATAGTCTATAGATTTTGAATAGCAATATGAAGCAATAAGTTTTTTTATTCTATCTATTTTCTATGTCATATTTTGTTTTATATATGTGATTATATATATGATATATTATTATTATGATGTAACAGGCTGTTAGTATCATCTGTTATTTTATTTTATATTGTTTTATTATCATATATTTTCTATTGTTCTATTATTCTGTAACTATTATATATGTTTTGTATGTATGTTTTATGTGTTCTATTGTAATGTTTTTCTATAATGTATGTTTCTAGTGCTGTTAATATGTACACTTTCTCTGTTTATAATAAAAGACTAATAATATAAGAAACTGGACTGAATAGTTATTACATTTTTTATATACTTCAGAAAGTGAAAAGTCATTTTGTTCTCTCTATGTTCTGATCTAAATTTTATATTTTTTTTTTACCATAATAAAAATAATTATTACATTTATTACCATATTAATATTAACAATATATAATCCTTAAAAAAAATGGAAATGTGCATTATATACGTCATTGTAATTGTTTACAATTCTATGCGAAAAGAAAATCTTAATAAAATAACAATTAAAATTAAAAGAATTATTTTGAAATACATATTTTTAACTATATATATATATATATATATATATATATATATATATATATATATATATATATATATATATATATATATATATATAATTTAATTTTAAATTTATTATTTTTTTTTTTTTATTTTTTGCGAGTAGAACTTTACTTGTTTAATATATATGTTTCGATTTAAAGTAAATTTGCAAAAAGTATATATTTATATAAATATATACTTTTTATATAAATTTCTGCTATATAAATTTTTATATTTTATTATGGAAGTATATGAACAAGCATTTTTATTAAAATTATTACCATTTCTAGAAATTAATAATCTTTTATCTAAATACCAGCATGGATTTAGAAAAAATAAATCTACAGAAACTGCTATGTTTCAGTTAATAGATGGTATACTTAATAGTTTAGATAACAGCCTAAAAACTGCTGGAGTGTTCTTGGATTTATCCAAAGCATTTGACATGGTAGAACATAATATATTATTGCAAAAATTGTATATGTATGGCATAAGAGGAAACTGTCTGGATTGGCTAACATCTTTCCTAAAAAATAGAACTCAAACAGTTGAAATTTCACCTGATGGCAATTGTAAATATTATTCTACCCCAGTCTCCCTCTTATATGGCCTGCCTCAAGGCTCAAGGCACCTGTCTGGCACCAATATTATTCATTTTATATATTAATGAACTACCTCTCATAATTGATAATAACAACTGCCTTATTGTAAAGTATGCTGATGACTCCAATTTGAAAGTAACTGGCTGTAATAATGATGAACTGTCAAGCAATATACAAAAATCAATGTCAAAAGTGATATCCTATTTAAATAACCTTGGTTTAATCTTAAATTTAAATAAAACAGAAATAATTCAGTTTCAAAATAACAAAAATAAAAACCCTACTCTTGAATATGTTGCAGTGGACACTCAAAATATATTACTGAATAACACCACTAAATTTCTGGGTATTATAATTGATAAACATTTGCAGTGGAGCAACCATATAGATTTTGTATGCAATAAGTTGTCGTCAGTAATTTTTGCAATTAGAGAACTGAGACATGATTGTGAAATAGAGTGTTTGAAAACTTTATACTTTTCTAATTTTTACTCTCTCTTGAAATATGGTATTATTTGTTGGGGTCATGCTACAGATATCAATAGACTTTTTATATTACAAAACAAAGTATTACGTCTTATGTTCTTTGTTAAAAAGAGATCTTCATGTGTAAAAATATTTAAACAACAAGGTATTTTAACCCTGCCCTGTATTCTAATTATGGAGAGTGTGATGTTTGTTAAAAGAAATATGTCAGATTTCAAACAACATGAAGTTCAACACAGACATAATACAAGAAATGTAAAGAATATTATTACTCCTATTTATTGTAGATTAGACATGTATAAAAAGGGCCCTTTCTTGAGTTGCCTGAATCTTTATAATAAGCTACCCTGTGATATAAAATGTATTGAAAATCTAAATGTGTTTAAAGTGAGTGTTAAAAGGTGGTTATTTAATTAGGAGATAAGTGCTTCTATAGTGTTAAAAACTACATTGACTATAAATGATTGACTTCAAGCTCTGAAAAATGACTCTTGATTGCTTTAGCTCTAGTACTGACTTGTCCTATAAACCTCAACATATAACATGTACATGGAAATATGATTGTAGGAAAAAATGGAAATAATAAAAGATTTTGAATTTTGAATTGAATTTTGAAAATTTGAATTTTTGAATTTTAGAGATTCTGTCTTGTCTAGCAAAGCAAAAGCTGCAGTATTAATGGTGCACCTATTCCGTATAATGCATTGTTTTTTTAAAACATTTTAATATAGGTACGTGAAAAATATCTCAAAATTTTATTTAAACATTAGCAATTGAAAGTAAATTTTAATACAAAATAGAAATAATTAAAGATAATGATATTTTAATTTTTGTATAATTTAATAAAATTAACAAAATGTAACATTCAAACAAACGCATGAATTTCAAATTTAAATTTAATGTTTATATATATTTCTTACGTTAATTTCAATACCTCCCAGTGACCACATGGACATCCCGGGGACCTTGCGAACATCCCCGCAAGATCCCCCAACATCCCTGAACGTTTTACGTGCTAGTTTTCAAAACCCTTTAACTTTAAACATGTTTTCCGTGTTCTAAAAACTGTTTTAGCTACACTCCGAAAATAATTTTCTAGGTTTTTTAATATTTTTATGAAAGTCTCTCAGAACATCCCCTGGGGATGCAACACGGCTGTCCCTTGAACATCCCCGGGGGACTTTGAAAGGACCCTTTAGTCAATGTTTTCATTAAAATCATAATATGTGCTGTTCATTATTATGTACTGATTTTAAAAATATACAAATATAGTTAATATTATTTAAAATATTATATGAAAATATTAATATTTAAAATAAGACGTGAAATTTTACTTAATATTAAAGTGCGTAATTTGCACAGAAAAATATTTTTTTTTTAATAAAATATACTCGTAGATAAAAATATCTATGAAAAATAAACAAGGTCCCATTAAAGTCCCCCGGGGATTTTAGAGGGACGCTTGAACGTCCCACAAATGTCCTCGGAGGGACCTTTAAAAATTTCTAAAAAATTAAAAATATTTTTTTTTTAATGTCGAAGTCTGTTAACAATTAGAGATGCATTTGAGCGTTGCAATTTATAATTTATTAATGAATAAACATTTTTTAATTAAAATTATAAAATGTTATTTTAATTTATTTTAAATAAATTTAAATCTCAATATATTTAATGTTGTATTAAATAATAACAATCTCCCAATGTACCAGTTTGCTTAAAAAAATAAAAAAACGCAACTTCGCTCGTTATATTAAATATTATACAACACCCAGAACTTTACAATTTATATACCCAAATAAACCACACTTTAGTAATGAAGAGCAATATCCAAGTTGTCTACGACGTCGTGTATCAACCAAAAGGTCCGAGTTCGATTCCCGACGCACACAAATTTTTTATTTGGTAATCTTGTAGTCCTCATTCTAAAAGACCCTAAACTTCTTTAATATAAATTTTAAGATGAATTAATACATAATTGGCAAGTGAAAATTAGGGAACATCCCCGAGGGATGTCCACAAGACGTCCGCAGGGACGTCCTTTTTTGATGGACATGGGGGATGTCCTTGGGGACGTCCAACGGGGACCTTAGAGGGATGTCCCAGGGGCGTCCCGGGGACGTCCATGTGGTCACTGGGAGCTATTTGCCTTTCATTAACGAACTTTCTTTATTTTTCGACTGGTAATTTATGTTTTTTTCTTATAAATTATCGTATTTTACAACATTAGTAACATGACAACAAGTATTTCAATAAAATCAGATCAAGTGAACTGCCTATTATTAATTCCCAAACTCACAAGTCTGAGAATTGATAATAAAATTCAATATATATATAAATTTATCCAAATATGCAGTACCAAATGTCATACATCAGGTCATCCATTGCTTGTAAATTTAATTATTGAATATAAATTTACAGCTTGAAGAAATTATCTAAATTAATATATTATTTTTAAATCTCTAATTAAGTCAAAGAAAATTGTAAATAGCTGTCTCTATGCTTAATTCCTTATGGATTATTGTCACAATGATAATTATTTTTTGATGGCAAAAAAATATAAAATTTAGATCAGAACATAAAGAACAAAATAATGACTGTTCACTTTCTGAAGTAAAAAAAGTAATTATTCAGTCCAGTTTTTAAGATAATATTTTTTTTAGTCGAAAAAGATGCTGATTTGACTTGATTTGAAAATGGCCACCAGATTTCCAATGATATTCTCACTATTTATATCCTGAATACGTATCTAAAAAACTTGACTGACTTTTGCTTCATTTTTTTCACTGAATATTTATCTTGTAATGTAAGGAAGGTTTACTATAATTTTCAGATTGATTCACCATCTCCTAAGACTATACAATAATCCTTAATCTATTACACAACTAACACTGCATGAAAATAAATGGAAATGTGAGGTAAGGTGGATCTATATATATTCGACCCCTGCCTCAATATATAACCCCACTGTCTACGTCACTGTCTATATACGAGTGTCCCTGACCTTTGCTCTCTGCATGTTGTTGCAGGAGGTAAAGACATCGAGGAACGAGTTCGGCCATCTCGTGCAGACAATCAAGGTACTCTCCTCACCTTGGAGAATTTCCCTCGTCAGTAAATGACAATATAGTATATTATAAGTACAGTACAGTTATTAGTTTACTATATACAGCTAGGATATTATAGTACATCAATATATACAGAGTGAACCACAATTCGCGTGCCAACTTTTTTCGTAAATTTGGTATTGCAAAAATTTTCGTACAAGCTTCAAATTTGGTACACTTGTAGCTGAGGGTTGTAAGAATTAGTTCAGGGTGTTAAAATTTTTATTCGACATCAATAACACCCCTTTCAGGGATGGTTTTTAGAAAAATTATTTTCGCCTTATGGAAATTCAATGTTAAATACAACTTTTTTTGAAATCATTGGAATTTTGCGCAGAAAGTTTCTAGCATAGGGTAATCGACCCTCCTGAACTCAGAAATAATTTTATATTTTTTCCCCGACGCACCCCAAAGGGTGGAGACCTACCCCTAAAATCCATTTTCCTTAAAAATTGTGCTAAAATTATGAAATTAATTTTCAAGGGGTAATCGACCCTCCTGAACTCGGAAATAACTTTAGATTTTTTCCCAGACGCACCCTTGAGGGTGGAGACCTACCCCTAAAATCCATTTTCCTTAAAAATTGTGCTAAAATTATGAAATTAATTTTTAAGGGGCAATCGACCCTCCTAAACTCGGAAATAACTTTAGATTTTTTCCTCGACGCACCCCTGAGGGAGGAAGCCTACCCCTAAAATCCATTTTTCTTAAAAATTGTGCTAAAATTATGAAATTAATTTGCAAGGGGTAATCAACCCTCCTGAACTAGGAAATAATTTTAGATTTTCTCCCCGACACACCCCTGAGGGTGGAGACTTACCCCTAAAATCCATTTTCCTTAAAAATTGTGATAAAATTTTGTAAATAATTTTCAAGGGGTACTCTACCCTTTTGAACCCGGAAATAATTTTAGATTTTTCCCCAAAGCAACCCTGAGGGTGAAAAACTACCCCTAAAATCCATTTTCCTTAAAAATTGTGAAATTAATTTTCAAGGGGTACTCTACCCTTCTGAACTCGGAAATAATTTTAGATTTTTTCCCCAACGCAACTCTGAGGGTCAACGTACGGCTACCCACCATAACCTTTATTCTTAATAACCGAGTAGGAATTGTGAATTTTTTTTTTCGGGATTTATCGGAATCTTTAATAAAAAGAAATCACAGACTCACCTCTTCACTTGCAGCATGACGATGGATGTGTCCACCATTAATTGCATGGCGTGAAGGCAAATGTTGGTCTGCACAACGAGGCTATGTGTGCCTTTAACAACTGAGGTGTGACCAATTCCACATAACACATAACGTCTGTCACTTTGAGCTCGTCAATGGTCTCAAATCTCTTTCTGAAGCAAAATGTTTACAAGAAGAGATTTGAGACCATTGACGAACTGAAAGTGGAGATCAGACGTTGCATGGAATTGGTCACACCTCAGATGTTAGAGGCCATGCACCTACACACATAGCCTCGTTGAGTGGACCAACATATGCCATCACGCCAATTAACGGTGGGCACATTGAGTGAAACCACAGTCATGCTGCAAGTGAAGGGGTGAGTATGGAATATTGTTTTCTGTGAAAATTTTCGATAAATTCCGAAAAAAATTTAATTCACAATTTCTACTCGATTATTAAGAATGAAGGATATGTTGGGTAGCCGTTTACCTTTAGGGTTGCTTTGGGGAAAAATCTAAAATTATTTCCGGGTTCAAAAGGATAGAGTACCCCTTGAAAATTAATTACAAAATTTTATCACAATTTTTAAGGAAAATGGAATTTAGGGGTAAGTCTCCACCCTCAGGGGTGTGTCGGGGAGAAAATCTAAAATTATTTCCGGGTTCAGGAGGTTCGATTACCCCTTGAAAATTAATTTCATAATTTTAGCACAATTTTTAAGGAAAATGAATTTCAGGGGTAGGTCTCTACCATCAGGGGTGCGTCGGGGAATAAATCTAAAGTTATTTCCGAGTTTAGGCGGGTCGATTACCCCTTGAAAATTTATTTCATAATTTTAGCACAATTTTTAAGGAAAATGGATTTTAGGGGTAGGTCTCCACCCTCAAGGGTGCGTCGGGGAAAAAATATAAAATTATTTCTGAGTTCAGGAGGGTCGATTACCTTATGCTAGAAACTTTCTGCGCAAAATTCCAATGATTTCAAAAAAAGTTGTATTTAACATTGAATTTCCATAAGGCGAAAATAATTTTTCTAAAAACCACCCCTGAAAGGGATGTTATTGATGTCGAATAAAAATTTTAACACCCTGAACTAATTTTTACAACCCTCAGCTACAAGTGTACCAAATTTGAAGTTTGTACGAAAATTTTTGCAATACCAAATTTACGAAAAAAGTTGGCACGTGAATTGTGGTTCACTCTGTAGTACGGATGACAATACATAGTTATATAGCTCAGTGCAATGGAGTATCGACCTCAAATTTTTTTATGGACAGAGGGTGCAAAGTTATGCTACCCTGTTGGATATTTTTCAGAGTATTTACTGTCGTGTTTTTATAAAAAAAATTGAAGCATTTACCTCAGTTTTATCATGACTCTGTTTTTTTGACCTCGCTGATTCTTACAATCAAAAGTTCTTACATGTAAAGTACGTTGAGTAATGATTCTTTGTCATGTTTCGGAGCCACAAAAGTTGCATGCAGAACAATTTCTTGACAAATGAAGGAAGAGAACAAAGAAATTTCAAAATAAAATTACTGCATTTAATTTAATTATGTTAAGAAAAAAGTAATATATATTATATGTGATTTTAAAACATTGTTTCATTGTACCAAAAAATTGGTAATTAACATATGTTCCACTAATTTCGAGGATGCATGGAAATCTGAAATAATTAACAAATGATGCTTTAATTACAATTTTTGGCTACTTTTATATACTAAAAAAAAAAAAAAAAAAAAAAAAAACGTGGTTTCTGAATTCCAATCGCACAGTAACGTCAGTTGTCAGAAATCAGAAATATGTTTTATACAGTTATACAGTATAAATATATTATTATAATGATTAATGATAATAATTCTATGCAAAAAAAAAAACTGAATAAAATAACAATTAAAAGAAGTATTTTAAAATACATTTTTATTAACTATAATATATTTTGTTTTAAAGTAAATTTATAAAAATATGATTTTATACATATTTTTTTACAATTTCTGCTATATGAATTTAATTTATAATAGAGTATACCGAACTCAACAATTTTTATTGCGTAAATGGATAGAGGGTGCAAAAATATGCTACTCTGAATTTGTTCAGATTTTTCTGAGACCGGGAAGTATTTTTAAAAAATTATTGAAAGTCAATTTTGATGACGTCACGAGGAGCCTCTACTTAAGAAAAGGATAGGACATTATTAACGCCGGTGACGTCATAAAACGGACTTTCAATAATTTTTTAAAAATACTTCCTGGTCTCAAAAAAATCTGAAGAAATTCAGAGTGGCATAATTTGGTACCTTCCCTCCATTTGTGCAATAAAATTTTTTGAGGTCGGTACTCCGTTATATTTTATAACGATGAATTATTAGAGATTCTGTCATGTCTCATCAAGTCAAAAACTGCAGTTATGGTGCACTTATTCCGTGTACTGCATTGTTTTTTAATATATTTTAAAGGCATATATGAAAAATTAAAAATACAATCAACATTTTAGCAATTAAAAATAAATTCCAATAACAAATAGAAATAATTTATGAAATAGATATATGATGCAATTTTAATTTTTGTAATTTTAATATAAATATACAAGTGTACTTTATTAAAGAAAAAAATAACAAAATTTAATATTTATATAAATTAAACACATGAATTTGAAATTTAATTTTATTATTTTACTTTTTTTTTTTGTTACGTTAACCTGATCGAGTGCCGTTTTTGCTTTTTTAACAAAATATTATGATTTTTCGACTTATAATTAAATTATGTGTTTATATTTTTGGATATAAAATATGGTATTTTACAACATTATTGTACATTTAATTTTAAAACAAAAAGTAAATTCAATAAAATCAGATCATGTGTGTGAACTGCGCGCGTATATTAATCCTAAACTCGAGTCTGAGAGAAACATAATACATAATTTTCATTATGTAAACTCACATTTATTAGAATGCATTTTTCACAATTAACTTTCGTGTCATCAAAAAATACTTCGTAAAACATAATCATTTTAATCGGTAAACAATATAAAAATTTAATTGCATATTTCTCCTTCCTATATAGAACTTGTCTGCTACACGACCGACCGTCCGTTTGACTTGCGAGAGAAAGACTCCTCGCCGGTCACTGACCCCACGTCACCACGATCCGGACCTGCAAAGATCACACGTGTCTTCTCTAGGTGGGAATTATTTTTGACTTCGGTGATCTGACGAGACTCGGTCAAGAGCACTGCGCCACACGCGCGCCTCTCACTATAAGTCATATTTATAAATATTGAAAAAAAAAAAGACTGTACTCTTTCTCAATATTTTTTACTAAGTAGGTTCCTAGCTGTGTACCATTTTCTTTTTTAGTAGCTCAATCGAAAGAGGAGGTTATAAGAACTATCTGTGAATTTTATACTATTTTTTTAGTACCGCATCTTGAATCAAATGGAGATTTAAAAAGTCACGTGACCTGGAGGCATTGCCTATGACGTCACGTTGCCATGAAAACAAATAAGAAACAAGCAATATTTAACCATAATTTAATATCGTTTATTATATTTGTTTCCATAGCAACGTGACGTCATAGGCGATGCCTCCAGGTCAAGTGAATTTTTAAAGCTTCGTTTTAGGGAAGATGCGGTACTAAAAAAAATCGCATAAAATTCACAGGTGTATTTCTCAACCTTCTCTTTCAAATGAGCTATACTAAAAAAATGGCATGCAGGAACCTAATTGTCAATGTTTATACTTAATTCATATATATCATGCTAAATTAATCATATCAGTTGAGATGCTGTACAAGTCGCATTATATACCCTCAATGTGGTGATATAATATTTGTTGTGGACTGCGTTATTTAACCTTTGTTGTCTGTATGTTGCAGGAGACTGCATCGAGGGGGGACGTCAACAATTATTTTATCAACATTTTCTGTACGCATTTTGTAAAAAAGAGAAAATGGAAAAGAAAAAAAAAAATTTTTTTTTTGGACCATCAGGTCTTTCGTGCTACAGCAAAACTGACGTAAAGTTGCTGTTGTGTTTTTATTTTTGTTTCCCCAATAACCCTCTTTTATATTCTTGAAAAATGAAGATTTTACTTACGAAATGTATAATACAAAAATGATAAAAATTGCCATAAATTATGAAAATAGTTTTAGAATTATTGTATATTTCTTACTGTTAGTGGCATTTTATTATTTCATTATGGTAGTCTTTTGAAGATATTTTTTTAACAGTATTTTACATTTCATTTTCTATTTTAAGCGGTAGTAAAATGGAGCATAGCCCTCAAATTTTTTTATTGCGGAAATGGATAGAGGGTGCAAATTAATAAATGCTACCTTGATTTTTTTCAGATTTTTTACAGCCCTGGAAGCATTTCTAAAAAAATATTGAAAGTCCTTTTTGTGACGTCACGAGTCACCAAGTCCTATCTTTTTCTTAAGGAGTGGTGCCTCGTGACGTCACAAAAAGAAATTTCAATAATTTTTTAAAAATAGTTCCCGGACTCTAAAAAATTTGAAAAAAATCAGGGTTGAATAACTTTGCACGCTCTATCCATTTCTGCAATAAAAAAATTGAAGCCTATACTCCATTACGATACAAATTTATATTTGACTACCTGAAATTTTTTTTGGGGGGGGGGGCTATACAAAATGTATGCAATAAAAACAAATAATAATTACTCAGATAAATTGGTTTTATCAATCAAATTACACTGTGTGGGTATTATATGGGTAGACGAATTCAGCTATTAATCGATCAATTTTCAAGAATAATCTTAATGGTGCATTAAATTCCGTTGATTGAATATAAAATTTATGTTTCAGTTACATAAAAAGTTATTAATTGAACGAATTAAAAATTTGGTCATCACTTAATTATAGGAATTAATTCTTATAGTTATTTTTTTTTAAAAAATATATCATAGCCATTAAATAATTCATGAAACGATTACAAAATTAAATATTTTTATAAATTTGAATGATATTAATATATATATATACATGTAATACGTAGTTATATTTAATATTTTACTATTTCTTTATAGGAAATTTGTATATATTATAATATTCATAATAATGCGTAGACTACTTCAACTTTCTTATAACACGAATCAGCTGTTGGACGTAATTTCCTTTGATTAATAATGTATTAATAATTACCCGCGCGCGGTCTTAGAAAATTCACAAAAATTCTTAAAAAAAAAAAAAATTGGACCGAGATGAGGCAGCTAGATTTTAGAATAAAAGCCAAAACAAATATTTCAAGACAGTTATTATTCAAGCTACTTATTTATTTTAATATATATATATATATATATATATATATATATATATATATATATATATATATATATATAATAATAATAATTATATATTAATTTTCAGCATAGAGGGATTTTTATTCCCATATGGATAGAGCCAAACTAAAAACTATTATAAGTTAAATAATTGGCTCGATATCGTTTAATTCAATAAAAGCCTCATATATTTATATAAATAAGAAAATAAGCCTATATATATTATAGCTTCAATCTTGTGCGGCTTTTATAGGTACTAAAAATTGTTTCTCAAAAAATTTCAGAACTTAATTGTGTGTGTCTGCTAAGCTATAATATGTTAATCAAATATGATTACATTGATGAGCTGATTCGTGTTACTTTCCCATTAAACATCAAATTATTATTATTATCTTATGTCTTATAGCTGCGGTTCTTAGGTTTTTTAAATTTTGTATGTGCGCGTCAAAATTACTACTTTGTAATAGTTGAAATAATAACCGCTAGAGGTCAGACAACTGCAGTTCAGATTTAACATCGACTGCAAAATTGTCGCACAAAGAGCCTTTTTTGTTGCGATAGCAGCGCTTCAAATTCATGATAAAACAGGTAAAGTGGTGAAATAGTGAACCATATTTATTTTCATTTTAGATTTTAGCCACATACATTCTAGGCTGGCGGTTTTGAGAATGAGAACATGTGTTGATGTTTTGTAAACAATGGAACCGGCTTCTACTTTTAATTAATTAATTTTCAAGCCAGTTTAGTTTAATAATCGCGAAAATAGTGAGCTAGGTAAGTGTGTATTTCTACTTTAGTTTTGTTTACAGTACAGTACGTATTCTTCTTCTGGCTATTATTCAATGTAATAAATGGTGTGCAGTTCATTGTCCGTATGCATATATGAGCTTTATTTGCATGCTGTACGTTCCACTAACATCATTTTATGGCATAGTTGTATCATGATTTTATGTATCTTATCTCTGTCTCATTTGCTCTGTGGTAAAGTTTTGTTTGATAAATTATATCATAAATATGAAGGTTCCATGTAATAATAAAGTGAGAGATGAAAATGAAAACATACAACCTACAGGTATTCAAATATTGGAAATATTATTATTTTACAAGGATACACACGCCTAAGAGCTTTTACAGCTCGCGGCCGCCGGGTGGGTAATGGGTAGGGATAAGGTAAGGACCGGATGATGGCCACGGCTTGTTACGCGTCCCAGTATTTTTTTTTTTTTACAAGGATACACCCCTAAGAGCTTATAGCTCGCGGTGGGGTACTGGGTAGGGATAAGGTAGGGAACGGATAGTGGCCACGGCCTGCATGCTTACGCGTCCCAGCATTCGCTGAGGTGAGACTGAGGGAACCGTGGAAAACCTCAGTCAGGACAGACACCTCTACTTTTTCTCAATGGACCAAAGCGATGTCCAAAGCCTGGGGAACCACACACAAGTGCATCACTGCACTGGGTGGAAAGCGAGACGGATTTACCCCAGGGAGGGAGCAGCGTATTTTTTACTTGAAACGGTCACCCATCCAAGTACTAACCACGCTCGACGTAGCCTGACTTCGGTGATCTAACGAGAACCGGTCAATGCACTGCGCCACGCTCGACCTATTATAATAATAAAATAAAAAAAAAAATAAAATTAATGCGCGGCAAATGTGGCTATGCCACGGTGGCTCGCGAAGGGTTTGCTTGTCTCAAAACCCTCTTAAGGGCATTGGGTGTAGCACCGGTAGTTGGCAACACTGACGTATCTTCACCATGTTGATTTTTTATCATTGCTCCACGGAGTAATTTTTATGCTAGAGCCAAGCTGATTGCTGTAGTATCAAGATAATTAGTAACCCAAGTGCACAATTTGGCTAAATAAAGCCTGATTTAAAGAAAAGTATTTTTTAGTAATTTTTTAAATTTACCTGCATTTTTCTAAAATACAGTATAAAAAAAATACTTTTCTTTAAATCAGGCTTTATTTAGCCAAATTGTGCACTTGGGCTACTAATTATCTTTAAACTACAGCAATCAGCTTAGCTTTAGCATAAAAATTACTCCGAGGAGCAATGATAAAAAATTAACATGGTGAAGATACGTCAGTGTTGCCAACTACCGGTGCTACACCCAATGCCCTTAAACAACTCATAACTCTCCGCTTCAACAACTTCTGCCTTCAGCAAATTCCACTCTCTTACAGTCCTGTTAATGAAGGAATATTTTCCCACATCACTTCTACTGCCGACAAAATCCAACTTCCAACTGTGATCACTCCTTCCAATGTAAACACCTCTCTTAATACGAGAGCTCAACTCCCTCCAACCCTCACTATTTCTTGTTATTTTATACATAACACCAAGTCTACAATTTCTCCTTCTCTCCTCCAGCAACTCCCACCCCAACTTATCAATCATCGCAGTTACACTCTCAAACTCTTTTCTGACCTCCTTTCCATCTCCCACCAACTTCCATTTTCCCATACGCCCCATAACTCTTCTCGCTGCTCTTCTCTGCACCTTCTCCAACTCCTTCCCCCCAACACTCCTGTATGGATCCCAAACACTGCATCCATACTCAAGCATCGGTCTCACCATGGCTCTATAAGCGCTATCTCTCACGAACATACCAGCTCCCTTCAGATTTCTCATAACAAACTCCAAGAACTTTCTACTCTTAGAAGTAACATATTTAATATGTTCATTCCACATCAATTTTCTGTGCAACACCACACCCAAATACTTGTACTTCTCAACTTCTTTCAAAACTTCACCCCCCAATATATACTGCAACACCCTCCTTGTCCTTTTCCTGCCAAACACAACCACACAACTTTTCGCCACATTCAACTTCATCCCATTATCATCAACCCACCCTTGCAAAATATCAAGATCCTGCTGAAGTTCAACAACGTCATCCTCACTTTCCACCTTCCTGTACACAACACTGTCATCTGCAAACAGTCTCACCTTCGACTTCACTGCTCTTGGCAAATCCTCTATATAAATCAGAAATAATAAAGGACCCAAGACACTGCCCTGGGGAACCCCTGACGATACTCTAACATGGTCTGAAAACGCAGCTCCAACCCTAACTCTCTGCACCCTATCCCTTAGAAAATCCTCAATCAGCGACACCAACGCCTCATCTCCAACGCAGTGCCGAACCTTATTTACCAACTCCCTATGCGGCACCTTATCAAAAGCTTTTTCAAAATCCAGAAAAATTGCATGCATCTCTCCCCCAGCATCCAACACATCAGACAACTCCTGCACTAACCCAGCTAACTGTGTTTCACAAGAAAAATGCTTACGAAAATCATGCTGCTGCCCTCCAAAGAAACTTGATTCCTCCAACTCCTGCATGACAAATTTCACTACAACCTTCTCCAACACCTTTGACACCACTGAGGTCAAACTAACTGGCCTATAATTCTTGGCATCACATTTCGAACCCCCCTTATGTATCGGAATAACCCAAGCCTCCCGCCAACCATCAGGTATCTTACCTGCTGCTAAAATGACCCTAAATAAATGAACCAGATACCTGCAATGTAAACCAACATTTAATTTCAAAAATGAATATGAAATATCATCCGGACCTGACGCTTTGCCCTTCACCAAAGACATCAATGCTCTCCTCACATCCTTAAATCTCACCCTAAACTTCCTACCTCGATTTGTACTTGCCAGTCTCTCACCCTCAACTCCCTGAGAGTTGAGGTATTCGCTGAGGTGAGACTGAGGGAACCGTGGAAAACCTCAGTCAGGATGGACACCTCTACTTTTTAACAATGGACTAATAGTGATGTCCAAAGCCTGGGGAACCACACACAAAAGCATCACTACAGTCTAACAGATCTTAGAATACCTGTAGACACTATGGCGCCAGCCCAGACAGTCTAGACTGAATGGCGGCATCCCAAAGATCCTTAATAATTATATTCAAGATGTCCGCCGTGCGCATTGAATCCACACGTAAACTAAGATTTGTAATACTGTACACTGGGTGGAAATGGAGACAAATATTATACCCCAGGGAGGCAGCTTCATCCATGTTAAAAAAACTTGGAGAGAGGAATGCCTCTATTGTCCATGTTATATCCAACATTCGGGGGGGGGGGGGGGGGGGAATGAAGCCTGGCAATAATGCAACCTAGTTGAACAATTACATCTTCAACTCATCCTAAGCACGTCTAAACCTATAATCTTTTTACCTCTAAAACACATCTTATTTCCTCTTCGCTCAAAGTGAGAATGAAATAAAGACAATATTTCTAAAATGTTATGCTCAAGAAGGGTAGTAATCTCGTCTTTTTTCCTCTAAAATGGTGCAAAGTTGGAGGACAAAAGACGAGAGGAGAGCTTCATATTGAAGAGAAGATGAACTTTATTTCAACTAGGACAGGTTCTTGCTGACGTCAAAATTACGTCACAACTCTTGAAGGTGCATTTCCATGGAGCAATGTCAAGCGGGGCGAGAAAAGCGCACTTGCTTCAATCTCATATGGCAGCCATGTTGGCGATTAAATCGCTCCCTGCAAGACGAGGAAATCCCGAGCTTCTGATTGGCTGCGGCACGTGATTTTCTCGCTTTCCCCGTTCCATAATGCACCTTTATGGCCTTTCTTGCTTTGCGAAATTATTATTGCATACCTGTGCATCGCGTATGGAAAAAAATAATACGAATTTTTATTGTTACTCTAGCAAGTCTCTGTGTCTGCATATCTAACTTTTAATTTGAGGTTCATAACCACTGAACTATATAATATGGAAGGCTAACGCTTTCTCTTTTAAACGGCTCGCGTTGAATCCAATTTTGTGGAAGAAGCAAGAAGAAAAGTCTCTCCTTCCGGTCTTATAGGAGGAAAAATAGAGGGAGAATTTTTTTAAGAAGTACCAATAGCAGAAGAGAAACTTTGGATGATACAGCGTTGCCGAATTGTGGTATTTGTTGTTAACGTCTTGGCAACACAGAACTTTCCTACTAAGCTCCGCTTAGCTTTGCCTCAATCCCGAGCGTTCAGTCTATCCCCCTATCCATTACCCTTTAATGATTGACCTCAGTTACTACGCGAGTCAAAAGAAATTTCTGTCAGACGGAATCGAATGAAATAAATTTTAAAAATTCGAGAATGCTCTAAAACTCAATCGCTTATATGTTTTGAGCAGATTCAAGGGGGCGGTTTCCTCACAATAGCTCCATTTTCGGTTTCCGTCCATAAGGCCAATGTTAAACTTCTGCCTAAATTTTCTCAAAACTGATAAGACGGATTCATTTCAAAATTCATATGCCACCTATTAATGGTAAGTTTTAAGTTCCCTGCAAATCTTGTAGCATTTAAGGAAGCCTATTTCGAGATATCAATCTACTGAAGTCAATCGTTAAAACAATTGAATTTTCTATTTCAGATGGGCAAAGAGAAGAAACACAAGCGCGAAAAGCGCAAGAAGGACAAAAAGCACCACAAGAAGTCGAAGCGTCGTCACTCCTCACCCGAGGCCCCGAAAGTAGAAGCCCCGAAGGTCGAGGCCCCCAGGATGGAAGGTCCCGCCCCCAAGCGGGCCCGGACTGACGAGGCTGACTACTCCGTGCCCCTGCCCCCGGGATTCACCCCGCCCCCAGCCCCCATGGCCCCCATGACCAAGCAGCAGTGGGAGGCGAAGCAGAGCGTTGTGAGAAGAGTGCTAGACCCGCAGACTGGAAGACACAGGTACGTCTTTGTGGTGTACAACGCCCCCTCTAACTAGGCTTGCGCACTGCAAAGTGTGCGAAGAACAATAGTAGTCCACCCTATTTGTTACATCATTGTAAAATTAAATTAATTTACGTATACAAATAAATAAGAAATTTATTGATCTTTCTAAAAGACAAGTCAAACATTGCATATGTACATAAATTCATGTAATAACAACGGTGAGTGATTAGAGTTCAGTCCTTGTAAAAGTCGTCAATTTTATACACATTTTATTTTTTAATAGATATGTAAACTTTCACTTTTACTTTAAAGTTTTTTAAATTCATTTCACGTACAGAGAGGGAGTTATACATTTTTTAGAGGGCACTATAGAGGAGTCCATCTTGGCAAGAACATAATTATTATTATATTTATAATTATTTTTATGATGTGTATTATATATATTATTACATTTACTGTGTTCAAAAACGGGCACTTGACGCAGAGGTATGCACCTCTGATTCGTAATCAGATGGTCAAGAGTTTGATCCCAGGCACCGCCAAACTTTTCACAAGTGGCGGTTGCTAAAGAACACCCACTCATGCATCCGGGAGGTGATTGATGGCATCCTCCATCAATTGCCAACCTTCCTGACTGAGGTTTCCATGGTTTCCTCTGTTACAACAAGGCGAATGCTGGAATGGATTGCTTAGGCCATGGCCACCCCGGTTTGGAAGGGACCCACAAAAGTAGGGTCTACGAAGAGCCGGGAGGTTAAATTCAGTCACTTAATGGAGGCTTCAAGTGATGCGCTTTCGCTGCGCAACTGTTTGTCGCTAAGGTCCATCTTGCACTTGAAAATGAAGCAAAGTGTTTTTTTAACTTTTCTCGGTTATAAATCAAGTAAAAAATCTAAATCTTGAATTATCTACTTTATTTTTCAGTTTGGACCAAAGTTCCGTAAATGAATTATCCCTGAAAAATCTTATTCTTGGTGAAAAAACGAATTCACGTTTTTTTTTACAAAGGTTTGGCATAGCGAGTGGGATCACCGAAAAATCAGCTGACTTGAAGCCTCTATTGTGGCCAGTACCCTGTACTAGAGTTCAGTTAAAGAGCTAAAAAAAATAATGTGGATATTTTTTAACAAACATCAAAACTAATGTCAGATATGTTTCAGGTTGATCCGCGGGGAGGGAGAGGTGATAGAAGAACCGGTGAGCCGCGAGCGACAGAAGCAAATCAACAAGCTGGCCACAAGGGCTGACGGAGATTCCTTCCAGAGAGGCGTTGTAGCAGACCTCAGCGCCAAGTAGGGGGCTGTACAGTATACTGGGAGGGATTGTACAAAAATCAATGTGGATTTATATGCAGCGATGTCTACGAGATCTCTATCTGGTATGATAATCAAAGTCTTCTACTCGCAATGGTTGTAACAAACCATTGTTTATAATGTCTGTCGAATGAAGCCTTTTTCATTGTTAAACATGGGACGACGTAGTGCCAAACGCAATGGTTGTAACAAACCGTTGTTTATAATGTCTGTCGCATGAAGCCTTTTTCATTGTTAAACATGGGACGACGTAGTGCCTAATTTTGCCACCAGAGCAGAGAACGTAATGGCATTGTTGGCGCTAGATAACAGTTTCAACTTCATAATTAACGGTAATTTTCCATAAGTTAACATGTAAATCAAAAACAGTCCCATGTTTTTCCTTTCACGGGACAGACATTTACACAACAATACTTTGTTTACTAACAATGAGCACAAGACTTTTATGATAATACCTCGAGGTGAGGGAATTTTCAGGGCAACGAACTGTACATAATTTTTTTTTTGTGCCTTTGATGATTTTTTTTTTTTTTTCAATGATTTTATGTTTTAATTCCAAGTGTTCTTGGGTGTGTTTTTTTTTTTCTGTCATATTATGTTAACCTTACATACAGATTACTATGTACCCGATAAAAAAGGTAATATTTAGAAAAAAAAATCCCATTGTCAACAAAGGTCATTTTCGTATCTTGTTTGATTATAATATGAGCCTTATATAGTGAACATTTTCATTAATTTAATTAGTACCAAAATGAAATTTAATTATTTCATCAAAATCTTTGTTTCGTTGTGCATTCAGTGTATATTCTTGTAATGATACATAATTTTGACAACTTTTTGGTGCACTAAATATGTGCAATTTTTGACAATCTTTGTAGTCTGTACGTTAATTCAGAAACACGGTTGACTACATTTACTCAATTTTTTACTATTACCATTGATTTTAAGGGTAAGATAACGCCACCAATGTTAAAAAAAATCCCTCACATGAAATTTCTGAAAAAAATTTAAAATGTTCTCCTCTACACCCCCTATCAGTAGGTAAAATGTCAGGTAAAAAAAAATTCGATCTAGTTTTTGAGTTATGAATTTTAAAAGTTGACTAATTTAACATGGAAGTTTCATTTCTCCATGTTAAATTAGTCAACTTTAATAGTTAATAACTCAAAAACTAGATTGTATTTGTGTACCTGATATTTTACCGACTGATAGGGGGTGTAGAGGTGAACATTTTAATTTTTTTTCAGAATTTTTTTGTCAGGGATTTTTTTTTTAACATTGGTGGCGTAATGTTACCCTTAAACATTTTTATTTCAAATTTGTATAGCAGAACTTGCTTTAAGTATTTTTAATTTTTATTCAGATTTTTTTAACCCTCTAACACGATGCATAAAATCGAGGGCAAAGACGCTGTGACGTCATAGCACAATGCAACATCTTTCTGTATGCTTGCATGTTAAATATTTGCATTACTATGACGTCACAGCGTTTTGCAGCTGCACGATTTTTCAAATCAATATGAAAAAATTTACATACATAATTCGAAGTCCTCGATGCAATACAAATATTCATTGAAGTTCTTCATTGCATGGTAACTCTCTTACATATATATGAATTGCATGTGTATTGGCGTCACAAAGTTAGTGCGAACCTAGTGGTAACTGCTGGAACTACGTGCATCTGGTGAGGATTGCTGTATATGATTAACATTGTAAAATCATGTAAATGCTCCGTCAGTAGCCACAGCATAATTTTACAGAAATGACAACACCATAATTAGTTGTCAAATACTTTCGGAAAAAAAATTAATAAATGTATTTCAACTTTGTAATTGATTTCTTTTTTAAAAATTTGATAATTTTTGTGATTCTCCCCATGCTAAAGGTATTGCCGTATCCTCGATGCAAGAAACAAAAATTTCAGACGTCAGTGCCACATCTTGGTCCTTTATGTCCTCTATAGTTGACAAGAGTTTGTTGGAAAAAGAATTTAATTGAACAGTTGCAGGGTAGTAAATATTCACATAATTTTTAATAATGCAGACTCAAAAGACAACTCAGAGACCTCTGTGACATATGACCAGGGATTTGATCAGAGTTTTGCTGTTTCTGAGAGTGGCGGCACTGCTAAATGTTCGGCACGCCCTGGTTCTTGCTGGCTAAAATTGTCCGCACAGCCAACAAGAACCGGGCCGTGCCGCTGCGATTCAGTGGCGCCGCCACTCCCTGTTACAGTAAAGCTCGGCCAAGCTGGTCAAATTTCTGGACATAAGACACGGAGGTCTCTGTAGGGTCTCTGAACACAACTGCACCTGACGTGAATCAAAATGACGTGATTATAAGGATTGTAGCTGTGAAATAACTATTAGAAATTGACTGTCAATTTTTTAACTAACCCTTTATCAAATTTGCATGCTAATATCATATATTAACATTAACACAGTGTAAATTTTTCATCTCATGAGGTTGAGTTGAAAATTCTCTCACATATTGTAAATCTCTGGACATCACCAACTTTTGCCTCATTTGCTAGAGCTGCAGCTTCAACAGACAGAAAGATGTAGATTTGAAATTTTGGGAAATGTAAAAAGAGCACAAGAGTTTTGGTTCACCACCCCTCCATAGACTGCGTGGTAACGTCTACAAACAAAGCAGCAGTAACGTTCGTGGTGTACAGAGACGTAAAATATTTCATAAAATAACTTAAAATATAATTTGAACGTCTAAACTCTTGTATATATTTGCTAGTATGTAACAATGTATTTTGTTCTCAATAAAAAATTGATTATATAATTTAATTTATATAATTGTATTTTATTTCCTCTTTAATGGACAACATACATGAAATTTTTTTATTATAGACATTAATAATGACATTAATGAATAGATATGGTACGAAATTATGCTACTCTGAATTTTTTCAAATTTTTTTGAGACCTGCAGAACTATTTTTAAATAATTATTGAAAGTGCAACCACGCCCCCTGGAGGCGTCAATAGGCGTCCAGTCTCTATTCTTTTTATTAAGAATTCAGGGGTTCAAACTTAAATTACAGAACTTTCTATAATTATTTAAAAATAGTTCCATCAGGTCTAAAAAAAAAAAAAAAAAAAATCTGAAAAAATCTGAAAAAATTCAGAGTAGCATAATTTGATACTCTCTATTCATTTCTGTAATAAATTTTTTTCATGTATATTGTCCATTGATAAAATATATAAAAAAAAATTACACCATTATAATTAGACAATGAAACCCGCATGAAAATATTTTTATCAAAGGCTGAGTTTAATGTATATTTTTTTTTTATTATTATTTGAACCACACAATAACGCAACCTTAAAATAATGCTGTTGTGACGTCATAGTCGATGCTAAATCTTACCATACATTTTCGTTTTATTATTAACATGACTAAATGGCGTCACACACGTACCCGCCACGCTTTTTACTATACTTCAGAATGGTAAAACAGTGGACAAGCATAATATTTGACGGTAATATAATTTGATGCACCCAATGCAATAAAAAAAAATAAAAGTTTGTTTATTTTCTGATTATGTATTATTATACGGTATTATACTATAATATAAATTTACGAACTGACAGTATATTTTAAAATAAAATTTAATAAGAAAGCAGTATTGGATAATCTCTCAGTAAACTCATGCAATTATTGCTTGCATTAAAATAGAAAAAATATATATTATTTTATTTCTGTAATAAATTCATAATTATAAATAAATTATTTAAATATATTACATGCAGTATTATATTTCGAAAGACTTTTTCCTGTTAAACATCTTTAAAAAAGGCACCTCTCATTCAGAAAAGAGAAAAAGTAGATTTTTTGTTTTAATTAATACACAATCTGATACAGGAAATTATTATATTAAAAAAACTATTGTATTCTAATTAATATCCTAATTAATCCATCAGCTGTACCGTCATTTGATGCATCTGATTTATATCATCAGTTGCAATTGGGAGTGCAATAAATTTAGGGAACTGCATGCGCTGGCCTCTCTGGGTCCATAAGAATCGTGAAGAACAAGGAAGGGTCCATATTGCATTAGCCGCGCGATATTATAAAGTTTAAATAATATTGAGAAAAAATATCGGGCTATTCCGAAAGGTGTAAACAGTACGTGGTATATAAATATATATATATTATATTAATATATTACGCATATATAACTCATAATGTGCGTCATAGCTAGTGCACAGAAAAAGTCTTATGTATAATTTTCATCATCTTATTTGAATGACGCGCCAACGCGTTGACGCAATGCTATGAATTTATACTATATAGTTCAGTTCCTGGGACTTCTGTTGTCAGTGTAAGTTTTTCCTCTGCAGTTCTCAATCCTGGATATCAGTGTCTACATTACGTATGTATATATCAATTGTATATATATTATAATCATGCAATCATTAATTTATAATTTTACAAAATTAGAAACAATTGTACATTATATATAAAGATCCATTGTTTTAATATTTGTTCTGCAAGATGCAAGATAACTTTTCTAGCAATAATTAATTAAATATTTAAATTTTTTGTTATATTTCCGACTTTATGTTCATTTATTTAATTAAATGTGTCGATCAAATTATTTCAAAACTATAATAATCACCTATATAACATATTTTTTATTTCGTGTATTTTATAAATATTTATGTATCAATAATTAATAGTTTCAAGTATATAATTGTTCCCTCGATCGATCCCTGTGGTAAATTCGTATCTATTTCCAACCAATGCTGTAATACACTTAATGTGTGCAGTTCCCCAGGCTTCCGAGCTTCACTTTTTGGTTCATTGATAAAAAGTTAAAAAGTACAGTAGCTAGCCGTCACATTTAATGGCTCATGGTCGTGCAATGTTTGTAACGCTCTCAGTCATTGGTAGTCGGTTTGTAACGAAGGACATCACTGGCCGAGAAGAGCCGAATGACTCCCGAGCGCTTCCGACCATGTGCTACTGTAGATGTGTCCGCGGTCTTGATAGGTTTTCCACGGTTCCCTCAGTCTCACTTTAGTGAATGCTGAAACGCGTAACTAACAGCTAGAGCCGGCCGCGCGTGGCTATAATACCATATCCTTTCTTTCCCTTCCTTATACCTCTACTCATTACCTCGCCTCGAGCTCTAAGCTCATAAAGACCATTTATTCTTGTAAAAAAAAAAAAAAAAGAAAGAAAAAAATGTTACAATTAATTAAAAGCTATAATATATAGGCTTACTATAAGCTTATAATAGGGAGTGTACACACCAGGGTTTCTCACTACAAAAAGTCGTACCCATGATGTTTACATCATGGTCGTACCGTTAGTAAAACCCTCATTGTATTCTCTCTGCCTCATTGTGCTGTGTCGCCATATGACGTAATATTCTATATGCGGTAGATGTACAAAAAAGTCTTATGTGCAGGAAGTCTTAATATATAGAATTGCGACGTGACGTCACTGCAATGTATAAATAAGCGTGGAGTCATAGGACTTTTCTCTTTCGTTTCTGTTGAACACGTACGTGTGATTTTTGTTTTCTACAAGCTAGTACGTCCGGCATCATATAATTCCTGTTCGTAAATTTTGTAAGTATATCACTTTTGGTATGCCTCGAATATCATTCTTATCACCATGCACTGAAAACTACCATGTGTGCTAATTATTATTACATAAATTATTTACATGCATAAACTTATATACGTGTTTTGAAAAAAACTATTTATAGATCACATTGGACTTTTTAGTTTCGTGCGATTAAAAACCTTCGAAATATAATTTCTCCAACACTATAAAATATATACAGTATATAAATTATGTAATTTAAATACATAATTATATATATGCATATAACTACATACTGTATAAAGAAATAAAACAAGCTAGGGGTCAAGATTTAAATATATATACTGTATATATATATGACCAAAATGTGGAAATTTAGTCAATTGCCCCAAATATCAATCAACAAGGGCGGATTCGGCTCGGGGGGGGGATGGTGTCCTATATCCCGCAATACTAAATTTGGGGTGGCAGGGTGGAGCGACGGGTGGGGGGTGGTAACACCTTCAATGTATTTTGGGACCTTTTGAAGGGCGATCGCATCGCCTCTTCCTTGGATCCGCGCCTGTCAATCAATCAGATATAAAAAAAATGAACCACAGATTATAATTACGATGTGATCAATGATGTATATTTACATGTCTATACAATTCAAATGGTACATTTTTATTGGGAAAAAATAATACATATATTTTTTAAATATCTTTACCCGAGTTAAAATAAATTTCATATTTTCTTCGCTATTATGAAGCTCTCTCCTCGTCTAATTTCCTCTTATTTTGCACCATTTTAGAAGAAAAAAGACGAGACTACGTATTTTTTCCTCTTCTTGAACATAAAATGTTAGAAATATTGTATTTATTTCATTCTCACTTTAAGCGAAGAGGAAATAAGATGTGTTTTAGAGGTAAAAAGATTTGGTTTAGACGTGCAAAGGATAAATAGGTGACTTGTCCTTACACTGATCCTCGCCATCTGTGCGAGTAACGCTGCAACTTCATGTACGGTCAAAGCATGTAGAAACGAAATAATACATTGCGAAGATGGGGGAAAAATTTTGTGAACCGCGAGTTAGGTACGAAAGAAAATAAAAAGTTAACATTTTTCACTGCCAAAACGTGGTATAACTATTCTAGTTTGCTTCAGTGCAATTGTTTTCACCCTAGCACTGCTCAATTCCAAATACTAGCGAGATAAAGACAACTACCTCGGGCCACCGCGGCTCGCCATGCTGCCAAGCGATTCTGCGATTGGTTGACCACAGAGCAGCCATTTACGGGTTAGAACGACATGACGTCATGCTGTCAAGTGATTGGTCGACTTTGAACTGCAAGTTGCAAAAAGTTGCAGCGCCACTCACAGATGGCGAGGATCAGTGTAAGGACAAGTTACCTATTGAAGACGTAATTTTTCAACTAGGGTATTGTCAAGAAATATGAGCATTTCGATATGAAAATAAACATTTTCCCTCCAGACCGCATTGCTGCCGCAATCGATCAATTCAGTTTTGACTGAGGGAACTGTGGAAACTTCAGTCAGATGGTCAACAAAACGACACTAGCTCTTTAATAACATCACACTTAAAATATTAGATACAGTCAAATTTATATAATATTCCCACCGGAAGTAGCCGGAAGTGAGAGGTTTCTGGCCGTCTTGTTCATGTCTGAGTCTTGAAAATTTACAAACATGCTAGTACTCTTCTTACGAACCTATAGCTAAAATTTCCATGCAAATACGAATAGTAAGGCCAGAGATCTCTCACTTCCGGCTACTTCCGGTGGGAATATCAAATTAATTTGACTGTATCTAATATTTTAAGTGTGATGTTATTAAGTAAGAGCTAGTGTCGTTTGTTGACCATCCTGACTGAAGTTTCCATAGTTCTCTCAGTCAAATCTTTGAATGGAGCGAGATTGCGGCAGCAACGTGGTTTGTAGGGACAAAGTCTATTTTTAAATCGAAGTATTCACATTTCTTGACAATACCCTAGTTGAAAAATCACGTCTTCAACTCATCCTTTACACATCTAAACCTAATCTTTTTATCTCTAAATCACATCTTATTTACTCTTCGCTTAAATTGAGGATGTAAGAATAATATTTCTAAACTTATTTAAAACTTGATTGTACACTGAATCGATTTTCAGTACTTTTATTTTCACCATTATAGTAAGGATTTTTTTAGGATTCAGTACATCAATGGGGTACTGACCGGTATTTGAGTTAGCAATACTTGTAAAAAGTACTGTGAATTCTATGAAGAACGAGCCCTATTAGAGCACTCTACGACAATTTGCTGATTTTATATGAATTTTTAAAACTTTTTTTGATGACGTCATAGCATTGAATCTTAAATGGGAAATGCATAAGTTAACATTGCTAAAATGAAAAGTTATTGAGGTAGGAATTTGAAACCTTCATTATCGTGATTCTAGCACTTAAAAACTTTGCAAATGAAGTTTTAGTTACATTTCAATATTAAGTATGGGATTTGGCAATGTTGAGATTCAATGCTATGACGTCATTTTTGAGAGGTTTCAAAAATTCATATAAAATCAGGAAATTATCGTAGAATGCTGTAATAGCCCAGGGACCGCAGGTGTATCCCCGGGGCGTTCCAGGGATACCCCTCAAACGTCCCTCCGGAGTGCCCCAAGGTGTATCCCCTATTTCCATGCACAAAAGGGTACCCCTTGGGGACATTCCAGGGATACACCCTGAAGTCATTGCAGGGATACATAGGGTTATATAGCAAATATGCTTATACTTACCAATTAAAAAATGTTTTTATCAATTATAATGATGTTATCAAAGAGAAAGAATAGCAAAAAAAAAATTAAAAAACTGACATAGGTGAGACTCGAACTCGGGACCATCAGATTTGAAGTCTGGTGTCTTTACCACTTGGACACATGTCTTCATACTAAAATGTAGAAAAATTAACTTTATAAACTATAAATTATGAAATCGACTTGTATATTTTTGATACTTTAGGATATTTTACAATCTATGGTTTCTTTTATAAATTTTAATAATAATAATGAGAAACTTCCAATACGGCACATAAATAATGTTTATCTTTAAATTTTAACAATTTTTTATTTTTTAATTTTTTAGAAAAAAACTACGTCTCATGAATGACCCCCAGGTGCACTTACGGGACATTCTGTTTACTAATTAAAATTATTCAAAATTGTGATTAAAAATTCAATCAGCTACATACTTAAGCAAAGAAAATTGTTATTTTACAATTTTCGACAATACCCCCCGTGTGTCCTACAGAGACACCTGCCAGACATTCATCGATATTTATCAAATTAATCAAAATCTTCTCGAGATGAAGCTAAACGTTTTAAAATACTATAATTTAACCAATTAAAACCAATATTAAAAAAAAAGTAACGTCCTAGGAGTGCACCTGCGGGGCATACATGGGATACCCCCCTGGTGTATCCCTGCGAGACACTCAAAGGACGTTTGATCCAAAAGTTCAATATAATTGCGTTATTTTCTTCTGTGTCCCTTCTACACTATAAGTTAAGCAATTCCTAAAAATTTTAAATTTTAAAAAGCATTAAATTAATATAATATAGACCACGGGACATTCGCGGGGCATTGCAAGGACGTTCCGCTGTGTCCCGGGGATACCCATGCGGTCCCTGGGAGGGCTTGTTCTTCATGAAATTCTCGTGCCTTTTGAAATATTGACAAAAACTTGAAACTTTTTTTTTTGTCAGTACCCCATTGGCTTAATTATAAAACCTTAATTCTTTAATGCACTGAATTAAATGGAGTCATTTATTTAAAGAAAAAATTAAAATTTTCATTTTTTTTTTTTTTTTTTTTTTCAAGGATACACCCCTTAGAGCTTACACACAGCTCGCGGCGGGGTAATGGGTAGGGATAAGGTAGAGAAAGGATGGTAGCCATGCATGGCCTGTTATACGCATTCCAACATTCACTCAGGGAACAAAGATAATATTATATTATCTCTATTCCCTGATTCACTGAAGTGAGACTAGGGGAACCGTGAAAAACCTCAGTCAGGATGGACACCTCTACTTTTTAAGAACAGCTCTTTGCACTTTCTGATAAAACCCATATAATTATATTCCTTTATTATCACAACACTTAAAAGATACCCTAGTTGAAAAATTTCGTCTTTAACTCATCCTTTACACGTCTACACCTAATCTTTTTACCTCTAAAACACATCTTATTTCCTCTTCTCTCAAAGTGAAGATTGCCAGCATGCAATGATATGAAGACCAAGGTTGGCTTTATACAGGTTAAGCCACGTGCGTATTTCGTGCGTCATTTTTCCACTATTTCCAGGACCCATTGCACCGCGAAAATTCAAAAATAGCGTTGCATCATGGGCGCATTCAAAGTTTCGCGGCACGATGGGTCCTGGAATACTTGAATCTGATTGGCTAAGCCCGTTAACATTGGTCAAATCGGAGGCTTAACCTGTATAAAGCCAACCTTGATGAAGACAATATTTTTAACATTTTATGCTCAAGAAGAGGAAAAAAGACATAATCTCATCTTTTCCCCTCTTTTTTCCTCTAAAACTCGGGTACTGTCAATTTTACATAACATTTCCTCCGGAAGTTGATGTAAGATTTCCGGTCTTTCTATTCGTAGTTCAGCTTTAAAATTTCATACATAGTTCAATACAGTCAAATTAATTTGATATTCCTTCCGAAAGTATACCGGAAGTGTGAAGTTTTAATTCAATTCAATATATTTTTATTTCCATTTTTCCTACGATCAAAGTGTCATAATATACAATAGCATTTGTTGAGGTTCATAGGACAAGGCAATAAAGAATAATGTTAGGAAAAGTTCATAATGAGTGCCTTAATTTGCATTCATTATGAAATTGTAACACTGAAATATGAATGGAAAGAACAAGAAACTTACACTTCCGGTTACTACGGGAGGGAATTTTATTTTGATTTGACCGTACACTCTATCAGAAAGTGCAAAGAGCAATATGGCCAGAGATTTGATTACAGTTTTGCTGAAACTGAGATTGGCGGCGCTGCTACAGTCAAATTAATTTGATATTCCCGCCGGAAGTGAGAGGTTTCTGTTCTTATACTATTCGTATTTGCATTTTGAAAATTTTGTCTACAGGTTTTGTAAGAAGAGTGCTAACATGTTTGTAAAATTTCAAGACTCAGACATTAACAAAATGACCAGAAACCTCTCACTTCCGGTTACTTCAGGCAGGAATGTTAAATATATTTTACTGTAAGTGCCCAGCCGTGCTGTGCGTTTTGCAGCGCCGCCACTCGACTCAGTTACAGCCAAGGATTTTCTATACTATGGATATAGGTGGGGGCACTATCGTCAGTGAGGCAAGGTCGTGAGGAGGAAGTGGGTGGTGGCTACAATAGAATGTCCGCCATCTTACCATGGCCTGTGAAGCCAAAACAATACAAAATATTGCGCTCGGCGGCCATGATACCATGGCCTTTTGCCTCAGTAGCTATAATGCTATTGGTATAGACGTAGCCTATCCATAGTATAGAAAATCCTTGGTTACAGCGATCAAATCTCTGGCCATATGTCACGGAGGTCTCTTATTGGGTCGCTGATAAGAGTGATAAGCACGTGAAATTACATTGTATATATGATTTTATGATTCATATAATTATCCTTTTATTAATTTTATGTTTAAACGATCTCCCTCTTTTTTTCCTCTAAAATGGTTCTAAAGTTCTAAACAAAAGGACAAAAGACGAGAGGAGAGCTTAATAACGAAAAATAAATGAAATTTACTTCAACTCGGGAACTTGATAATTCTGCAGCCACGTGCAATATATACCTTAATTTTTTTACGTGTAATCTGGAAGTTTGTTATACAATATGGAGCTCAAATAAATATTGTCTCTTAGTTTGCTCTTATTCTTCGTATTTTTTATGAATAAGATTTAACATAATTTATGATTTTTCGATTGAATAATGTACGTTTTTAAGTCAGTTATAGGCGCGTTATAACAGAGTTTTCAAACTAAATATATAATGAATTAACTAGGGCGGGGGGGGCCTTTACGAAAAGGCCCCAAATCAGTGTGCAGTGATCATTTGCAATGCCAGTCTTAATTTTTCAAAAAAAGTTTCAACGGGTTCGAAGAAATTGCAGGGGTTTTAATAGGGGGCTTGGATTTGATAATAATCATGTTGTGAAAAATATTTGCATCAAAAATTATACAGAAATAAAAAATAAATAAAAATAGTAATGAAAAATAATAAATAAAGCGAAGATACAGCACCTCTGAGTCGAGTAGGTCCACTTTCTTTTGTCACCATTTATTACAAAGTCGTCAGCAACAGCAAAGCGAATCGTAGAAGGTGGGGCTCCTTAATCGGATGAAACCGGGAAAGCGGAATTCGGTAGGACTTTTTAATCGGATAAAACCGGGAAACCGAAAAGCGGAAGGGGGCTTATCAGAAGGAACCTGGTAGCGGACAGAGATTTAAAATAAATTCAGTAGCCATTCACATTTTACCTTGCAAGTCTTGGTATCTGAGTCAACCTCGCTAGTCGGCGGTCAGAGAACGAATGACTGTTGAGAACGTCAACGACATTCTCAGAAATTTTGTAATCACGTCCTCTCGCCGTTCCCAACAATGCTTGTTTACCCGTTGCCATGGCAACGACGATCCACAAGCTGTGACGTCATGCACATTACGGGGCCTCTCGAATGTTGGCGGGAAACCGTTCAAACCGCGGTGCACGCGCGATATAATATGCATGAAACGTGTTTCCCACCCAATAATGATCGCCAGCAGATTTAAATATTGCCGCCCGCTTTATTTTTTGATTTTCCCGCCTTCCTCGATCATTTCCGGTTCCCGACAGTATTAAATTCGAGTTTTTGTGGCATAATTTTACATGATACTGGACTGTAGAGGGGAGATTGATATGGCTCGCAACGCGTAAGAATAAAAAACATGCGTTCGTCACGGGTCCGCCATTCATACGCAGCTCGGCTCCTTCGAAGACCTCGCCTAACCATAAAATGGAATAAGATAGTGTTGGCCTTTCGAAATACAGCTCGGCTCGTTCCTCGCCTCGCTTAAAATTCTTGGATAGATGCGTGCGGGCAATGAATAACATTGCCAACTCATACGCAGCTCGGCTCGTTCCTCGCCTCGCTTAAAATTGAATATCAAATAAAATATTGATCTGAGCGTTAAATAATGGTTATTTTCAAACTCCAGGGATGTTTTTACGTATAGAAAGTCAATTTAATATTTTATTTACTCTTAAATAACACCTGTACATTGAAATCATGCATGGAATCCAGCATAGTGCATATAAGAAAAATAGGTATTTCGCCCGCCGCCATCTTGTTTTTCGAGATAGGTAAAATCCGAGGCCAGATTCGTAATCAGCGTGGTCGATATAGTCAGAAACCATTGAAAACTCAATTTCGATTTTTCCCCCTATCTTCCCCATGTATAAGCGGTGAGAGAAGGGGTACCCCTTCTGAAATTTTTGTCAAAAACATAAAAGTCCAAAAATCTCAAGAACTATGGGTCGCAGCTTAAATCTGAAGACTGCATCTTGTCCGGCTCAAAAAACTGGTCTAGAAAAGTTGGACAAATAATTTTTCGGGACAAACACTTTCCCGAAATCGGGATTTTGGATATCGAAAAATTCGTATCTTCGATCGGGCCGCGTGGGCCCCCTATGTGCCGGAAAATTCCCAAATTTGGTTTTTGGGCATTGTTTTGGGTCCCCTAACACCTCCCGTCGAGAGTTTGCTTGAAAAAAAATTCCTTCCTCGAGTTTGGCGCAACCCGTAAAAAATGGGTATTTTGGCCGGCAGATCCGCCCGCAATGCTAATCAAAAGGCCCCATGTTATTCTTATGGGGATTTGAGACCAGGCTTTCGTTTTCAAAAAAACGCACTTTCGGTGGTCGCAGGGGGTCGAGTCGGGTATCAAATTGAAGGGCACATGGTGTAGAGTCCATAAAGTGTCAGAACAAAGTTGTGGAACGTTGCGCTCTGCCGCCATATTGGATCCAAAACGCGTACTTTGAAGGGGGGGCCCTGCGGGCCCTGTAAGACCCACATTCTTGAAATGCATATTTTTAGGCGTGAGAAGCTTAGTTTTAACAGGGTTCGACGAAAAAACACCATGTCAATGACGTAAAAAAAAAGTTATTCGGGAAAAGGATGCGTTTCCTATGTTATCCTTATGGGAGGAGGTTGTTTTGCATTTCCCGCTTGCCTGGGCTAATTCTCATAGTTGGCATCAATTTGAAAAAAGTTTCTGAAAGAAAAAGAGTGTGGGCAACTTTCATACTGCGCGGAATTTTCGATTTCAGGTGTGCTCAAAAGTTATTCGAGGGGGAAAGTGGTCGATTTTTAGCATGCGTAAACCCTATGTTCCCATGCGATTTTTTGACTTTTTTGAAAATCGAAAAATCGAGCCGAAGAAAAGTTAGGACTTGCCAAAAGCTTTCAGAAAAGGTCTTAAACTCGTTCCTAGCCGAAAAATTGCCGAAACTGTTGGGGGGGTTCACCAGATTGAAGCTTGCAAAAAAACTTTTGAAAACTACCCCTCTGGAGGGGGCCCAAGGGGCCCCAGGGGCCCAAATTGATATTGGTCAGATAGCCCGTTAAATTTGAATCCTGATGGGTCTCAATACAAAAACCGGGGGCCCCTTCGGGGCACCTTTTATGGGGTCCAAAAATAAAAGTTGCACCCCTAGGGGTTTCGGGTGCCATACTGTACAGATCTGGCCATAGCACGGTAAGCATGCTTCGGAGGTGCCATGTTTGTATTTGGCTAAGCTGCGTCGTCTGTCGGGACACACTTTTGCCGTGGAAACCTTCGCCATAGCTCTTCAATCTAATGATTTAAGGTAAGGGCCGTAAAACACCTTTTTATCGAGGTCCCAACCTTCCGGGGCCCACAGCTGCGGAACCAAAACAGATAGGAGGGAGCTCAAATGAAGCTAAAAGATGCCCGACACAGTCTTCTAAACGATTCGACCGAAAAAAGTTTCAGTTTCCAACTTTAAATGACTTTTTCGGCAAAAACCGCAAAAACGGCGATTTTTTTTGAAAAAATCACTAAAACGGCGATAAAAAATTTTTGGGGCAAAAATTCAAAAATAACACCTCCCATATAAAAGTTTACGTCCCGAGCTACATTTCGCCCATTGGGACCTAAGCTCTAACTCTCAAAACCGCTTACCGGTGGTATTTTAAAAAAATTAACATTATCGCTTATGGCGGGCGAACAGTGCGCCGGACGCCATCTTTGAAGGCAAAAAGTAGGGGTAGCACATGTTACCTAAAGCCGTTTTTGGGGTCAAAACGTCATTTTTCGGAAATTTTGGAAATTTCGGGAATTTTGGAAATACCCCCCGGGAATTTTTGGGAATTTTTGGATTTTGAAAATGACGGGTGGGGCCCTTCGGGCACCACCCGGGACGCGCCCTGCGGGCGCGGCGGGGCCCTGCGGGCCCCGCGGAGGGCCCTCCGGGCCCCTCAAAGATTCTTGACCATGCATTTCAAATCAGAGATTTAGTGCTTTTAATATAATATAATTAAGAATAATATATATATTTTTTTAATTTTATTGCATATAAATTCATGCCTAAAGCCAGTAGTACACGACACAATTTTTCTAACAATTGTATAAAATTTTTCCTTTCAAGAAAACTTTAACTCCATTTGTTTGTATGGAGATAAAAATTTCTTTCAAGGAAAAATTGTATATGCAAAATTGTATCGTGTAATACCGGCTTTATAGAACAATTACAGTACAAATCAGAGACTTTACAGAGACCTCCGTGTCTTATGGCCAGAAATTTGACCAGCTTGGCCGAGCTTGACTGTAACTGAGAGTGGCGGCGCCACTGAATCGCAGCGGCACGGCCCGGAACATTTAGCAGCGCCGCCACTCTCAGTTACAGTGAAGCTCTGATCAAATTAATCCCTGGCCATATGTCACGGTCGTCACGGAGGTCTCTGTTGGGTCTCTGAGTACAAATATTTAGTAATTAATGTATTTTAGTAATATTATCAATTCTATAGTTGATATTTTAAATTCATAAAATAAATTGTTTTATATAATTAAGGTAGAGATAACACGCCCAATGTTAATAAAAATCCCATTCATGAAAATTATGAAAAAAAGAATTTAGAATGTTCTCCTTTACATACCTTATCAATAGGTAAAATATCAGGTCTACAAAAACGAGCTACTTTTCGAGTTATTAATTTTTAAAGTTGACTAATTTAACATGGAAGTTCCATTTCTTCATGTTAAATTAGTCAACTTAAAAAATTAATAACTCAAAAACTAGATCGAATTTGTAGACCTGATATTTTACCTATTGATGAGGTATGTAAAGGAGAACATTAATTGCATGCAAATTTATTTTCATAATTATCATGCATGAAAGGGATTTTTATTAACATTGGGCGTGTTATCTCTTATACCTTAAGCTTTAGTGTAGGGAGTGCACACACTAAAAAAGTCGTACCCACATAATTGAAACCCATCATAGTCTCTGTGCCTCTATTGCGTCATCAAAAAAAACAACTTATCTGTCATATGTGTTTCATCAAGCGTAATATTCACACTATCTTTTGAAACGATGGAGTAGTTATATAGATTAGTGTCGATAAGTACATCTCTTCTGCAAGTCCTGTACACGTACATCCCTCGATCTGTGTTACATTTTATGTAAGTATAATTATTGTTCTTTTAATTTTATTTTTTATTTATATTTTTATTTATTTATTTATTTTTATTTTTGCTTTAATTGAACCCTAGTACAGGGTACTGGCCACAATTAAGTGACTGAATTTAACATCCCGGCTCTTCGTAGACCCTACTTTTGTGGGTCCCTTCCAAACCGGGGCGGCCATGGCCTAAGCAATCCATCCCAGCATTCACCTGGTTGTAACTGATGAAACCATGGAAACCTCAGTCAGGATGGTCGGCAATTGATGGAGGATGCCATCAATCACCTCCCGGATGCACGAGTGGGTGTTCTTTGGCAACCGCCACTTGTGCGAAAAGTTTGGCGGTGCATGGCTGGGATCGAACTCACGACCATCCGATTACGAATCAGAGGCGTACACTACTGCGTCAAGTGCCCGGTATATATTGTTATAATTTACGCGCAAAATTATATATATAACCAAGTTGACATCAATTTCATCCTTCCTTCTATCTCTATTAAGCTCTCCTCGTCTAATTTCCTCCTATTTTGCATCATGTTAGAGGAAAAAAGACGAGATTTCGTCTTTTTTCCTCTTCTTGAACATTTAATGTTAGAAATATTGTCTCCATTTCATCCTCACTTTGAGCGAAGAGGAAATGAGATGTGTTTTAGAGGTAAACAGATTTGGTTTAGACATGTATAAAGGTTGAGTTGAAGACGTAATTTTTCAACTAGAGAACTAAAACAAAGATTATGACATTTATATGCACTGAAAGTTGTAATGTTACATCATATAATATATAATATGGTTACATTTACACGTCATTCTAAAGTGCCCATATAATCTGAAGAAAAGTGAATATACAATATATATAGGGTGATCACAAAGTTCTTGAACATTGTAATCTACAATACAACCAATAAAACCATACTCAATGTGCACTTTCTATACATCAAATTGAAGCCCGGGATTCAAAATTTTCAAAAATTAAGTTAAAAAAAGTGGCTTTCTCACAAGTTAAAGGGATTAAAAATTTTCAAAAATTAAGTTTAAAAAAGTGGCTTTCTCACAAGTTGAAACAAAGTCAAAATTGCGTTAATGTGCCTCTTTTTCTTGAATTTTCACGCTTGCAGCACCTGTAATTCAATACATGAATTCTCTTGCTCGTTGAATTATTTTACTCACATTACCGTCCTTAAGGTGAGAAACCTTAAAGCACCATTAGTAAGACAAAAGTGGGACGTCCACCCTTATTTTTCTTAAAGTCATCATGGAGGGTTCAGTAGCCAGTTCAATAGACTCCTGACGATGACCTGGTTCCACTTTACTTGTTACTGAACCTTCCATGACAATTCCTTCCATGGATAACAAAGAAAGAGTCATCATAGAAGGTTCAGTAGCCAGTTTAATAGACTCTTGACGACGAGCTGGTTCCATTGGAGTGGCTACTGAACCTTCCATGACAATTCCTTCTTTACGAAAACATAAAGCTAAATGCACTTAAGTCACCTGCTAACTGTAAAAGAGAATCAATTTGTAATGCATCTTAAATTTCACAATAATATGAATTAATTGTTATGACAAATTTTGGTTAAAATCGTAAATTATAAATTAAAATTCACAGTTCACAATAAATAAAAAGTCTGCTAAAAATTAAAAAAAAAAAGAAAAAAAAAGTGTACACACATATAACTACTCCAAATAAAAGGTCAGAAAAAAAAAAATATTTTTAATTTATACCATATATTATAAAAATAAAAATTTCCATTAGATTTGTTAAGAATGATAATAATATATTATAACTCCATGGATTTATTATCAAGATAAAATTAAACTTAAAAAATTAATAAATGAATTTGAAACAAAAAAATTGAATGCTTTTTAATATTTTCTATTTAATTTACTAAAAAAAAAAAAAAAACGAGAGCATGCTGTCCATTATACAAAATATGTAACCCCTGACACGTAGGCAACCCAACGTACACCACCAGCAGCAAGCAAGCGGCATAGCTGCAACATAGAGTTAATATTAAATAGAGAGGCTATCCGGTAGGTGGCGCTGTAGCCTCGCCGAGCGCGGTTCCACTAACTGACGTTTGAAACGGGCGTCTATGACGTCACTATAGGCACTAACAATGTTAAATTTGATCAGTCAATACTGCGCTGAATACAATGAATAGTAGCAAAATAAGCATAACAACAGGTTAATGGGTATTGTAATTGTAAGCAACATTTATTTGGTAGACGTTATATGAAAAATGAAGTTGAATAAAAATTATAAAAAAAATATCCCTAACTCTATTGGAATTTGACACCTGTAAGTTGGGATTCTTTCCCTTAGCCAAGAAGGATGAGATGAAAAAACGTGTGATCTGGACAGAACCGGCAACACTGTAAGATTTCCGGTTTCTTCCGATTAAAAGTCCCCCTTCCGAATTTCGCTTTCCGGTTTCTTCTGATTAAAAATTCAATTAAGTCCCCCTTCCGATTTTCGCTTTCCGGTTTCTTCTGATTAAAAGCCCCCCTTACGATTCGCTTTCCGGTTTCTTCTGATTAAAATCTTCTATCTAGGGGTCATATAAACTTGGCAACGTTTTCACGTTTTTTCACTCTCATTATTCTGGGCTGCTTAGCTTTAGCTCGGACACATAGCAAGCAGAGCGGCGAGCCGGCGAGCGATACTGCCGCGCAACCTTTGGCTCAAGGTGCGGGTTCTTTTGCTATGTATTATAAATTATAAATAGGGCTTGTATGGAGAAACCTGTAATGTGGGTAAAAAAAATTCAACAAGCAAGAGTTTTGATGGATTGAATTTCAAGTGCTGATGCAGACATGAAACTTCAAGAAAAAGAGGCGACCGCAATTTTTACCTTGTTTCAACTTGTGAAAAAGCCACTTCGTAAATAATTTTTTTATCTTGATTTTTAAAAATGTTAAATCCACGGCTGGAATTTGATGTCTGGAAAGTGTACTGTACATTGAGATAGGTTTTATTGATTTTATTTGCGGGTACAATTTTCAAAAACTTTGCGATCACCCTGTATATGCAGTACATATATTATTATACCTAAGGATGAATCTCAGTAGATTGATATCTCGCAATCGTACCGCCTGAATGCAACAAGACTTGCAGGGGACTTAGAACTCACCATCAATAGGTGGCATACAAATTTTGAAGTGAATCTGTCTTATCAGTTTTGTGAAAACTGAGGTAGAAGTTTAACATTGGCCTTATGGACGAAAACCGGAAATGGAACTGTTATGAGAAAACTGACAAATTGAATTTGCTGAAACCTAAGCGACTAAGTTTTAGAACATTCTCGATTTTTTAAAATATAGTTCATTCGATTCTGTCGAAGAAAAATATTATTTGACCCCAGCAGTAACTGAGATTAATCGTTAAAAAAAATATTTTATAATTTATTTATGCTATGTTTTTCCCCTTGAAAAAAAACAAAGGCGACAACGGTCTTGGGAGCAGATCCGGTGGGAAGAGGGAACTTGTAATTCTCCCTACCAAAATTACACTTTTAACATAAGCAATATAGGCCGGTTCTTTTCACTGTTCCATTCTTTTTGTTTTGTTTAACGCTGACCTTTTATATAGAGACAGCCCCGCCCCTTCCCTTTGAAATTTGTTGTTGAATCCATTTCTGCAAGACCTCCAGCAGTCCATTCATAGTTTTGACTGAGGGGACCAGTCAGGATGGTCTACAAATTGATTGAACATATTTATTATAACATCGATCTCCTTCCCGATTCAATACATCATGGTCTTTAACTCGAGGTTGAGCGTTGAGAGCAGCTAGTATATTGAGCAGTTCTAGTTAGATCACACTGATCAGTGATCACGGAAGTCAGGCTACGTCGAGCGTGGTTAGTACTTGGATGGGTGACCACTTCAAAAGTAAAAATTACATATTGCTCCCTTCCTGGGGTATATTCATCTCGCTTTCCACCCAGTGCAGTGATGCACTATAGTGTGTGGTTCCCCAGGCTTTGCATGGACATCGTTTAGGTTCATTCATAAAAAGTAGAGGTGTCCGTCATGACTGAGGTTTTTCAAGGTTCCCTCAGTCTCATCTCAGTGAATGCTGGGACGCGTAACAGGTCGTGGCCACCATCCGTTCCCTACCTTATCCCTATCCATTATAACACCGCCGCGAGCTCTAAGCTCTTAGGGTTGTATCCTTGAAAAAAAAAAAGGGTAAAATATTAATAATAAAAAAAGGCTCAATATATTAACCCGAGTTGAAATAAATTTCATCCCTTCTTCGCTATTTAACCCTCCTCTCGTCTTTTCTCATCTCATTTTGCACCTTTTTAGAGGAAAAAAGAGGTGAAAAAGACGAGATTACGTCTTTTTTTCCTCTTCTTGAACATAATGGGGGACATTCACAAAGCACTTTAACCCCCACTTTAGCCCCGATTTTTAACCCTGGTGCTAAACATGGTGCTAAACTATGAGCTTAACATGGTTAGCCCCTGGTTTAGTACCATGTTTAGCACCAGGGTTAAAAATCGGGGCTAAAGTGGGGGTTAAAGTGCTTTGTGAATGTCCCCCAAAATGTTAGAAATGTTATCTTCATTTTATCCTCACTTTGAGCGAAGAGGAAATAAGATGTATTTTAGAGGTAAAAAGATTAGGTTTAGACGTGTAAAAGATGAGTTGAAGACGTAATTTTTCAAATAGGGAAATTTTGAGTAAATGTGACAATGTCTGTGATTGCATGAGCTCAAGATATTATTTGGTTATGATGCTCAAGTCTCTGATTCTATATTATCAGCTCATGAACCTGTTATTTATCTCAAATTATTTCTGGTGTTTCAGTGAATGCTAAGCCAATAAGAAAGACGGCAGCGTTCGACCTTTGTCAGCTCACCACGAGGAGTGTTTGCAGTCGAGAGGGATGACAAATCTGTGAGTACCTTATTTAACTGCAATTAATTAATTACCACCATGTGCTTTTTCTGTCATCGATACGTATCATACAAATCAAAGTAAATAAAGCGATCGAAAGAAAAGAATAATCTCGGCCATGAATTTAATAGGAATATATCTGTATAAATATATTATATAGGAATTGAAAGGTTGAATTAATTCCTGGCTAAGATATATATGTATTCTTCTCTTTCGAACGCTTTTACTTAGATTTATATGGTCCCCGAGTTAAAATAAATTCAATCTTTTCTTCGCTATTAAAATTTCTCCATTCGTCTTTTTTCCTCTTATTTTGCATCATTTTAGAGGAAAAAAGTGGGAAAAAGACGAGATTACGTCTTTTTTTCCTCATCTTGAGCATGATATATTAGAAAAATTGTCTGCATTTTATTTTTATTGGTTGTTTAATTATACATCAATCAACATTACATTTCGTAACCTTATAAATTGTAATATTGATTGAAAAATTACATAATTATGTTTTATATATTCTTCAAGACCTATCTTTAAAAATTTTATACTTCTCGAAACATTTTATTATTATTAATTTTTATTTTGTTTATTATTATACGTATATATTTTTTATTAAAATTGAATATTTCTTCAAAATTATTTAATGTATTTACAATAAAAACAATGTGTATCATTAACTTATTGTAACTAAATAAGGAATCACACGCAAACCATAAACAAAAGAATTTCATCCTCACTTTGAGCTAAGAGGAAATAATATGTGTTTTAGAGGTAAAAAGATTACGTTTAGATGTTTAAAGGAAGAGTTGAAGACGTAATTTTTCAACTAGGGATATGTATCTATGACGGAAAAAGTACATGGATTTAATTAATTAATTGCCAAAAAATAAATACTCAGTATTTTCTAAAAATAATTCAAGTTATCCTCCATATGGAACCGAAAAAAAAACAACCTATCTCACATAGGTTCTCCAGAAAAAAATTCCAAAATCAGAGTGAATGCGTCGCTTAACATGGGGTCTTAGACTGGGTGGTCTTACCTAACAAAGACTCTCGAATATCTCGAAAAATTACACCGTTAGGTGTTATGATAAAAATAAACTGATGTTCTATGACCCGAGCTTTAACCAAAAAACGACAAAAAAAAGTCTCGAATTCATTTTCCCTTAAAAACATCTAGAAAATGTTCTATGTTCATACTCATAAGAGATATTATATATTCTTGATTTTATAACGGGAAAACAGATTAGCGAATTCATATTTTTTTCAAATATGGCTAAAACTTGAGCTATAAAACACAGCTCTATTTTTTTTATTATATCTAACGGTGTATTTTTTCGAGATATTCGAGGGTCTTCGTTAGGTAAGGACCCATGTTAAGTGACGCATTCACTCTGATTTTGATTTTTTTTCGGGAGAATTTAACCTTCGTAAAATAGCCGTTTTTCCGGAAAAAAAAATTGATTCCCAAAAACGATTCAAGAAGATGAAGATGTCACCTTCATTGTTCACGAGCCCCTCTAAAGTATAAATTATATCGACAAATACCTCGTCCTTGGATATCTTAATCATATTTGAATTATTTTGTTCCAGCGTTCCACCATGAGTACAGCGACATCTCCCCGCTTGTCCCCTCCCCCCCCCGGTCCCCGACTACAAACTCTGCAAGATCTGCTACGAGCGAGAGTTGGCGGTCGTCTTTCTACCGTGTGGTCACGTGGCCTCGTGTGAGATTTGTGCATCTAGACTGAGCAAGTGTCCCGTGTGTCGAGGAACCTGTGCCGCCAAGATAAGGGCGTACCTACCGTGAGCATGTGTCCGTGTATCGAGGAACCTTTGCCACCAAGATAAAGGCGTACCTGCCGTGAGCAAGTGTTTGTGTATCGAGGAAACTGTACGTGCCACTTTGTAAGATACAATATTACAAATCTTAGTATACGTGTGGATTCAGTGCGCGCGGCGGTCATCTTGGAAATAAATATTAAGGATCTTATGGATGCCGCCATTCAGTCTAGACTTTTGGAGCTGGTGCCATAGTGTCTACAGGTATTCTAAGATCTGTTAGACTGTAAGAACGTACTTGCCGTGAGCATGTGTCCGTGTGTCGCGGAAGCTGTGGAGTGAAGATAAGGGCGTTCCTGCCTTTAGCAAGTGTCCGTGTGTCGAGGAACTGGTGCCGCAAAAATAATTAGTAAATCATCGCGGCCTGAAGATGAATACCCCAGAATGGTATGATAAACATAAAAATTAATTTTATTTACAGAATACACCAGACCTCTCTTGTTACAACCATGATACTCGAAACAAGCGTTTTATAATTTACGATGGACAAATATATTGTTGCATTTTTTTATTTCAATAATTAGAATATATATATATATATATATATATAATATATATATATATATATATATATATATATATATTCTAATTATTGAAATAAAAAAATGCAACAATATATTTGATATATATATATAAAATAATGTTTTTCTGAATCTTTTCAGATTTTTGGGAATGCGGGAACTAATTTTAAATATATATTTAAAATATCTGAATAGGGTGGTACACCTGATAAGACAACCATGACGTCAATTTCTTGCACTTTAATTGATTGACTATTGATGACGTCACGGTTGACCCGTCAGGTTTTACCACCCTTATTTAGTAATTTTAAATACCTTTTTGAAATTGGAAAGGAATTCGTGATAATGACCAAAAGTTGGCAAAGTCAATGAAATATTTTGATTTTTACATAATTTTTTTTGTTTTTTTTTAATTAAACCCTATTGGGTATTTCTATTTACTAATTACATACTACTTGAAACCCCGAATCTTCCGAAACCCTAACTTGAGCATTTCGCGGGCTCTTCTGGAACGGGGGCGGCCACGGCCTTGCAAATCTATCCCGGCATTTGCCTGCGGCTGAGGGAAACGTTGAAACCTCAGCCAGGATGGACGCTACAGCTTTTGTCAATGAACCGGAAGTGCAATGGTCCAAAGCCAGGGGAACCACATAGTAGAAAAGCGCAACGTTTTACCCCTGGGTGGGAAACGTGGTTTTTGTTGAAATTGGTCACCCATCCAACTACTAACCACCCGCGGCGTTGCTTGACTTCGGTGATCTGACGAGACCCGGTCAAGCGCACTGCGCCACACCTCCCATGTTGTAGTCCTTACCCAAGTAATAAAGGTTTGAATATTTATTTGGATGAAGATAAAAAAAAAATGTATTTTCAAATTTTGAAAATTATCCTTACCCTGTTGGACATATTGTATTTTTTTTTGTGCCAAAACTATTATAGATGTCGACAAATTTCAAACAGGAATACATTTACAGATAAATCACACAATTTTTTATTTATGTGACCATGACCTTGAACAATTTTCAAGGTCAACGGTCAAGGGTCAAAAACTTCAAAATTGAATGAAAAACAAGGGGCGGCGAGAAAAGTTGTGAAAAAAATCTGAAATGTGTAGTACAAGTATTAGAAACTTTTATCAAAAGTTTGGGGAAACCTGTTGTTCAAGAGCTATAGAATTTTTTCCCTTGACACGCACTGTTTTTCAGTCGATGCATCGACAGCAAAAATTCTAACTCTTAAACAAAAAGATTTTTCACACTTTTGATGAAAGTTTCCAATAGGCCTATACCTGCACTACATTACAATTTTTTTTCGTAATTTTTCACGCCGCTCATTGTTTTTTTATTCAAATTTGAATTTTTTTACCTTCGACCGTTCACCTTGAAAATTATTCAAGGTCATGATTTTATATTTCAAAAGTTGGGTAATTTAACTGTGAATGCATACCTGTTTGATTTTTGACGCTATCAATAATAGTTAATAGTTTTGGCACAAAAAAATAATTTGTTGGACAAGGTCATGAAAATTTTCAAAATTTCAAAGTCCGGGTTTTCTATTTTCAGCCAAATAAATATTCAAACCTTTATTACTAGGGTAAGGACTGCAAAATATGTGAAAATCAGAATTTTTTATTGACCTTGCCAACTCTTGGTCTTTTTTACGAATTCCTTACCAATTAGTTTCCCCAATCCAAAAAATCTGAAAAGCATTATTTTCTACATGTTTGTATATTTTCTAAATACGAAATAAAAAAAAATGCAACCAATTGTTGTCTATATATTCTTATTTGTTTTCTATAGTTGGGATGTAAGTGCATCTGAAAAACAAAACAACCACATGCTCATGTTTGAACATTATGAGTATGATGAAGGGACACAAACTAGAAGAGAAGGAACTCACGAAGACTCAGCTGAACTTACAAAGATCTTCCGGTACCTCAAGTTCACAGTCCATAAGATATATACGGACTTTACTCATCAGGAGATAAAAAATAAAATTGAAAGGTGTAAGTATACATTGGGTAATACGTCAAACGTTAAAAAAAAAAATCAAATAATAATTATAAACAAAATTCAAAATGTTATCCTCTACATCCTCTATCAGTAGCTGAAATTTCGCAACTACAGAATTTCAAGCTAGTTTTTTAGTTTTGAATTTTAAAAAATTATTGGTTTTACAATCAATGGAAGGTCCGTTTCGCCGTGTTTGAAGTATTGTACTGTGTTATGAAAATATTGTACTTGGAAGGCAATAAAACTATATATTATAGTCACTAAATTAATGAAATTTTCGTTACAGTTACAGAAAAAGATTTCGGTGAACGAGGCAGCGTAATAATAATCGTTGCCACCCATGGACATGAGAATGGAGTGCTCGCAGCTAAAGATACATTATATCAAGCACATGACATCTGGGAGCCAATCATAAACTGTGACAAGCTACAGAACTTCATGAAAATCTTTATCTTTCAGGCAAGTGAAATTCTCCAATGAAGGCTTCAAGTCAGCTGATTTTACGGTGTTCCCACCGTGCTATCAAATTAAAAAAAAAAATATATATTTGATGTTAAAAACATTTTTTTGAGGAAAATAAGCTGTTGATATTTCTTGATTAATTATCAGAAGATCGCTAAATGGGAGAAGGGGTGTAGAAAATGGTTTTTCAATTCATAAATTTTTTAGTTACTGAGAAAAAATTCACATTTTCTAGCATGGTGGTTGTGTGGAGTAGTTTCCCGCCGGGGATCATTTGAAGCTTCTAGAAGCTAGTCCCCCGTGACGTCACTGCAATGCATATTGCATGCTTTACAGAATTAGAATAACCTGCAGTGCCATATTGTTGTGTTGCATCAGCAGCGTGTAAGGGAGAAAATGTAGAAAAAAATTTTAATTATGAATATAAATACGGCTATTATTACATTTTTAAATCATTTTCATGTCATCAGTTAGTTTTTAAAGAATTCACAATTTACTTTTTGTTGTCCTTAAGTATAATTTTACCTATATTAACACAGTCAATATTTTAATAATTTTTTTAACGCTTTAGAGCGTTAGGTTTGACAACAGGAGGGGAAAGGAGGGAAGGTAAACATTTAAAGTAGAGTGAGCGAAAAATTGACCGATGGTAAAGCTCATTCTCTTGCATGTAAAAAGTTACTTTGGAGCACCATAAATAAGCATCTGAAATCAGTTGAGACCGTCCTTCGTAAAAATTCTGAGCATTTGGGTCTAAAAGTCGATGACTTCGTCCATCTACTCCATGCTAATGCTCGAAAAACGTGGCTTCTTTTTTATTCGAACTTTAATTTCTTTCGCAATCTCCCGTAAAATGTGTTTAAAAAATATTATAAGATAGAACATATTATGGTGAATCAGAAAGTGTCATAACCTTTATTAGCCCTTCATAAAAATTTTGAGAAAATTCTGATACAATACCAAATTCCAAGGCAAATTTTCATTTCAAATGTTGCGGTCTACGGGTTAACAGCTGACTGGATCAACAACACTATATCATAACTTCAGCAGATGCTCGTATTGCGCAACTTGCATAAATTTGTACTGCGCAGCTTTTGAGGAGCCGACGTAACTTTTTCGTATGCACATATATAGTTCGTGACGTCATTCCCGTCATGCACTGCGCACTCAACTCGCTGACTCCTCTTTAAGGAGGTGTTCAAACACCGCAAATTCACAATTTGAGTAACTTACGCAAGACTTATAACAAGCATAAAAAATACATGTTAATTTCTTGTGTTACTTTTACGAAAATTCATAATTGGTGTTATTTGGTTTTTCGTTATCCTGTAAACAGGCAACCCAGCAATAAACAATCTGAAAATGGAAAACTATGAGAGTGGAGTATTGAACTCATTTTTATTATTGCAGAAATGGATAGAGGGTGCAAAGTTATGCTACCCTGATTTTTTTTAGATTTTTTAAAGCCTGGGAACTATTTTTTTAAAAATTATAGAAATTTATTTTTGTGACGTCACGAGACGCCGCTCCTTAAGAAAAATATAGGACTTGCCGCCGCGTGACGTCACAAAAGGGACTTTCAATAATTTTTTAAAAATACTTCCCGGGCTCTAAAAAATCTGAAAAAAATCAGGGTAGCATAACTTTGCTCGCTCTATCCATTTCTGCAATAAAAAAAATTGAGGACAAAACTCCATTGAGGTTCCTAATTTCACAGAGATGTTTTATGTTTTGTGATAGTTAGAGATTGGATTTTTAAGCTGTATAAAAAACTTATTTTAAGTGCTTAATTAAGCTCCAATAATTATGCAAATAAGGCTGTATTAAGCTGTTAAAAGTTAATTAAGCCTGATACGGCTTTTTGGTTTTATTGCATATTTGCAAAGATAATACCATAAAATATGTTTAAAATATTTATTTGCGATAGAATTTACATTTATAAATACCTAAATTATTGTCACGTGACAGCAATTACGCCCGCATGGTGATTGCATAAAAATTAAACAAATTTACGCACGAAAGATGAAAATTGGCGATCGTGACTGCACCATAGTAACTAGAGCCACCATATGGAGAAAAGTCGCGGCATTATACAACTTTTTTTTTTTACTAAATACATTACGTCCTCACTGAATCAAAATTAATCGTATTTTCCTGCATTTTGTCAAAAAAAATTGCATTTTAAGCCGAAAAAAAGTGCATTTAAAGCCTTAAAAACCACATTTTGTTGGTTTAAGCCGTACTCTTAAATTAAGCTTTTTTAAGCTGTAAAAAAGATGCTATTTTTGGCCATAAAAATGCATGATTCGCGGACATCTTTCATTCGTTTTGATGTGCTATTAATTTCTAAAAATCGTTACAGCTTAAAAATCCTATCCCAAGTGATAATTAAAAAACTCGTATTGTGGTTACAGGCTTGTCGAGGACTCTTAAAAGAAAACAAAGTACAAGTTGACGCAATATCTCCCCCAGAACTGCTTCGTCTGCCTGATGCCACCAGGAAAGATGTCCTCTTGGCTTTCAGCACCGTGGAAGGTTTGTGAATCACATATGATAAATATAGGAAAATTGGTTGTATTGATAGGCCATTTAATTTGTCTTTATCTGTCTTGCATGGTTTCGTCTCTATACTTTTTAAATATCAAACAAAATATCATAAATATCACAATAAGGGTAAGGCAACATGCTTAAAGAATAACACACATGAAAATATAATTTTGAAACATATCTTAAAATAACATTTTTTTATATTAACACTTTTTTATGCCTCATGCACTATAATATAATTTGTTTTGAATTATGTATTGTATTATTATATTCTTCAAAACACATGTCCGTTTTTCTAAAACTCAACAATAATCTCTATTTGTTATTCTATATTTTATTTATATATATAACATATGCATGAATTTGAATTCTTACCCTAGTTGAAAAATTATGTCTTCAAAGCACCCTTTACACATATAAACCTATATTATATCTTTACCTCTAAAACCCATCTTATTTTCTCTAAGCTCAAAGTGAGAATATTACTAACATTTTATACTCAAGAAAAAAAAAAGAAGTAATCTCGTCTATTCCCCTCTTTTTTCCTCTAAAATGGTGCAAAATATGAGGAAATTAGACGAAAAGAGAGCTTAAGGTTAAGATAACGCCACCAATGTGAAAAACAATCCCTCACACGAAAATCATGAAAAAAATTTAAAATATTCTCCTCTACACCCCCTATCAGTTGCTAAATTATCAGGAATACAAATATATAAAATACTTTTTAGCAATGAATTTTTTAAGTTGACTAATTTAACATGGGAATTTACATTTCTCCATGTTAAAGTAGTCAACATACAAAATTCATAATTTAAAAACTAGATCGTATTTGTATACCTGATATTTTAGCTACTGATAGGGGGTGTAGAGGAGAACATTTCATTCTTTTTCATAATTTTTGTGTGAGGGATTTGTTTTAACATTGGTGGCGTCGTTATCTCACCCTTAATAGCAAATAAAAAATGAAATTTATTTCAAATTGGATATGCTATATTTTTTTAGTAATTTTAATAATTTTTTTTCAGGAAATGTGTCTAACAGATACACTACTGGTTCACCATACCTGCAAACATTGAGTGAGGAGCTTTACGAGTGGCCAGGTGGCAAGATTGACCTTGTCTCTATCCTGACGAGGGTCACACAACGTGTGGTTGACGAGGTGGTTGATGGACAGACACCTGTCTACCTTTCTTACCTGGGGAAATCGATTATGTACAAGTAAGTGTAGCAAAAAATTTGACTTTAAGGATTAATCTCAGGTTACTGCTGGAGTCAAAGAATATTTCCCTTCATCAAATTAAAAGAAATCAATTGAAATAAATTTGAAAAAATTGATATTGTTTCAAAACTTAATCGCTTATAAGTTACTGCCAGACTGAATTTGCTCAAACTATATATGGTCTGGCAGTTTTCTAACAACAGCTCCATTTCTGGTTTCTGTTGATATTTAAGGACAATGTGACAATGTTAAACTTCTACCTAAGTTTTCACATAACTTTTAATACAGATTCACTTCAAAATTTGTATGCCACCTATTGATGGTGAGTTCCAAGTCCCCTGCAAGTTTTGTTGCATTCAGGCGCTACGATTGCAAGATATCAACCTACTGAGATTCATCGTAAAAAAGTTACATATTGTAATTATTATAATAATAGTTTTGAATTTGCAACAATCTTCTTCTTTAATTAGTAAAAAAGGCACAGCAAAAAAACATGTATTCAATTCGTACTCAATAGACCATAATGGCCCGCTTTTTTTATGAGCTAAATCGAAAGAGGGTAAAAAAATTATGATGCTGTGATTTTTTTGCGAATTTTTTGCGACCTCAAACATCTTTAATTTAATTTTTATAATTTTAATTTTCAGTACTCCTTACCTGCTGGACATCCCTTACGTCTTTACATTCTTTGACGCGATGTATAGCAGCTTCCGTTAGTGTTTTTTTAACAAAACATGGTAATCATGGGTAATTTACGTAATTCCCGGCGCCACCTGGGCGCCGCGTAGTTTGAATATGGTTCGACGAACTCAAATATGCCCGTAACTTTATTAGAATCAATGCAGTGTACACTTGTAATATCTGAGTAAATTTTGAACTTAAAAGATTAGGTATTATACGAACTAACCATTATTTATGTATTTATGGCATACAATTCTGAAGTGATAGGAAATACCTTGAAATATAAAAAAAGACGTACCTGCCACGATCGACTACAACAATTTTTCAAACAGCAACCAATTAATGCACTTAAATTGCTCACTGTGACACTAAACATTCGTTGAAACTGTAATTTAATATTTGCAGAAATCACTATTATGTTTCTTCATTAAAATTTTAGTATTATAAGCACTAGGCATAATACGCGTAATATATGCATGTTAACGAGGAGAGAGAACATTCAGTTGAATTACTACAAACATAATATATTACATTCTACGAAGTTTATTCATCATGGCTGCTTCGAAGCTAGTATAATTTTTGGTTTAATAATATATATCATGTTTGAATAAAAAAAAACTTGGTTAACCTACTCATCCTTATAAAAATATATAAAAATAGAGAACAAAGTCAACAAAACTTATTTATCGCGAAAATAACCATGCATTGTTTTTATTTTCACTCAGCTTGGGTCGGCGAGTAGTCTCTTTATTTTATAGCGATCTATAATAAATCGATAATTATCTGCCTGATCAAAAGAGACTTACTTTTTAGTTCTCATTTCTGCCACGCATCATGTAACTAACAGAAATCATGTGGCGCTACAGATTACAGAATACAGATTATTATCGATTTATATCTAGATTGCTATGAAATAAATATTATAGGCTCCCCGACCAGCTCCGTGTCAGCTGAGTGTTCTGAGAAAATAAAAACAATGCATACAAAGATTTTTTTTTTTTTTGCAATAAATAATATTTTTCTCTATTTTTAAGACTTAATACATGATTAATATTTAACTATTAATATTATAGTGGAACAAAGTCTGTAAGGATGAGCCGGTTAAATGAGTTTTTTTATTCAAACATGATGTAAACCAAAGATTTCTAGCTTCGAAGCAGCCATGATAAACTTCGTAGAATGTTTATAATAAATATACTTAATGTTCTCTATCCTCGTTAATACTAAAGTGCTTATAATATTAAAATTTTAATGAAGAAACATATAGTGATTTGTGCAAATATTAAATTACAGTTTCAAAGTGAGCAATTTAAGTGCTGTTTGAAAAATTGTTATCGTCGATCGTGGCAGGTATGTCTTTTTTTTTTATTTCAAGGTATTTCCTATCACTTCAGAATTTTATGCCATAAATACATAAATAATGGTTAGTTCGTATAATTTCCTAATCTTTTTTAAGTAAATTAAGTTCAAAATTTACTCAGATATTACAAGTGTACACTGCATTGATTCTAATAAAGTTACGGGCATATTTGAGTTCGTCGAATAATATTCAAACAACGCGGCGCCCAGGTGGCGCCGGGAATTACGTAAATTACCCATGATTACCATATTTTGTTAAAAAAACACTAACGGAAGCTGCTATACATCGCGTCAAAGAATGTAATGACGTAAGGGATGTCCAGCAGGTAAGGGGTACTGAAAATTAAAATTAACATAATTAAATTAAAGATGTTTGAGGTCGCAAAAAATTCACAAAAAAATCACAGCAGCATAATTTTTTACCCTGTTTCGATTTAGCTCATAAAAAAAGTGGGCCATTATGGTCTATACTTCATAAATATACTATGCATATTATATTATAGTACTTAAAATGACTAAAATTCACTAAACAAGGACACAATATAAAAATGGATTTTGATTTTTTTTTTAAATTTAAAAATTTAAAATTTTATATATGTTTAATTCGATCGTATTTATTTATTTTTTTTTTAGAGAAAATCTACCTCCAGAAGTAAGAAAAAAATCTCTAGGGTAAGTAATATATATTTTTATATTCACTTATTGGACTTTTACCGTTACCGTTGTTTGATTTAGTCCTTCTGTATGTTGCGACGGTCACTTAGTGTTCATGCACGTCATAAACACTTGCATGTACTACAGATATCACTACGTTTCGAGAGTCAACTGCTCTCTTCCTCAGGTGATCTGAGACTCAGATCACCTGAGGAAGAGAGCGGTTGACTCTCAAAACGTAGTGATATGTATAGTACATGCAAGGGTTAATTATAGCTATTGCATATTTTTCGCCAATTTTTACGAACACTGAATGAAATATTAAGGCTTAACCTGAAAATTTTGGACGAAAAAAGTCGTAAAGACAGCAGATGTTCTCCAAATTAATATGGTAGACTTACAACAATCGTGCAAACAGCTCTGAATTTTTTCAGAATTATAAACCGTTGGTTTAATTATAATTAAATTATTAAATGTGAATTTTGAATCCTTCCGATGTTAAATTTGTTAATAAGCATTGCAAAAAAAAAAAAAAAAAAAAAAACGAAAGCCAGATTTTTTATTTTTTTTACTTTTTTTTTTCATTTACTAAAGCCTAATGTTTTAGGCTATATTTCTGAATTGTTTTCATATTTTTCGAACCGTGGCATTGATTTTTATATAAATTGATTGTTGATTTTTATAATTAAGAAATGTGGCAACGCTCTCAGGGACTGAAGTTACCACCCACTCCTACCATTAGTTTCGCATTGCTAGTGCAACAGTGTTTCCATGATTTTTTAGAGTGTGACCTTAATATACAAATTCTCAGGTCATACCTTAAGATATTTGTATATCTTACAGTGGGAGCCAGGACCCTGGACCACAGTACGACACATCGTTGCAAGGAAGCAACGTGGCCCTCATTTACCACGATGCTCATCACGAGAGAAAGGCTTCGCAGTTGCAGGGTGACCTGAACAATATTAACATCACTGCTAGTGTACAATGCTTCACAACAGCTGAGAAAATAAAAAAAGGTACGTTGTAGAAAAATAAATCTTAAGGGTAAGGTAACTCTCGGATGAACTAATCGACGTAGCCCTATTTAATTAACATGTAAATCTTAGCAAATTCACAAATTTTCTGAAATTTTTTTGTGAGACAGATTTTGTAGTACGTAAAAGCCACAATTTTGAAACAATGAGTCGACTTTTTAAATTATTTATTTTTAATCTTCAGCATATATAGCTCTAGGGCTTTCCAATGGAGAACAAATTTAAATTAATCGGCTCCCTTAATTCTTTTGAAATATTATGTGTAACTTTTAAGTACTAAAATCTGTCCATGAAAAAATTTCAGAAAACTTGTAAATTTGATAAGAGGTTAATAACATGTTATTGAGATGGGACTTCATCGATAATCGATCCGTGCTATGATACCTTCTTTGATAGCACAATCCACTAGAAACTCACTTGATGTCTACGTGGAAATATGTCGGACCGATCACGTGGATTTCACATGGAGTAGGATATGACAATCATGGCACTAATTTTCTACTATGGAAATATGGGTGGTCTTCCACCATCAATATTTTCCACCATACTTCCATCATCAGGCGTAGGTCCTAGGGGGGGGGGGGAAAGGAACACTACTACCCTGCCCCCCCCTCCCCACAAAATTTCAGATTTAACATTGGCAATGCAGGCATGATTTCCCCCACTCAAGTTTTATTTTAAAATTGGCCTTATGAAGAGTTCTCTCACCTACTCTGTTTTTTTTTTCTGAATCCGCGCCTGTCCATTACCTTTATTGTTTCCAAATATACTCTCCATATACTTTTTTGTGTCATGAAATCTTAAATTTATTGTTAATGAAATTAGTTTATAACAAAGTGCTTCACAATTAATTTTTGTAGCTCCTTCAAGATTACTTTATGGGCTCAAGTTATGAATTATATTAAAGCATATATTATATTGACAAATTTTTTGTTTCGCGTGACTCGTATGCCTTTTTTAAACAATATATTATATCATATATTTAGCGCAATTTTTTAAAATACAGTAAACTATATTACGCTAATTCTAAAGTAAAATGTTACTAATATAACTATAATACTTATTATTGCATCATAAGGTTTCTTGTATATTATTTTTAAGCTAGTTTAATAGGTTTAGTTTATTATTGAAGACTCATTGTTGTCGTCCGTCAATGATGCGGACGAAACTACTCCACTACATGTTGAATCTTGGGGTGCCACACTCATTTACATTCCTTAAAATTCTCCTAATTCTGAACCAATTACTTCACCTTGAGGATCAAATTAATAATAATAAAAATATTTATGCAGAGGACTTTTTACAGATGTGTATCGTCAAGAAGCAAAAAGTAGCAGCCTGTTGGTTGTTTTTCTTTGCACATGGACCGATGGAGTTGTGGAAAATATAAAAAAATATTTAATGCCTTTCTTAGTTGCCTCCAAATGTAAAAATTTCGCATCAGTACCAAAGGGATTTCTTTGGATGAATGTTGTAAATGCGGTAAGTTTATATTTTCCAAATCGAGGGAGGAAAGGAGGGAAAGTCTGGTACTTTAATATTAATTACTTTAATATAGTTTTTAAACTAACGCTTATAATCCAACGTTTAGTATTACTGCAAAAATGTAAATATTGACTAAAAATGACTGCTCTTTTGTTAGCAGCAAGACGGCCAACCGAATATGACTTTTGCTTCGGCTCAATACGTCACGGACCACGCAGATATAATCAACTTCCATGGAAAAGGATTAGGTATGTTTTAGTCAGGCGAATCGTGCTGATGCCATGGATGCATTTTTCATTTATTTCTTCATAATTTTGGATACAGTCATTGGATTCAAAGTATATTTTTTTTGAAATCCCTAACATCCTAAAAGCTTTACTGGAAAATGATGTGAATTTATAGTCAACAGAAGTAAGGCCGGTCGCAGACAGGATTGCATGATTTCGCTATGTCTACGATCGTAAGCTTACGATCGTACGTTTCTCATTTAGAACCGATTCTAAAATTTCTTTAAATACGACAGCATATGATACGAAGCTGTGTGCGCACGCACAGCTGATCGCATAGGTTTTTATTTTTTATAATATGCTGCGAAATCATGCGATTCTGTCTGCGACCGGCCTAAATAGAGACTTGCTCAAATATCTGATTTTAAGATGTTTGAGGGTTCATAACATCTGATATGAAATGAAGGCTTTATTTGCAATCGAAAATTACATCCACATTATAAAGTTTTGATCCATAAAAATTAAATACGTTACACTAGAATTTCGAAATGAGCTGTCATTATTGATAACAAAGCTGACTGCTGTAATTTGCAGGATGTGTAGAATTAGGAGATTGAATAAGTCACTTCAATAGAATATAGCTAGGTGTAGATAAGAAAGATGATTTTTCTTTTGGTGCTTGATTAAACACACAACCATGATCAGGTCATACACTACATACATAATTAATTACACTTCAGAACCATTACATTTTTTTTTTATAAGAAGTGACATACTTAAAGTTTTGATGATGTTGTAGGAAATTTCTAAATTTTTAACAAAAAGTATATGATTAGAAAAATTTCCAAACCGCAATAGCTGGCCTGCTATTTCTGTGTGCCAGTTTAATGATACGATATTACACACAACTTTTATATCATAGGAACGTTGCAACAATTCTGTTACTAAAATTTTCAAGCAATATGTGTTTTAGAGTAATTTTTTTCTTTCTTTGGTATATTTACAAAGAAAACTTAAATGTTAGAAATTTGTTTATAGCTTCTTTTGATCGTCTGCACAAAGAGCTTCAAAATTGCGCTTCCTGTCCCAAGAGTATCGACAGAATTCTAACATCATTTAAAAGTAGCACTTTATACCCGTGTCACTTTGAATCCACTCTGAGGATGCAATGGGTCTTTGGACAAAAAACAGCCCCTCTGGTAAGCCAACATTTATTTATTATTTTATGATATTTTCTTTGTTTAACAAAATAATAATGCAGTAAAAAAATTATATAATGGAAATAAACATAGATTTTTGTTATGGACTTGTCAAAGACTGCATTATGTTTGCATGTTGAAACTGAATTGTGTCATTTCATTAAAATTAGTTTTTGTTCATCTTTAAAATAAACAACTTAAAATTCTGAGCGGGAAAATTGTTAATCATTTTGCAATGAATTATTTTTTTTAGACAATGAAGGTTTAAAATCTTGAATATTATTTAAGTATTTCACAAGCAAAGCATTCAACGAAATTTAAATAATAATAATAATTGATTGAAATTTGCCTTTCCAAATATGATACTGTACCGAGACGAAATAGCACATTTAAAAATATGACCTTTATAATGTTTTCAGTATAAATTTCATAACCAAATTCTCAATTATTTTTAAAAAATTTATTAAATGATCGCATTTAAAAAAAAAAAAAAAACAGTCCTCAAATCGTTTTTCAAATGTTATATTATCAATAGCTAATACAGTGGCGTAACTACAGAGGGGGCCGAGGAGGCCAAGGGCCCCGGCTTGTGCATAAAAGGCAGCCTTTTTAGTTAAGCTCATTGAAGAAATTTCAAAACAAAAATTTAAGAATGAAACATCACCCCATGCGAATTAAGTTCACCAAGTCGTCGGATCTCGCGTGCAGTTAAAACAATAGTCTCTTTAAGAATTAAAAATTTAACTAAATTTTTAAATTATAGATGTGATGATGGTGTACCATACGTTTTAATTAGTAATTCATGTAGTAGATTAAAATGAACAAATATCAAATTTAATATATTTAACAACGTATAATATAAAATATATAATTGCGTTTTTTAATTTTTGTTTTAAGATTGTTGATTGGTGCATAACGTACGTGACAATATGAATGAATGCAAAATTTTGTATCTGCAGATATAAATTACTAATTTATTTATAAATATTGCGCAAATCTAATGTTACTTCATTAAATATGTAATTTTCTCAATTAAAAAATTAAAAAAACTGCCACGCCCACATTTCCTAAAAATAAAATTTTCGACTCCGGTGGAGTATTCCTGCTCCCCCCTCCCCCCCCCCCCGGAGCCGCCACTTCGCGGTAGAGGGGCCCGATCTGGCCTTCGGCCCCCGGGTCCACACTTCGTAGTTACGCCACTGAGCTAATAAGCTTTTATAACAATTAAAAATATTCAAATATTCAATACTTGTAAGGAATATATATTACACAATTTGCTACGTTTGAAATAAATAGAAGGAACATAAATATAATCGCAAAATTTAATGTTAAACAATTACAAAATTTTTAACCATGATAGTAAAGTTAATAAAATACGTAACTTAAATATTATTGATTTTCAAACACGCATTACAGGTCACAAAGAGAAATGAATTTTTATGTAACGATGAAAAATGGATTCCTGAAGTATATGGAAAAATGCGACCAAGAATACAAAAAGACGAGTTTCATGGAAGAGAAAATGAACTACAAAATATTCGTGATACACTTATTAGAGAAAAAACAAGTAGTGGTATTACCATAGTAATCAGCGGTGCTGGTGGAATTGGAAAAACAGAATTGGCATTGGAGGTAACAGAAAAAAACAAACATGTTTTTAAACGAATTATCTGGCTAAATGCTGAAACGGAACAAAATTTAGTTGAAGATATGTCTCGAATATACGAGCAATTGAATCCAAGTACTTCGAGAAAAAAATTTGAAAAAGACACAGAAATGTTAGTCAAAAATTTCTATGAGAGTATACACAGACAGAAAACATTAATCGTCTTTGATAATGCTACTTGTGATGAATCTGATGATTTCTTGACCAAGTTTTTACCACCAACAATAACGGAAGAATCTAATGTATACATTATAGTAACCTCACAGTACACTGAATGGATTACTCAAGAAAAAGTTCCAATCGAGGAATATGATGTTAAAGATGCTGTCGCTTTTATACAGAAGAAACTATGCGCCGCAAAAATAGAGGAGGATCATATCATGATTGAAAAGCTTGTAGAATGGACAGGCTGCCTCACAATATCTTTGGAATTGGCAACTGCTTATATTATTCAAAAGAGAAAGTGCAACGGAGATTACTGCATTGCAAAACTTTTAGAAGATGCAAAACCTATTCAACTTGAGGGACGCCACACCAGAAATGTAAAACATGAAAAAGCCAGAAACATTAGTCAAGTGTGGGATCACTCCTTGAAAAGTGTTGCAAATGAAGAAACATGTGGTACTTTAGCGAAAGAAATCCTTAACATTATGGCTTATATGCAACCAGATGTGATTCCTATATCTTTTTTTAACATCACAGGCAAGAAACAGGAGTTTATCCAAGAAGCATGTGTTTTATTAGCTGAATATTCACTTGTCAAGTATGATGCAAATGGGCAACTTTGCTCAATCCATCGTCTGTTGCAAGAAGTTTTAAGAGAGAAACATGATATAAGAAAAATTTTAATTTATTTGAAAGCAGATATTTTAAATATTGACGACAATCCACGCTTCCAGATGCATAAAGGTAAGATGTAACTTATTAAAGAATATAGTTAATGAGCAATAAATTCTAAGTTTTCTTTTCCTCCGTTCGTTAAATAATTTCAAGTTTCTGGATGTAACTAGTACATAAGAATAATTTATATTGCATAGTGAGTATTAATGTTAAAATAGACAGAATTGTTTAAAATGTAGAAGATTTTTTTATGTAAAATTTTTATGCTATATTTTTCCAAATATAAAAAATTGCTGATATAATTCCAAAAAACAATATTGAAAAACATTCATTCATATGCAATAAAGATAATCTAAAACATACTAGACGGTACTATGCTATAGCACAATATATCATACCATACCATATTTCTTTAGCTGTTTTTGAGACAGTGAAAATTACACTTAGGATTTTTGTCTCACACAGCATTGTAAGGCAATGATTTTAATTGTTTCAGATATGTATTACTACTTTGGTCACATATACAAGATATGGAGTCACGCTCTAGATGACGAAAGTTTGGTCAACGAATTCTTCCTAATCTCTGCAGCATTACCTAATACACTTTACTCCGTTGGTCGCTACATTGATGCTCTAGAACTGTACGAGGTGGTGGTGGAGAAGCAACGTCGAGTGCTTGGTGAGGACCACGTGGTCACTCTGCGTTCAATGTACGACAAGGCTTTTACACTTCACTCACTTGGTCGCTACACTGAAGCTCGAGAACTGTACGAGGTGGTGGTGGAGAAGCAACGTCGAGTGCTTGGTGAGGACCACGTGGACACTCTGAGATCAATGTACAACAAAGCTAATACACTTTACTCCGTTGGTCGCTACATTGATGCTCTAGAACTGTACGAGGTGGTGGTGGAGAAGCAACGTCGAGTGCTTGGTGAGGACCACGATGTCACTCTGCGTTCAATGTACGAAAAGGCTTTTACACTTCACTCACTTGGTCGCTACACTGAAGCTCTAGAACTGTACGAGGTGGTGGTGGAGAAGCAACGTCGAGTGCTTGGTGAGGACCAAGATTAATCTTGTTCCCAAGATTAAATAGTTCCAGTTTAAAAGTATATTCCAATATATTTTTATAATATTTTTGTTGTGCAGTTATATTGTTGCTCAGTTGCTGAGTTGGCTCCGTAGAGGATAGACGTGTTCTCTACGCGCTCCTGCCAGTGACGCCGTTTACGAGCTTACTTGTAAAAGTTCAAAGCTGTCATTTCTCGGTATTTAGAGTGATATTCTTACAAACTTTTGTTTTGTTGTTTATTAACGATAAAACAGTGCGATCACTGTGAAAATGGTGTGTGACGTGTGTAAGAAAGGAATTCAAGATACGGAGGATGCAATCAAGTGCTCAGTATGCAAAACAGTGGGTACTCACGTCAACTGCATCCAGAGAGCGTCGCGTAACAAGCCAAGATTTGAATTAAAGTGGAAATGCAGTTTATGCTGTATCAAAACCGGCGAAAATGATGACACTTCAGGTGAGGAGGAAGCCTCAAATATCTCAAATATGGACCTACTAAGACACTTAGTGGGAATTGAAAATAAACTAGCTGATTTACCTGATATAAAAAAATCAATTGAATTTATATCTAATCAATATGATGAGATAAAAGTGAAATATGAAGAACAAAATAAAATGGTGTGTGAATTAGTGAGTAAAGTTGATAATTTGACTGTGAAAAGCAAAGAAAAAGATGAAATAATTGTTAATTTATCTGATAGGGTCCATGAGCTTGAACAGGCAAATCTTGCAAAGTTTGTGGAAGTGCATGGGCTTGATGCACCGCCAAACGAGAATGTGAAGAACACCATCCAGCTGTTGGTGGACAAGATCGGTGCACCGCCTGTTGAGGACTCAGTGGAGGATGCCTACCGCATGCCTGCAAATACTCGCAACACAAGACTCCGTGATCAACCGCCCGTACTTGTGGTGAAGTTCAAGGCCACGGCGGCTAGAGCAGCTTGGCTTGACCGACAGAAAACGAGGAATTTGTCGGCCGGTGCAGTGTTGGGAACGGCGAGTTTGAGCAAGGTCAGAATTTTTGAACAACTCACGCCTTACTATCGCAAGCTGTTATGGATGACACGCGAGGAGGGGCGTGAGAGGGATTATCACTTTATATGGGCAAAAAATGGGAAAATTTTTGCAAAAAAGAGACAAGATGAGGGCACTATACGTATATTCAATGAACGAGATATTATTAAGAAAATTACTCCAAAAAAAATTTAATGTCTTAAGTGTAATTCAAATGTGCATTTTAATTTATGTTAGATAACCTTGATAATCTTGAACTAATTAAATGTGAAATAACTGATTCTTTAAATGATTTTTTCAAATATAATAATAATATCAAAAACAAAAAAATAAATATTATCCACCAAAACATTAGATCTGTAAGAAAAAATTTTGACACATTTTATGCACAAATTAAAAATAACCTACTTAAAATTGATATTATTGTTTTAACTGAAATTTATATTTATGAGAATGAAGGAGATTTTTATAATATTCCTGGTTTCGTAAAGATTTTTAAGCCTAGAAATATAAATAGAGGCGGGGGGATATTAATTTTCATTAAGAATAATATAAAATATTCAGAATTTGATATAATATTAGACTCTGCAGAATGTGTGGGGGTTGATATTAATGATAATATTAGTTTATTTGCCCTATACAGACCACCATCTGAAAGTAAAAAACTGTTTATTACAGAAATTAAAAATAAAATTCTCACAAAGAAATGGAGAAAAAATGTAATTTTGATTGGTGATATGAATATTAATCTGTTGGCTGATGATGATGATATGAAAGATAAATATGAAAATAACATGGCTAAGCATTGTTATTTAAAAGGAGTTTATCATCCAACACGCGAAGAAATTCGCATTAACACTAAAACATCCACTTGCATAGACCATATCTTTATTAAACTTTATAAAATGGATTGTATAACATCTGTAATTCAAACTAAGGTGACTGACCATTATATGATTGCTGTTAGTGTGATGTCATTAAATACTGTAAACTACAGTCTATCTAAAGCTAATGTAAACAAACTTAATTATAAAAAATTCTTGTCCATTTTATCACAGTATGATTGGTCAAAGATTTCACATGAAAATAGTTCAAATATTTTGTATAATAATATTGTAAATGTGTTTAATGATGTTAAAAATAAATGTACAAATACAAATGAATGTGATAGGATAACTAAAATTGGGATTGTTGATAAATGTTGGGTTACGGATGAGCTTAAAATACATTTTAAAACCCGTGATTACTGGTTTAAGCGTTGGAACAACAATCCAACTAATAAAAATTATCACAAACTGTATAAAAAATTTAGAAATATTGCAAATGAAAAAGTTGAACATGCTAAAATTAAATATTTTGGAAATAAATTGAACTTGTCTCAAGGTAATATTAAAATTACTTGGAATATTATAAACGAAATTCTAGGTAGAAAAACGAGTAATATTGATGACGTCATAATGAGACATTTGGGAAATAAACTTAGCATAAATAATATTGTAAATGGGTTCTCTGATTGTTTTGTTGAAGGAGTTCAAAATATAATCCATAACTGTGACATAAAATTAAGTGAATTTAATATTATTCATTCTCAACCTCAATCTTTATATATCCCTCCTATATCATTTGATATCACAAAAAATATTGTCAACAACTTGAATATTAATAAAGGACCTGGACATGATAACATTTCAGTTAAAGATATTCTTGCTGGAGGCGATAGCTTGATTGAATGTATAACCACTTTGATAAATTTATGTTTAAATACCTTACAATTTCCGGAAAAACTTAAACTTGCAATAATTCGTGCTATATATAAGTCGGGTAAATTTAATGAATTTGTTAATTACCGGCCAATTGCCATTCTACCTATCATTGATAAAATTGTACAAAAATATCTTGATATGCACTTATCAACATACTTAACTAAATTTAATATTATTGATAAAAACCAATTTGCTTTTCAAAAAAATAAAAATACAACTCAGTTAATTGGTGAGATTTTCAATCATGTAAACAAGGAACTGAGTTTGAACAAGCACGTTATTTGTTTATTTGTTGACTTTTCTAAAGCCTTCGATACCATAAACCATGATATTTTAATAAATGATTTAGAAGAAATTGGTATACGAGGTCCAACCTTAAAACTAATGAGTTCACTAATAAGGGAGAGGAAAATTACTGTGAAAGTCAACAATGTAACAAGTGATGTTAAAAATATTTCTATTGGCTTAGCACAAGGATCCATACTAGCACCTAAATTTTTCCTAATCTATGGAAATAAAATTTTTGCCCTCTTAAAAAACTGTAAGGTTTTTATGTTTGCTGACGATTTACTTGTAATTTGTTCCCACAGTAACTTTGAAGTAGCCCAGAACATAATGCAAACTAATATTGACGCACTTTCTGAATTTACCCATGATAGAGGACTAGTGTTAAATATAAAAAAGACTAAAGTCATGCATATTTTTAACAAATATTTAAGGGTTGGAGAAATACTTCACGTAAAAGCTCATACTAATGAATGTTTACATAACTTTCAGCTGGGTTGTAAGTGTAATGCTCTGCAAGTAGTTGAGCAACATAAATATTTGGGAGTCATCATAGATCAAGATTTTAAATGGGATGTGCATGTATATAATTTAATTAAAAAATTAAAATCAGCACTTTCTCAAATTATTGCTATTAAAAAATACGTTGATGAAAAGACAATAAGATCTGTATATTTTTCATTGGTACACTCGCACCTAATTTATGGTTTAACGTCATGGGGTTTTGTTACCTCTGGGGCTTTTACTGCACTTGCTAAAATGCAAAAGAGAATACTAAAAAATATGAAAAAAGGTGATAAATTTAACGCTAATGATAATATATACCATTATTGGGGCGTTTTACCGTTGAAACAATGTGCTGAATACTCATTATTAGTAGAAAAATATTTTGATGAGTCTCATGGTATACCTAGATTACATTCATATGAAACAAGAATTGCCCATAAAAATCCACTCATTACCCCTAGAAGCATGAACAGATTTGGAGAGAGAACTAGTGATTATATAATACCAAGACTCTGGAATACTTTACCTCTTTCACTTAAAAATTTTGATAACAAAGCTAAGGTTAAAAAGGAATTGAAACAATGGTTTATTGATAATGTATAATACTACTTCTATGTTTGCAGCTATTAATCAAATTTGTTTCTAGGATTTTGCATATATATAATATCTTTCTTTTTTTTTTCTTATTACAGTCATTAATTTTTAATTAACTTATCAATATTGTTGCCTTAAGACAGTAATTCAAATAAATATAAAATTTAATGCAAGTTGTAGAATTTTATTACTTCTAGCTTATATGTACTAATTTATTATTAATTAATCACAGAAAATTTTAAGTAGTTAAAAAAGATTAAAATTCAATCATATTCTCTTTAAAATTGTGATGTGTTATTTAATTTCAGTTAATCTAATATTAACTTTTTCTCAATAAATATATATATATATTTTATTATTATTATTTTTCTTTCTTTCTTCAAAGAAAGGCAGTGTTTTATAATGTTTCACTTTATAATACAAAATACTAAAATCAATCTTATGTTTCAGATATGGGACACCAATCTATGGTTATATTGTTTGTTTTTGGTGGGTTGATAGCTTAATTATTACAGTTATTCGCTTTAAATATATATAAAAAATTGTAATTAGAACTTCATGAAATTTAAAAAAATTGTTAATTTTTGTTACGCCTATTTGGGATAATTACTTGATAAAATGTCTTAAGTTAGTAAAAATATATATGTTACCTTGTAGAAATATTATCATTCAAAATTAATTAAATTATAAGAATAAATTTTGTGATTTGACAGCATTTTAATGTAATGTGCACTAGAGTTATAAGGCTATGCCTTTTCTGGACACTACTGTATAACTCAATGTCAATAAAAAAAAAAAAAAAAAAAAGGTTAGTGAATTTAATTTTTAATGCACTTTTCATAAGTAAAAACTTGTTTAACGACTTCATTTTTAGCTTAAGTGCTTGCAGAATATCGAAATTTAGGGTTCTTTTAATGCAATTCAAATTTTCCCGCAAATAAGAAAATGCGCGCACTTTCTATATAATGTGCGCGCGCATTTTCTTGAAAATGCGCCAAAGTAAAGTGCGCGTGCGTTTTTACAACACTACAGCAAATGGTTTATTCATGGTGAGCCAAATTAAAATATTCATTTAAAAAAAGTCATATTAAAGAATTGTTTTGAAATTTTTTTCTGTGTTTACTAAAATCTGTCTCTCAAAAAATTTCATAATTTTGGTGTGTTTGCTAAGGTTTACCTGTTAATCAAATAGGACTACTTCGATCAGCTGATTTTTTTTTTTACAAGGATACACCTTAGGACACCCCTAAGAGCTTACAGCTCACGGCGGGGTACTGGGTAGGGATAAGGTAGGGGATTCGTAGATGATTCGTGTCACCTTCCCCTTAAGGTAGAGATAATACGGATCAGCTGGCCCAATGCTAAAAAAATCCCATTCATTAAAATTATGAAAAAAATTTAAAATGTTCTCCTCTACATCCCCTATCAGTGGGTAAAATATCATGCAGGCATACAAAAACGAGCTAGTTTTCGAGTTATTAATTTTTAAAGTTGACTAATTTAACATGCAGAAATGGAACTTCCATGTTAAAGGAAAGTGCGCGCTAGAAAAAAAAAATTGAGATAGTATTTTCTAAAAATAGTTCAAGTAGTCCTCCATATCAAACCAAAATTCAAAAAATTCCATCTCAAATAGGTTTGCCAGAAAAAAATTGCAAAGTCAGAGTGAACGCGTCGCTTAACATGGGGCCTTACCTGACAAAAACCCTCGAATATCTCGAAAAAATACACCGTTAGGTGGTATGAAAAAAATATAGTGATGTTCTATGACCCAAGCTTTAACCAAAAACCAATTAAAAAAAATTTCTCTCGAATCCATTTCTCCGTAAAAAAATAATAAAAAATCTTATGGGAATTAACATGGTAGATTTTCTTGCTTTTTTTACGGAAAAATGGATTCGAGAGAAATTTTTTTAATCGGTTTTTGGTTAAAGCTTGGGTCAGAGAACATCACTTTATTTTTTTCATGCTACCTACCTAACGGTGTATTTTTTCGAGATATTCGAGGGGTTTTGTCAGGTAAGGCCCCATGTTGAGCGACGCGTTCACTTTGACTTTGGAATTTTTTTCTGGCAAACCTATTTGAGATAGAATTTTTTGAATTTTGGTTTGATATGGAGGACTACTTGAACTATTTTTAGAAAAATACTAACTCAACTTTTTTTTCTAGCGCGCACTTAACTTTAAATTTGTCACTTTAACCCATTAGCGCCCAGAGGCTCCATGTGGGCTTGCAAAATTTGTTAATGAAATAAAATAATTATAAATTCGGTTATCAGAGTAAGAGCAAAACTGATGGTTGTAATCAAAAGTAAATAGTATGGGGATCATAATGAAAAAAAAATTTTAAACTAAAATTTGAATTTTCAAGGATAGTTCAAAATTTTTGCACTTTTTTGAATGGCATTTTGAAAAAGTACTTTTTTTTACCATTCAAAATAAATTATATAATATAAAAAAATTTGAACAAAACTTACATTTCCATATCAACCATTGAACTCAGAATATGGATATGTAATTTTTTTGGGGTGAAATTTTTTTAAGGGCATTAAAAAGGCAATTCAAAATAGATGTCCAGTATGGAGCCTCTGGGCGCTTACAGTATCATATAGCTTAGAAATAGCAATCCAATATAAAATATCATATTTACATTTTTTAACTCCGCATTTTCCAGAAAAGGGTTAATTTGAATGATATTTAATTAAAAATCTTCCCCACCCCCAAATTTGATCCTTTTGGGGGTGGGGTAGTTTTTGAAAATATCAAAGTTTTGCTAATTTTTCGTTTCATATATAGAAAACCTGTACTAAAATTGGTTTTAAAATTTAATTTGAAAGTACTTTTGTCAGTTTGTCAGAGTCCTTATTTGGGGTTAATTTGGGGTTGGGGTAACACTATAGAATTTTTAATATATTTTACTAAATAATTTATTTTTTTCTGCTTTTCATCCTATAAGGCATAGACAATTATAATTATATGACACTAATAGGAACAATTAAGGTATCCCTAATCAGGGTACCTTGCTGGTGTAAATATCATGACACAGAGGCTAAAATTATAATAAAGGCAAGGGCCGGGTTGTCCTATTTCTGTAGCTTCTTAGATTATTTCACAAAACTGAAAACAGTATTAATTTTTTACGTATAGTTTAGGATTTTTGTGTCAATATGACGCTCTTGCTCCGCAATTATGAGCTTTCAGCTTTCCCTTGATTTCATTGCAATAATGAGCTATCTGCTTTTTCAGATGAGCGCGACAATGAGCTTTGTTTTATACCAATTTACGGCTCATGAAAGAGCAGATAGCTCATTATTGCAACAAAATCATGGTTAGCAGATAGTTAATTATTCCGGACAAGGGACAATATGCATCAGAGAAAGCTATAATGCTTGCGCTCCAGTGGAGTACATTTGTGGGGTCACTCATCGTCTTGGCGACGGTGTTAAGCTTCTGTAGATATTGAAGCCCTCTTCAAAATTTTTATGTAGAAAAATAAAATGTTGTCCAAGAGAAGAACAGTTATAAGCACCCACAAAAATAGAATCGCGCTAGAGCTGCAACTAGCAATGACCATACCTGCGTCATTCCATTTATTTATATATCAATAAGTGAAAACCAAAAAAAAAAAAAGTGTATTCAATTTACAGTACATAATAACGATGCCATTTTCCTTACGGGGTAATCCATAGCAAAGCACCATTACCGCGGCCTTCCACATGAACCTCCACACTACTATTCTCTTCCACAAACCATATGAACTTGCTCAGAAACACTCATTATCGGACAAATCAATTCTAAACTGCATCACCAAAATTATAATTTTTTCTCAAAATGTAATAATTTATAAGGTAATAAGAGCTCATGATATAGGAAAACATAGACACTGAACTTGTCATAATAGCCTTTATTGTAACATATAATTTACCCTAACAAAGGTCATAGGTTAGAGTAACCTTGTTCCTATAGTGTGTTTTATAATAACAATTATGCCTTATAAAATGAAAAACAGGAAAAGAAAAGATTTCGAGAAAATATACAATTCATTCTATAGTGTTACCCAACCCCAAAATTAACCCCAATTAGGGACTTTTGGCAAAATTACTTCCAAATTATTTTTTAAATAAATTTTTATATGGTTTTTCTATATTCAAACCATAAATTAGAATACATTATAATTTTAAAAAAATTACCCCCACCCCCAAAATTATAAAATTTGAAAGTTAGGGGGAATTATTACTAATTCAAACATTAAAAAACCCTTTACAGCAAAAAAATAATTAAAAAAAGTAATTAATATCGAATTGCTATTTTAAAGTAAAATGACACTGTAGGCGCCCAGAGGCTCCATATGGTACACAAACTTCAAATGCCCATAAAAATTCGAATTTATTTAGAAAAAAATTTTTTTTTGTAAATTTGGGTTACATTCACTTAGTTTTATAAGAATTTCATAGTGGCAAGAAAAAATTTCACCAAAAGTTTTTCTGGGCGCTAATGGGTTAAACACTTTAAATTTTTTTCATAATTTTTATGAATGGGATTTTTTTTAGCATTGGGCCAGCTGATCTGTATTATCTCTACCTTAAATTTTTGGAGTTATGAGGTCAGTAATTCTGTTTCTTCTTATTCTGTAGATTTTCATATAGGTTATTTATATTACAAAAAATGTGCTTAGACTAGCTGATGTGTTTTGTTAAAAAAAGAGCTTCATGTGTGCCTTTATTTAAAAAAACATGCAATTTTATCTCTGCCATGTATTTTTATTAGTGAATCTGTATAGAGGGGATTGCGCTGACGTCATGCGAGGAGGGCCAGAATGCACGGACTAGCATATAAACAAAGTGTTCAATAATTTTTTTACTTAACTTAATAAAATAAATCAAGTTTATAAATACTTCAATAATACTTTGACAGTGCACGATAGAACTCATAAAAAAAATCTCACCGCCAAAAAACCGTTAAAAGTATTTTTTATATATTTTTTTTTGTCATTTTGCCTATGGTCACTGTTTTATCTGGCCTGCCAAAACTTTCTCTTTTCCCTCCCTCCTGCGCCCCCTTCGCAATGTGTTAGTATAGGGAAACCCCTCTCCCGCCTCACGTAAACATAAACAGAAATCAGCTCTATACTATGTTAAAAAAAATATGTTATAGTTTAGACAGCATGAAGTAAATCATAATTATAATACGAGGAATGTTAATAATGTGATAACCTCAATTTGGTGTAGACTAGACATGTATAAACATGGGCCATTTCTGAAATGTTTAAGTCTAATAAGCTACCAAGTGACATAAAGTGTATCGACAACCTCAATAATTTTCATTTAAGTGTTAAAGATTTGTTGTTGGATAAGTGTTTTTATAGCGTCAAGAGCTATATGGACCATGATTTTTCTGCATGTTAAGGGTAAGGTAACGCCACCAATGATAAAAAAAATCCCTCACAAAAATTCTGATAAAAATTTATAATGTTCTCCTCTACAATTAACCCCTATCAGTAGCTAAAATATCAGGTATACAAATTCGATCTAGTTTTTGAGTTATGAATTTTTAAAGTTGACTACTTTAACATTTAGAAATGGAATTCCCATGTTAAATTAGTCAACTTTAAAAATTAATAACTCAAAAACTAGATCGTATTTTAAACCTGATATTTCACCTACTGATAGGGGCTGTAGAGGAGAACATTTTAAATTTTTTTTCAGAATTTTTGTGAGGGATTTTTTTTATCAATTGTGGCGTTACCTTACCCTTAACATGCAGAAAAATCATGGTCCATATAGCTCTTGACGCTATAAAAACACTTATCCAACAACAAATCTTTAACACTTAAATGAAAATTATTGAGGTTGTCGATACACTTTATGTCACTTGGTAGCTTATTAGACTTAAGCATTTCAGAAATGGCCCATGTTTATACATGTCCAGTCTACACCAAATTGAGGTTATCACATTATTAACATTCCTCGTATTATAATTATGATTTACTTCATGCTGTCTAAACTATAACATATTTTTTTTAACATAGTATAGAGCTGATTTCTGTTTATGTTTACGTGAGGCGGGAGAGGGGTTTCCCTATACTAACACATTGCGAAGGGGGCGCAGGAGGGAGGGAAAAGAGAAAGTTTTGGCAGGCCAGATAAAACAGTGACCATAGGCAAAATGACAAAAAAAATATATAAAAAATACTTTTAACGGTTTTTTGGCGGTGAGATTTTTTTTATGAGTTCTATCGTGCACTGTCAAAGTATTATTGAAGTATTTATAAACTTGATTTATTTTATTAAGTCAAGTAAAAAATTATTGTACACTTTGTTTATATGCTAGTCCGTGCATTCTGGCCCTCCTCGCATGACGTCAGCGCAATCCCCTCTATACAGATTCACTAATAAAAATACATGGCAGAGATAAAATTGCATGTTTTTTTAAATTAAAAAAGGCACACATGAAGCTCTTTTTTTAACAAAACACATCAGCTAGTCTAAGCACATTTTTTGTAATATAAATAACCTATATGAAAATCCACAGAATAAGAAGAAACAGAATTACTGACCTTATAACTCCAAAAATTTAAGGCAGAGATAATACAGATCAGCTGGCCCAATGCTAAAAAAAATCCCATTCATAAAAATTATGAAAAAAATTTAAGGTGTTTAAAGTGACAAATTTAACATGGAAGTTCCATTTCTGCATGTTAAATTAGTCAACTTTAAAAATTAATAACTCGAAAACTAGCTCGTTTTTGTATGCCTGCATGATATTTTACCCACTGATAGGGGATGTAGAGGAGAACATTTTAAATTTTTTTCATAATTTTAATGAATGGGATTTTTTTAGCATTGGGCCAGCTGATCCGTATTATCTCTACCTTTAGGGGAAGGTGACACGAATCATCTACGAATCCCCTACCTTATCCCTACTCAGTACCCCGGCCGCCGCGAGCTGTAAGCTCTTAGGGGTTTTTTAAGGTGTATCCTTGTTTGAGGGACTTTTTTTAACATTGGTGGCGTTATCTTACCCTTAATAGATATATATATATATATATATATATATATATATATATATATATATATATATATATATATATATATATATATATATATATATATATATATATATATAATAGATATATAGTTAAATTTCAACCACTATATGTTAATGACTAATGACATATCCTATTAACCTCAACAAAAATCTACTGTGATGTGTTGATTGTAGGAGCGAATGGATAAATAAAATAAATTTGACTAATTCCTTGATGCAAAACATTGTTTATGACTTCACCCATAAGAACTGTATGTATGGACACTTTTAAGTCCTCCATCAATATGTAATAGTAAATATATATTATCTCTCTGTATATATTACTATTATCTGTAATCCACTTCTAACACCAGTGATAGTCACTTAATAAATATACTATCAACTAATTGTAGGATTTGCAGGATGGCTTGTCTATGATATGGAATCATACAAACATGTAGTGTAGACATAACTATTTATTAATACTCGTTCATTGTAGTTGTAACATTATACAGTTATCACCGAGGCTAAGTCCAAGAAGTCTTGCAGAGACTATGTCCACTTTCCATAGCGGTGATGGTTCATGTAGGTGGCGTGTGTAGAAGAAGAAGTCCGAGCAGTGAGAGATGCGAGTGAGAGAATTCACCCTCCGCTATTCTTTATATAGGGAAGTAAGCGATCAATGTTAAATACATTAAGATGCGCGCGTCAATCACACAATGCAATCCATAGTCACGGACCGCCACGCCCAGATGTGAGTGGGCAAAGGTACTTCCAGAAGAAATACCCTCATATGCAAAAGCTCTCTTAAAGGGATGCAATGCAATATAAAGCTTGAAGAGTAACAATCTTCACAATTACAATTATAGTTATTATTACAGTTACATTATCTAACAAAACGAAAATTGTCACGCCCCTGTGACATTAAAAGTTAAACACATAGAAATATTTTTATATATTAACAATATTTATTGTTGAATTAAATGCATGCAAAATTTAATTATTGACTTTAACAATATTTTAAAAAGAAAATGACATCAAGATTTTATATAAGTTAAATAACTTATATATTAATTTTATTTTATTTATTTATTTTTATTTTTAGATATATATTAAATATTTAATAAGATTAAAATTTGACAGCATTGAATTGAATTAAATACATTAAATTAAACTTTATAAAATCCTTTTTGTAATCGGCCTGTCGTTTGACGTAAATTTTTATTTAAATTTGGACGATAAATAATTGTTCTCGGCACTATGATTTTAGGGGGAATAGTGGAAAGTGTCGAGACGTTCGGCGTGTTGCTGACTGTCGGTTGTATCTGAAAAAGAGAGAGAGAGCCAGAATCACTAGGCCTATGCTCCTTGTACATTTTTAACCTATTTGCATGAATTAAAATTTTCTTGCCATTCGTTAACAATAAAAGTAAATTACATGGTGGTTTTACATCAATAATTTTATGAGGTCCAGTGTAAGAAGGAGTTAATTTGTTACTCTTTCCTACTGCAACGACAGGGTTAGTCAACATAACTAAATCACCTATCTTGAATTCTTTAACATTTAATTTTTTATTATACTGTTTAGCTTGTGTATTGAATGCTTTCTGATTAAAATTTTGTACATTTTTCCAAGTACTACGTAATTTTGTTGCTAATTTTTTAATATGATCATTTGTAAGTAAACTTGAAGTTTTTGTGTTTTGAATACAATCAAAAGGTGAATTCATTTTTCGTCCATATACTATTTCATACGGACTGAATTGAGTACTTGCATGAATTTTAGAGTTATATGCTGAAACTGCGTAATCTAAAAGTTCATCCCAATTATCTTGTTCTTTATTAACATAAAAACTAAGCCATTATTTAATTGTTTTATGTACAATCTCTGTCCTACCATTTGTAGATGGTTTATAACTGCTAGTTCGTAATCTTGTAATATTTAATAATTTACAAACATCAGTCATAATATGAGATAACAGATTTGCACCTTGGTCTGTGATCCAAGTTTTCGGTATACCAAATTTAAGATCTAAATGCATGACAATGGCTCTGGCAATATTTTCTGAAGTTTGTTGCTTTAATGGAACCATAATTAAATATCTAGAAAAATGATCAATTAATGTTAAAATGTATGTAAAACCTGACTTCGTTGTTGGTAATTGCGTTATATCGATTCCAACACGGTCGAATGGTGCAAAAGTTTCGGGCATTTCATGTAACTTGAGTTTTGTAGGAGGTGTTACATGACGTTCTGCACATTTCTTGCATTCAGATACGTAGTCCATAACATATTTTCTACGGCCTGGCCACCAATATTGATCGGCGACTGCCTTGTTTATTGTTTTTTTGCCGAAATGTCCTGACAATATTGAGTCGTGGTGCTGCTTTAATACTACCTCACGCAATGATGCGGGTAATAATATGCGATAACCAAAAGCTGTACGCTTATATATAACATTATCTCGTATAAGAAAATTCTTTGTGGTACGTAATTTTTGACATACCTCGTCCGTAGACTGTTCACGAATAATATCTTTGCTGTCAATAACATTAATCACAGGTATATGATCAATTACATGCACAAATCTACTGAGACTATCGGCATGAGCTATTGATTTACCTGGTTTATGTAAAATTGTCATGTTAAAGTCTGCTAACTTTATTAACCAACGCTGTATTTTATCACTTGGATTTTTCATTGTTTTCATGTGAATTAAAGCTGAGTGATCTGTGATTGCTGTAAAATTCTTTTGTCCTAGTAAATAATATTTAAAATGATTACACGACCATACAAGAGCTAACATTTCTCTCTCCGTGCACGTCGTTCGTTGTTCAGCGGACGTAAGTTTTCTCGATGCATAAGCTACAGGTAGTTCTTCATTCTTCTCATTTTTCTGACTGAGAACGGAACCTAAGCAAAAATTAGAACAATCACTGGCGAGAATAAATTCTTTTGAAAAATCCGGAAAAGCTAATATTGGACGTGAAGTTAAAATTTTCTTAATTTTTTCTAAAGCTTCTTTGCATTCTGGTGTAAAATCAATAATATCTGTTGATTTTGAATTCTTTACTAATTCAGTAAGCGGATAGACGATATCTCCATACCCTTTTATCATTTTTCGATAATATCCAGTCAAACCTAACATACTCTGAACTTGAGCTATTTTTGTCGGTGTGGGAAATTCTTTTATGACTTTTGTTAGTCTGGGGTCGGCTCGAATACCATCTTTTGAAACTTCGTGTGCTAAGTACACAACTTTGTCGACAAACAATTCACATTTTTCAACGGTTACTGTTAAATTTGCTTTTTGTAATCTATTAAAAACTTCATCTAGTCTCTGATAAGTTGTAGAAAAATCTTTTCCGAAAACAATAATGTCATCAACAAAAACACAAGTTTGTAGGGGTGTGAGACCATATAAAACTCCTTGTATAAATCTCTGAAACGTAGCACTGGCATTTCGTAATCCTTGTGGCATAAAATTATATTCATACATGCCGGCATATTTACCAGATGGAACACAAAATCCTGTTTTCTCTTTGCTATCCTCGTGTAGCGGAATTTGATGGAATGCATCTTTAAGATCAATTAGGACAAAATATGCACAATTTGCTAAATTTTCCAATGTTTCTGTAATATTTGGCGTAGGAAAATTTTCAGGTACAGTCTGGATGTTTAAACCACGGAAATCACAAGTTATTCTAAACTTAATTGTGAGACCATCAGCGGATTTTTTACGTACTAAAACGATTCCGGCTGACCATGGTCCAAAGCTATGTCGTATTTTTCCAACTTTCAAACTTTTTTCAACGAATTCATCAATAACTGGCTGTAATTGCTTTGCTATTCTGTATCCGGGACGTCGTACTGGAACATCAGAAGTGGTAACAATCCGGTGTGTTATAGTTGTAGCTGCTGGAATTTTCACATGATCCAAGAATAAATCTTTATATTTATTTATTAATGCTTTTACTTGTTTTGCTTGCTCTCTTGGCAGGTGAGATAATTTTTTATCTATTAATTCTTCATTCAACTGTAATGTAGTATCAGGTTTAATGCTTGTTGAGTAGACTTGTCTATTCTCATTTTCAAGTTTCCTGTCATTTTCTTCAAAATATGCATGTTCATATTTATTATATTCATCGTGAGAGTGTGTGACGTCACAATTTTCTTCCATATTCATTTCTTGTATATCACTCTCATCAATAACAGATATTTCTGCTACGTGTGTACCTTTTATTAATTTAATATTTTGTCTGGACATATTTACTATTGTCACAGCTATAACTTTTTCTGCATGGCCATGCTTATTTGTTGTGATACTTTCACATATACTTCTCGCTACATATCCTTTCTGAGTATCCATGTACTCATTAATTTCTAGCGGTTCAAGAAGGTACACCTTGCTCCATTTCATAAGTCGGGGAATGCTTAAAAATATTGTTCTTGAATTACCCTTGGGTATTTCTTCTTGTTGCGCAAGATGGAGAATGGATCGTGTTAATAATCTTGTGTCAGAGGCCTCTGTCAAGTTAACACCTGTCTGCATTCCATGAGTATACATTTGAAGAGGAATGGCCCGTATCGAGTCGCCTAACTTCAGTGTGCACGCTCCCACATCAACGCAAGCTTGATATGCATTCAAGAAATCAATACCCAGCACACCACTGTATGACTTGTTGTAATTATCAATTACATGAGCATTTACATTATATTCAACTTTATCTATTTTTATATGCAAGTTAATACTACCATAAGACTTTACTTTGCTATCTCCTAAAGCTTTAATTTGATACAAATTTTTATTCAATTTTTTAACTCCTGTTACATGTTTAAATACTAAGGAAATTTGAGCTGCCGTATCAATTAAAAATTTGTATTTTCTCCCAAGATATAAAAAATCGACTAACAGTCCTCCAGCATCACATTCTACGTTCTCGTTATTGAGTATATAAACGGGAACGGTGCTGATAGGGAGTTCGCTTCGCTGGGGAATAATTAACGACTCCCGGCGTCGATTTCCTCGCGCTGAGTCTCTATGGCTTGGACTGCTCTCTGTCTTTCTACATTTTGTTGCGGAGAATTTCGCTGTGGGCCATAATAACCTCGTTGGTTATTATAATTTCCACGGTAAGAAGTGTACTGCTGCTGCTGCTGAGACGGCTGTGGTCTAGACTGCCAATTTGAACGATATTGCTGCTGATTTGGGTTCCAACGATCTTGACGATGAAACTGCTGCTGCTGCTGATGCTGCTGCTGCTGACCTCTGTCATATGAATTTCTACCATAGTTGGTATAGTACATGCGAGGTGGACGCGAGAAATGATTATTGAAGTTGTTGAAACGAGGTTGAAATTGAGGTGACTGTCCTAGACGTTGTCCAGTATAATTTCCTCGAGAATCATTTCCTAATCTTGCATAACATTGTGATAAAACGTGATTTGTACGTTTACACCTCGTGCAATGCTGAATGTCAGTAACAAAAACATCTTTCTGAATCTCCTCCGGCTCTCGTGTTTTGACACGTCGCGCTGCTGCAACATGATTGTTTGCATTCGTAACTGCCTCTATAAATGTTTTAGGCAACGTGGCTCTAACCTTGGCATCAATATCTCCACGCAATCCTTCTAAGAATGTTTCCAATGCACGTTGATCTGCTTCCTCTCTAATGGCATTATCTCTAATCAACTGTCCAGTAATATCATATGTCTTGATATTAATTTTTTGAATGCGATCTGCATAATCTTCAATGCTCTCGTTTTCCTCCTTAACGACATCCCTCAATTGCGTACGAAAATATGTAGTATTATTTTTTGACTTATAACGATCTATCAGACATTTCTTAAATTCTGCGTATGTTTCTGAGGTCTTGCATTTTTCATTGCAATATGAAAATTCTAACGCGCTGTCCTCTAACTTGCTTTTTATTCCCAATAATTTCTGATTTTCCTCAAAAGTAGCTAATTTAACAAGATTTTCAAATTGCTCAAAAAACAAATAAATATTCTCTGATGCAGTACCATGAAATGGTTTTAATAATAATAATATTTCATATGGAAAATTTTTAACAACTGAAAGATTCTGTACACGTTGCTCAGCGTCCCGTAAACGCGCCTCGCTATCATGGTATTTTGACGATAAATCTTCATTTGCAGATTGTAAATTTGTTATGGTAACTCTAACTAATTGCAACTGTTCATTCAATTCTTTTACAGTCGTCATTTTAATTAATTATTTAACTTTAAAAACAATTTAAAAAAGACTCAAATTTTGGCAAGAAAACTTTTTATATTTATAAATATGCATTTTTTAATATTTCAATAATAAGAATAATAAAGAGCATAGACCTACCTCGCTCTCTCTGCCGTGCGGAAGGTCTGGAAAATCAATTAGGCGTGTTCTCGAAGTTCTTAAAGCTGAAGTTCAACTGCGGGGACAAGATGGCCCTTGTCGTCGATTGGCTGTCTGGTAGGCCGCGAAGAGTTGAAGTCGAAAATTTGTTGCATTTACTTTATAATAGAAGAAACGTTCAGTTCGAAGCACAAATGTCAATATAAACCATTTTTTTTTATAAATTTTTTATTATTTTAATTTATAAACTGTTTATTTTTATTTTTATTTATTTATTTATTTTTTTTTTTTTATAAAGCCGTGAGTTCGAATCCCATTCTGAGGCCAATGTAATAGTAAATATATATTATCTCTCTGTATATATTACTATTATCTGTAATCCACTTCTAACACCAGTGATAGTCACTTAATAAATATACTATCAACTAATTGTAGGATTTGCAGGATGGCTTGTCTATGATATGGAATCATACAAACATGTAGTGTAGATATAACTATTTATTAATACTCGTTCATTGTAGTTGTAACATTATACAGTTATCACCGAGGCTAAGTCCAAGAAGTCTTGCAGAGACTATGTCCACTTTCCATAGCGGTGATGGTTCATGTAGGTGGCGTGTGTAGAAGAAGAAGTCCGAGCAGTGAGAGATGCGAGTGAGAGAATTCACCCTCCGCTATTCTTTATATAGGGAAGTAAGCGATCAATGTTAAATACATTAAGATGCGCGCGTCAATCACACAATGCAATCCATAGTCACGGACCGCCACGCCCAGATGTGAGTGGGCAAAGGTACTTCCAGAAGAAATACCCTCATATGCAAAAGCTCTCTTAAAGGGATGCAATGCAATATAAAGCTTGAAGAGTAACAATCTTCACAATTACAATTATAGTTATTATTACAGTTACATTATCTAACAAAACGAAAATTGTCACGCCCCTGTGACATTAAAAGTTAAGCACATAGAAATATTTTTATATATTAACAATATTTATTGTTGAATTAAATGCATGCAAAATTTAATTATTGACTTTACCAATATTTTAAAAAGAAAATGACATCAAGATTTTATATAAGTTAAATAACTTATATATTAATTTTATTTTATTTATTTATTTTTATTTTTAGATATATATTAAATATTTAATAAGATTAAAATTTGACAGCATTGAATTGAATTAAATACATTAAATTAAACTTTATAAAATCCTTTTTGTAATCGGCCTGTCGTTTGACGTAAATTTTTATTTAAATTTGGACGATAAATAATTGTTCTCGGCACTATGATTTTAGGGGGAATAGTGGAAAGTGTCGAGACGTTCGGCGTGTTGCTGACTGTTGGTTGTATCTGAAAAAGAGAGAGAGAGCCAGAATCACTAGGCCTATGCTCCTTGTACATTTTCAACCTATTTGCATGAATTAAAATTTTCTTGCTATTCGTTAACAATAAAAGTAAATTACATGGTGGTTTAACATCAATAATTTTATGAGGTCCAGTGAAAGAAGGAGTTAATTTTCTACTCTTTCCTACTGCAACGACAGGGTTAGTCAACATAACTAAATCACCTATCTTGAATTCTTTAACATTTAATTTTTTATTATACTGTTTAGCTTGTGTATTGAATGCTTTCTGATTAAAATTTTGTACATTTTTCCAAGTACTACGTAATTTTGTTGCTAATTTTTTAACATAATCATTTGTAAGTAAACTTGAAGTTTTTGTGTTTTGAATACAATCAAAAGGTGAATTCATTTTTCGTCCATATACTATTTCATACGGACTGAATTGAGTACTTGCATGAATTTTAGAGTTATATGCTGAAACTGCGTAATCTAAAAGTTCATCCCAATTATCTTGTTCTTTATTAACATAAAAACTAAGCCATTTTTTAATTGTTTTATGTACAATCTCTGTCCTACCATTTGTAGATGGTTTATAACTGCTAGTTCGTAATCTTGTAATATTTAATAATTTACAAACATCAGTCATAATATGAGATAACAGATTTGCACCTTGGTCTGTGATTTAAGTTTTCGGTATACCAAATTTAAGAACTAAATGCATAACAATGGCTCTGGCAATATTTTCTGAAGTTTGTTGCTTTAATGGAACCATAATTAAATATCTAGAAAAATGATCAATTAATGTTAAAATGTATGTAAAACCTGACTTCGTTGTTGGTAATTGCGTTATATCGATTCCAACACGGTCGAATGGTGCAAAAGTTTCGGGCATTTCATGTAACTTGAGTTTTGTAGGAGGTGTTACATGACGTTCTGCACATTTCTTGCATTCAGATACGTAGTCCATAACATATTTTCTACGGCCTGGCCACCAATATTGATCGGCGACTGCCTTGTTTATTGTTCTTTTGCCGAAATGTCCTGACAATATTGAGTCGTGGTGCTGCTTTAATACTACCTCACGCAATGATGCGGGTAATAATATGCGATAACCAAAAGCTGTACGCTTATATATAACATTATCTCGTATAAGAAAATTCTTTGTGGTACGTAATTTTTGACATACCTCGTCCGTAGACTGTTCACGAATAATATCTTCGCTGTCAATAACATTAATCACAGGTATATGATCAATTACATGCACAAATCTACTGAGACTATCGGCATGAGCTATTGATTTACCTGGTTTATGTAAAATTGTCATGTTAAAGTCTGCTAACTTTATTAACCAACGCTGTATTTTATCACTTGGATTTTTCATTGTTTTCATGTGAATTAAAGCTGAGTGATCTGTGATTGCTGTAAAATTCTTTTGTCCTAGTAAATAATATTTAAAATGATTACACGACCATACAAGAGCTAACATTTCTCTCTCCGTGCACGTCGTTCGTTGTTCAGCGGACGTAAGTTTTCTCGATGCATAAGCTACAGGTAGTTCTTCATTCTTCTCATTTTTCTGACTGAGAACGGAACCTAAGCAAAAATTAGAACAATCACTGGCGAGAATAAATTCTTTTGAAAAATCCGGAAAAGCTAATATTGGACGTGAAGTTAAAATTTTCTTAATTTTTTCTAAAGCTTCTTTGCATTCTGGTGTAAAATCAATAATATCTGTTGATTTTGAATTCTTTACTAATTCAGTAAGCGGATAGACGATATCTCCATACCCTTTTATCATTTTTCGATAATATCCAGTCAAACCTAACATACTCTGAACTTGAGCTATTTTTGTCGGTGTGGGAAATTCTTTTATGACTTTTGTTAGTCTGGGGTCGGCTCGAATACCATCTTTTGAAACTTCGTGTGCTAAGTACACAACTTTGTCGACAAACAATTCACATTTTTCAACGGTTACTGTTAAATTTGCTTTTTGTAATCTATTAAAAACTTCATCTAGTCTCTGATAAGTTGTAGAAAAATCTTTTCCGAAAACAATAATGTCATCAACAAAAACACAAGTTTGTAGGGGTGTGAGACCATATAAAACTCCTTGTATAAATCTCTGAAACGTAGCACTGGCATTTCGTAATCCTTGTGGCATAAAATTATATTCATACATGCCGGCATATTTACCAGATGGAACACAAAATCCTGTTTTCTCTTTGCTATCCTCGTGTAGCGGAATTTGATGGAATGCATCTTTAAGATCAATTAGGACAAAATATGCACAATTTGCTAAATTTTCCAATGTTTCTGTAATATTTGGCGTAGGAAAATTTTCAGGTACAGTCTGGATGTTTAAACCACGGAAATCACAAGTTATTCTAAACTTAATTGTGAGACCATCAGCGGATTTTTTACGTACTAAAACGATTCCGGCTGACCATGGTCCAAAGCTATGTCGTATTTTTCCAACTTTCAAACTTTTTTCAACGAATTCATCAATAACTGGCTGTAATTGCTTTGCTATTCTGTATCCGGGACGTCGTACTGGAACATCAGAAGTGGTAACAATCCGGTGTGTTATAGTTGTAGCTGCTGGAATTTTCACATGATCCAAGAATAAATCTTTATATTTATTTATTAATGCTTTTACTTGTTTTGCTTGCTCTCTTGGCAGGTGAGATAATTTTTTATCTATTAATTCTTCATTCAACTGTAATGTAGTATCAGGTTTAATGCTTGTTGAGTAGACTTGTCTATTCTCATTTTCAAGTTTCCTGTCATTTTCTTCAAAATATGCATGTTCATATTTATTATATTCATCGTGAGAGTGTGTGACGTCACAATTTTCTTCCATATTCATTTCTTGTATATCACTCTCATCAATAACAGATATTTCTGCTACGTGTGTACCTTTTATTAATTTAATATTTTGTCTGGACATATTTACTATTGTCACAGCTATAACTTTTTCTGCATGGCCATGCTTATTTGTTGTGATACTTTCACATATACTTCTCGCTACATATCCTTTCTGAGTATCCATGTACTCATTAATTTCTAGCGGTTCAAGAAGGTACACCTTGCTCCATTTCATAAGTCGGGGAATGCTTAAAAATATTGTTCTTGAATTACCCTTGGGTATTTCTTCTTGTTGCGCAAGATGGAGAATGGATCGTGTTAATAATCTTGTGTCAGAGGCCTCTGTCAAGTTAACACCTGTCTGCATTCCATGAGTATACATTTGAAGAGGAATGGCCCGTATCGAGTCGCCTAACTTCAGTGTGCACGCTCCCACATCAACGCAAGCTTGATATGCATTCAAGAAATCAATACCCAGCACACCACTGTATGACTTGTTGTAATTATCAATTACATGAGCATTTACATTATATTCAACTTTATCTATTTTTATATGCAAGTTAATACTACCATAAGACTTTACTTTGCTATCTCCTAAAGCTTTAATTTGATACAAATTTTTATTCAATTTTTTAACTCCTGTTACATGTTTAAATACTAAGGAAATTTGAGCTGCCGTATCAATTAAAAATTTGTATTTTCTCCCAAGATATAAAAAATCGACTAACAGTCCTCCAGCATCACATTCTACGTTCTCGTTATTGAGTATATAAACGGGAACGGTGCTGATAGGGAGTTCGCTTCGCTGGGGAATAATTAACGACTCCCGGCGTCGATTTCCTCGCGCTGAGTCTCTATGGCTTGGACTGCTCTCTGTCTTTCTACATTTTGTTGCGGAGAATTTCGCTGTGGGCCATAATAACCTCGTTGGTTATTATAATTTCCACGGTAAGAAGTGTACTGCTGCTGCTGCTGAGACGGCTGTGGTCTAGACTGCCAATTTGAACGATATTGCTGCTGATTTGGGTTCCAACGATCTTGACGATGAAACTGCTGCTGCTGCTGATGCTGCTGCTGCTGACCTCTGTCATATGAATTTCTACCATAGTTGGTATAGTACATGCGAGGTGGACGCGAGAAATGATTATTGAAGTTGTTGAAACGAGGTTGAAATTGAGGTGACTGTCCTAGACGTTGTCCAGTATAATTTCCTCGAGAATCATTTCCTAATCTTGCATAACATTGTGATAAAACGTGATTTGTACGTTTACACCTCGTGCAATGCTGAATGTCAGTAACAAAAACATCTTTCTGAATCTCCTCCGGCTCTCGTGTTTTGACACGTCGCGCTGCTGCAACATGATTGTTTGCATTCGTAACTGCCTCTATAAATGTTTTAGGCAACGTGGCTCTAACCTTGGCATCAATATCTCCACGCAATCCTTCTAAGAATGTTTCCAATGCACGTTGATCTGCTTCCTCTCTAATGGCATTATCTCTAATCAACTGTCCAGTAATATCATATGTCTTGATATTAATTTTTTGAATGCGATCTGCATAATCTTCAATGCTCTCGTTTTCCTCCTTAACGACATCCCTCAATTGCGTACGAAAATATGTAGTATTATTTTTTGACTTATAACGATCTATCAGACATTTCTTAAATTCTGCGTATGTTTCTGAGGTCTTGCATTTTTCATTGCAATATGAAAATTCTAACGCGCTGTCCTCTAACTTGCTTTTTATTCCCAATAATTTCTGATTTTCCTCAAAAGTAGCTAATTTAACAAGATTTTCAAATTGCTCAAAAAACAAATAAATATTCTCTGATGCAGTACCATGAAATGGTTTTAATAATAATAATATTTCATATGGAAAATTTTTAACAACTGAAAGATTCTGTACACGTTGCTCAGCGTCCCGTAAACGCGCCTCGCTATCATGGTATTTTGACGATAAATCTTCATTTGCAGATTGTAAATTTGTTATGGTAACTCTAACTAATTGCAACTGTTCATTCAATTCTTTTACAGTCGTCATTTTAATTAATTATTTAACTTTAAAAACAATTTAAAAAAGACTCAAATTTTGGCAAGAAAACTTTTTATATTTATAAATATGCATTTTTTAATATTTCAATAATAAGAATAATAAAGAGCATAGACCTACCTCGCTCTCTCTGCCGTGCGGAAGGTCTGGAAAATCAATTAGGCGTGTTCTCGAAGTTCTTAAAGCTGAAGTTCAACTGCGGGGACAAGATGGCCCTTGTCGTCGATTGGCTGTCTGGTAGGCCGCGAAGAGTTGAAGTCGAAAATTTGTTGCATTTACTTTATAATAGAAGAAACGTTCAGTTCGAAGCACAAATGTCAATATAAACCATTTTTTTTTTATAAATTTTTTATTATTTTAATTTATAAACTGTTTATTTTTATTTTTATTTATTTATTTATTTTTTTTTTTTTATAAAGCCGTGAGTTCGAATCCCATTCTGAGACCAATGTAATAGTAAATATATATTATCTCTCTGTATATATTACTATTATCTGTAATCCACTTCTAACACCAGTGATAGTCACTTAATAAATATACTATCAACTAATTGTAGGATTTGCAGGATGGCTTGTCTATGATATGGAATCATACAAACATGTAGTGTAGATATAACTATTTATTAATACTCGTTCATTGTAGTTGTAACATTATACAGTTATCACCGAGGCTAAGTCCAAGAAGTCTTGCAGAGACTATGTCCACTTTCCATAGCGGTGATGGTTCATGTAGGTGGCGTGTGTAGAAGAAGAAGTCCGAGCAATGAGAGATGCGAGTGAGAGAATTCACCCTCCGCTATTCTTTATATAGGGAAGTAAGCGATCAATGTTAAATACATTAAGATGCGCGCGTCAATCACACAATGCAATCCATAGTCACGGACCGCCACGCCCAGATGTGAGTGGGCAAAGGTACTTCCAGAAGAAATACCCTCATATGCAAAAGCTCTCTTAAAGGGATGCAATGCAATATAAAGCTTGAAGAGTAACAATCTTCACAATTACAATTATAGTTATTATTACAGTTACATTTCGTTTTTGTATGCCTGCATGATATTTTACCCACTGATAGGGGATGTAGAGGAGAACATTTTAAATTTTTTTCATAATTTTAATGAATGGGATTTTTTTAGCATTAGGCCAGCTGATCCGTATTATCTCTACCTTTAGGGGAAGGTGACACGAATCATCTACGAATCCCTTACCTTATCCCTACCCAGTACCCCGGCCGCCGCGAGCTGTAAGCTCTTAGGGGTTTCTTAAGGTGTATCCTTGTTTGAGGGACTTTTTATAACATTGGTGGCGTTATCTTACCCTTAATAGATATATATATATATATATATATATATATATATATATATATATATATATATAATAGATATATAGTTAAATTTCAACCACTATATGTTAATGACTAATGACATATCCTATTAACCTCAACAAAAATCTACTGTGATGTGTTGATTGTAGGAGAGAATGGATAAATAAAATAAATTTGACTAATTCCTTGATGCAAAACATTGTTTATGACTTCACCCATAAGAACTGTATGTATGGACACTTTTAAGTCCTCCATCAATATGTAATAGTAAATATATATTATCTCTCTGTATATATTACTATTATCTGTAATCCACTTCTAACACCAGTGATAGTCACTTAATAAATATACTATCAACTAATTGTAGGATTTGCAGGATGGCTTGTCTATGATATGGAATCATACAAACATGTAGTGTAGACATAACTATTTATTAATACTCGTTCATTGTAGTTGTAACATTATACAGTTATCACCGAGGCTAAGTCCAAGAAGTCTTGCAGAGACTATGTCCACTTTCCATAGCGGTGATGGTTAATGTAGGTGGCGTGTGTAGAAGAAGAAGTCCGAGCAGTGAGAGATGCGAGTGAGAGAATTCACCCTCCGCTATTCTTTATATAGGGAAGTAAGCGATCAATGTTAAATACATTAAGATGCGCGCGTCAATCACACAATGCAATCCATAGTCACGGACCGCCACGCCCAGATGTGAGTGGGCAAAGGTACTTCCAGAAGAAATACCCTCATATGCAAAAGCTCTCTTAAAGGGATGCAATGCAATATAAAGCTTGAAGAGTAACAATCTTCACAATTACAATTATAGTTATTATTACAGTTACATTATCTAACAAAATGAAAATTGTCACGCCCCTGTGACATTAAAAGTTAAACACATAGAAATATTTTTATATATTAACAATATTTATTGTTGAATTAAATGCATGCAAAATTTAATTATTGACTTTAACAATATTTTAAAAAGAAAATGACATCAAGATTTTATATAAGTTAAATAACTTATATATTAATTTTATTTTATTTATTTATTTTTATTTTTAGATATATATTAAATATTTAATAAGATTAAAATTTGACAGCATTGAATTGAATTAAATACATTAAATTAAACTTTATAAAATCCTTTTTGTAATCGGCCTGTCGTTTGACGTATATTTTTATTTAAATTTGGACGATAAATAATTGTTCTCGGCACTATGATTTTAGGGGGAATAGTGGAAAGTGTCGAGACGTTCGGCGTGTTGCTGACTGTCAGTTGTATCTGAAAAAGAGAGAGAGAGCCAGAATCACTAGGCCTATGCTCCTTGTACATTTTTAACCTATTTGCATGAATTAAAATTTTCTTGCCATTCGTTAACAATAAAAGTAAATTACATGGTGGTTTTACATCAATAATTTTATGAGGTCCAGTGTAAGAAGGAGTTAATTTTCTACTCTTTCCTACTGCAACGACAGGGTTAGTCAACATAACTAAATCACCTATCTTGAATTCTTTAACATTTAATTTTTTATTATACTGTTTAGCTTGTGTATTGAATGCTTTCTGATTAAAATTTTGTACATTTTTCCAAGTACTACGTAATTTTGTTGCTAATTTTTTAACATGATCATTTGTAAGTAAACTTGAAGTTTTTGTGTTTTGAATACAATCAAAAGTTGAATTCATTTTTCGTCCATATACTATTTCATACGGACTGAATTGAGTACTTGCATGAATTTTAGAGTTATATGCTGAAACTGCGTAATCTAAAAGTTCATCCCAATTATCTTGTTCTTTATTAACATAAAAACTAAGCCATTTTTTAATTGTTTTATGTACAATCTCTGTCCTACCATTTGTAGATGGTTTATAACTGCTAGTTCGTAATCTTGTAATATTTAATAATTTACAAACATCAGTCATAATATGAGATAACAGATTTGCACCTTGGTCTGTGATCCAAGTTTTCGGTATACCAAATTTAAGAACTAAATGCATGACAATGGCTCTGGCAATATTTTCTGAAGTTTGTTGCTTTAATGGAACCATAATTAAATATCTAGAAAAATGATCAATTAATGTTAAAATGTATGTAAAACCTGACTTCGTTGTTGGTAATTGCGTTATATCGATTCCAACACGGTCGAATGGTGCAAAAGTTTCGGGCATTTCATGTAACTTGAGTTTTGTAGGAGGTGTTACATGACGTTCTGCACATTTCTTGCATTCAGATACGTAGTCCATAACATATTTTCTACGGCCTGGCCACCAATATTGATCGGCGACTGCCTTGTTTATTGTTCTTTTGCCGAAATGTCCTGACAATATTGAGTCGTGGTGCTGCTTTAATACTACCTCACGCAATGATGCGGGTAATAATATGCGATAACCAAAAGCTGTACGCTTATATATAACATTATCTCGTATAAGAAAATTCTTTGTGGTACGTAATTTTTGACATACCTCGTCCGTAGACTGTTCACGAATCATATCTTCGCTTTCAATAACATTAATCACAGGTATATGATCAATTACATGCACAAATCTACTGAGACTATCGGCATGAGCTATTGATTTACCTGGTTTATGTAAAATTGTCATGTTAAAGTCTGCTAACTTTATTAACCAACGCTGTATTTTATCACTTGGATTTTTCATTGTTTTCATGTGAATTAAAGCTGAGTGATCTGTGATTGCTGTAAAATTCTTTTGTCCTAGTAAATAATATTTAAAATGATTACACGACCATACAAGAGCTAACATTTCTCTCTCCGTGCACGTCGTTCGTTGTTCAGCGGACGTAAGTTTTCTCGATGCATAAGCTACAGGTAGTTCTTCATTCTTCTCATTTTTCTGACTGAGAACGGAACCTAAGCAAAAATTAGAACAATCACTGGCGAGAATAAATTCTTTTGAAAAATCCGGAAAAGCTAATATTGGACGTGAAGTTAAAATTTTCTTAATTTTTTCTAAAGCTTCTTTGCATTCTGGTGTAAAATCAATAATATCTGTTGATTTTGAATTCTTTACTAATTCAGTAAGCGGATAGACGATATCTCCATACCCTTTTATCATTTTTCGATAATATCCAGTCAAACCTAACATACTCTGAACTTGAGCTATTTTTGTCGGTGTGGGAAATTCTTTTATGACTTTTGTTAGTCTGGGGTCGGCTCGAATACCATCTTTTGAAACTTCGTGTGCTAAGTACACAACTTTGTCGACAAACAATTCACATTTTTCAACGGTTACTGTTAAATTTGCTTTTTGTAATCTATTAAAAACTTCATCTAGTCTCTGATAAGTTGTAGAAAAATCTTTTCCGAAAACAATAATGTCATCAACAAAAACACAAGTTTGTAGGGGTGTGAGACCATATAAAACTCCTTGTATAAATCTCTGAAACGTAGCACTGGCATTTCGTAATCCTTGTGGCATAAAATTATATTCATACATGCCGGCATATTTACCAGATGGAACACAAAATCCTGTTTTCTCTTTGCTATCCTCGTGTAGCGGAATTTGATGGAATGCATCTTTAAGATCAATTAGGACAAAATATGCACAATTTGCTAAATTTTCCAATGTTTCTGTAATATTTGGCGTAGGAAAATTTTCAGGTACAGTCTGGATGTTTAAACCACGGAAATCACATATTATTCTAAACTTAATTGTGAGACCATCAGCGGATTTTTTACGTACTAAAACGATTCCGGCTGACCATGGTCCAAAGCTATGTCGTATTTTTCCAACTTTCAAACTTTTTTCAACGAATTCATCAATAACTGGCTGTAATTGCTTTGCTATTCTGTATCCGGGACGTCGTACTGGAACATCAGAAGTGGTAACAATCCGGTGTGTTATAGTTGTAGCTGCTGGAATTTTCACATGATCCAAGAATAAATCTTTATATTTATTTATTAATGCTTTTACTTGTTTTGCTTGCTCTCTTGGCAGGTGAGATAATTTTTTATCTATTAATTCTTCATTCAACTGTAATGTAGTATCAGGTTTAATGCTTGTTGAGTAGACTTGTCTATTCTCATTTTCAAGTTTCCTGTCATTTTCTTCAAAATATGCATGTTCATATTTATTATATTCATCGTGAGAGTGTGTGACGTCACAATTTTCTTCCATATTCATTTCTTGTATATCACTCTCATCAATAACAGATATTTCTGCTACGTGTGTACCTTTTATTAATTTAATATTTTGTCTGGACATATTTACTATTGTCACAGCTATAACTTTTTCTGCATGGCCATGCTTATTTGTTGTGATACTTTCACATATACTTCTCGCTACATATCCTTTCTGAGTATCCATGTACTCATTAATTTCTAGCGGTTCAAGAAGGTACACCTTGCTCCATTTCATAAGTCGGGGAATGCTTAAAAATATTGTTCTTGAATTACCCTTGGGTATTTCTTCTTGTTGCGCAAGATGGAGAATGGATCGTGTTAATAATCTTGTGTCAGAGGCCTCTGTCAAGTTAACACCTGTCTGCATTCCATGAGTATACATTTGAAGAGGAATGGCCCGTATCGAGTCGCCTAACTTCAGTGTGCACGCTCCCACATCAACGCAAGCTTGATATGCATTCAAGAAATCAATACCCAGCACACCACTGTATGACTTGTTGTAATTATCAATTACATGAGCATTTACATTATATTCAACTTTATCTATTTTTATATGCAAGTTAATACTACCATAAGACTTTACTTTGCTATCTCCTAAAGCTTTAATTTGATACAAATTTTTATTCAATTTTTTAACTCCTGTTACATGTTTAAATACTAAGGAAATTTGAGCTGCCGTATCAATTAAAAATTTGTATTTTCTCCCAAGATATAAAAAATCGACTAACAGTCCTCCAGCATCACATTCTACGTTCTCGTTATTGAGTATATAAACGGGAACGGTGCTGATAGGGAGTTCGCTTCGCTGGGGAATAATTAACGACTCCCGGCGTCGATTTCCTCGCGCTGAGTCTCTATGGCTTGGACTGCTCTCTGTCTTTCTACATTTTGTTGCGGAGAATTTCGCTGTGGGCCATAATAACCTCGTTGGTTATTATAATTTCCACGGTAAGAAGTGTACTGCTGCTGCTGCTGAGACGGCTGTGGTCTAGACTGCCAATTTGAACGATATTGCTGCTGATTTGGGTTCCAACGATCTTGACGATGAAACTGCTGCTGCTGCTGATGCTGCTGCTGCTGACCTCTGTCATATGAATTTCTACCATAGTTGGTATAGTACATGCGAGGTGGACGCGAGAAATGATTATTGAAGTTGTTGAAACGAGGTTGAAATTGAGGTGACTGTCCTAGACGTTGTCCAGTATAATTTCCTCGAGAATCATTTCCTAATCTTGCATAACATTGTGATAAAACGTGATTTGTACGTTTACACCTCGTGCAATGCTGAATGTCAGTAACAAAAACATCTTTCTGAATCTCCTCCGGCTCTCGTGTTTTGACACGTCGCGCTGCTGCAACATGATTGTTTGCATTCGTAACTGCCTCTATAAATGTTTTAGGCAACGTGGCTCTAACCTTGGCATCAATATCTCCACGCAATCCTTCTAAGAATGTTTCCAATGCACGTTGATCTGCTTCCTCTCTAATGGCATTATCTCTAATCAACTGTCCAGTAATATCATATGTCTTGATATTAATTTTTTGAATGCGATCTGCATAATCTTCAATGCTCTCGTTTTCCTCCTTAACGACATCCCTCAATTGCGTACGAAAATATGTAGTATTATTTTTTGACTTATAACGATCTATCAGACATTTCTTAAATTCTGCGTATGTTTCTGAGGTCTTGCATTTTTCATTGCAATATGAAAATTCTAACGCGCTGTCCTCTAACTTGCTTTTTATTCCCAATAATTTCTGATTTTCCTCAAAAGTAGCTAATTTAACAAGATTTTCAAATTGCTCAAAAAACAAATAAATATTCTCTGATGCAGTACCATGAAATGGTTTTAATAATAATAATATTTCATATGGAAAATTTTTAACAACTGAAAGATTCTGTACACGTTGCTCAGCGTCCCGTAAACGCGCCTCGCTATCATGGTATTTTGACGATAAATCTTCATTTGCAGATTGTAAATTTGTTATGGTAACTCTAACTAATTGCAACTGTTCATTCAATTCTTTTACAGTCGTCATTTTAATTAATTATTTAACTTTAAAAACAATTTAAAAAAGACTCAAATTTTGGCAAGAAAACTTTTTATATTTATAAATATGCATTTTTTAATATTTCAATAATAAGAATAATAAAGAGCATAGACCTACCTCGCTCTCTCTGCCGTGCGGAAGGTCTGGAAAATCAATTAGGCGTGTTCTCGAAGTTCTTAAAGCTGAAGTTCAACTGCGGGGACAAGATGGCCCTTGTCGTCGATTGGCTGTCTGGTAGGCCGCGAAGAGTTGAAGTCGAAAATTTGTTGCATTTACTTTATAATAGAAGAAACGTTCAGTTCGAAGCACAAATGTCAATATAAACCATTTTTTTTTATAAATTTTTTATTATTTTAATTTATAAACTGTTTATTTTTATTTTTATTTATTTATTTATTTTTTTTTTTTTTATAAAGCCGTGAGTTCGAATCCCATTCTGAGACCAATGTAATAGTAAATATATATTATCTCTCTGTATATATTACTATTATCTGTAATCCACTTCTAACACCAGTGATAGTCACTTAATAAATATACTATCAACTAATTGTAGGATTTGCAGGATGGCTTGTCTATGATATGGAATCATACAAACATGTAGTGTAGATATAACTATTTATTAATACTCGTTCATTGTAGTTGTAACATTATACAGTTATCACCGAGGCTAAGTCCAAGAAGTCTTGCAGAGACTATGTCCACTTTCCATAGCGGTGATGGTTCATGTAGGTGGCGTGTGTAGAAGAAGAAGTCCGAGCAGTGAGAGATGCGAGTGAGAGAATTCACCCTCCGCTATTCTTTATATAGGGAAGTAAGCGATCAATGTTAAATACATTAAGATGCGCGCGTCAATCACACAATGCAATCCATAGTCACGGACCGCCACGCCCAGATGTGAGTGGGCAAAGGTACTTCCAGAAGAAATACCCTCATATGCAAAAGCTCTCTTAAAGGGATGCAATGCAATATAAAGCTTGAAGAGTAACAATCTTCACAATTACAATTATAGTTATTATTACAGTTACATTTCGTTTTTGTATGCCTGCATGATATTTTACCCACTGATAGGGGATGTAGAGGAGAACATTTTAAATTTTTTTCATAATTTTAATGAATGGGATTTTTTTAGCATTGGGCCAGCTGATCCGTATTATCTCTACCTTTAGGGGAAGGTGACACGAATCATCTACGAATCCCTTACCTTATCCCTACCCAGTACCCCGGCCGCCGCGAGCTGTAAGCTCTTAGGGGTTTCTTAAGGTGTATCCTTGTTTGAGGGACTTTTTATAACATTGGTGGCGTTATCTTACCCTTAATAGATATATATATATATATAATAGATATATAGTTAAATTTCAACCACTATATGTTAATGACTAATGACATATCCTATTAACCTCAACAAAAATCTACTGTGATGTGTTGATTGTAGGAGAGAATGGATAAATAAAATAAATTTGACTAATTCCTTGATGCAAAACATTGTTTATGACTTCACCCATAAGAACTGTATGTATGGACACTTTTAAGTCCTCCATCAATATGTAATAGTAAATATATATTATCTCTCTGTATATATTACTATTATCTGTAATCCACTTCTAACACCAGTGATAGTCACTTAATAAATATACTATCAACTAATTGTAGGATTTGCAGGATGGCTTGTCTATGATATGGAATCATACAAACATGTAGTGTAGACATAACTATTTATTAATACTCGTTCATTGTAGTTGTAACATTATACAGTTATCACCGAGGCTAAGTCCAAGAAGTCTTGCAGAGACTATGTCCACTTTCCATAGCGGTGATGGTTAATGTAGGTGGCGTGTGTAGAAGAAGAAGTCCGAGCAGTGAGAGATGCGAGTGAGAGAATTCACCCTCCGCTATTCTTTATATAGGGAAGTAAGCGATCAATGTTAAATACATTAAGATGCGCGCGTCAATCACACAATGCAATCCATAGTCACGGACCGCCACGCCCAGATGTGAGTGGGCAAAGGTACTTCCAGAAGAAATACCCTCATATGCAAAAGCTCTCTTAAAGGGATGCAATGCAATATAAAGCTTGAAGAGTAACAATCTTCACAATTACAATTATAGTTATTATTACAGTTACATTATCTAACAAAATGAAAATTGTCACGCCCCTGTGACATTAAAAGTTAAACACATAGAAATATTTTTATATATTAACAATATTTATTGTTGAATTAAATGCATGCAAAATTTAATTATTGACTTTAACAATATTTTAAAAAGAAAATGACATCAAGATTTTATATAAGTTAAATAACTTATATATTAATTTTATTTTATTTATTTATTTTTATTTTTAGATATATATTAAATATTTAATAAGATTAAAATTTGACAGCATTGAATTGAATTAAATACATTAAATTAAACTTTATAAAATCCTTTTTGTAATCGGCCTGTCGTTTGACGTAAATTTTTATTTAAATTTGGACGATAAATAATTGTTCTCGGCACTATGATTTTAGGGGGAATAGTGGAAAGTGTCGAGACGTTCGGCGTGTTGCTGACTGCATGTTCATGTTCATTTATTATATTCATCGTGAGAGTGTGTGACGTCACAATTTTCTTCCATATTCATTTCTTGTATATCACTCTCATCAATAACAGATATTTCTGCTACGTGTGTACCTTTTATTAATTTAATATTTTGTCTGGACATATTTACTATTGTCACAGCTATAACTTTTTCTGCATGGCCATGCTTATTTGTTGTGATACTTTCACATATACTTCTCGCTACATATCCTTTCTGAGTATCCATGTACTCATTAATTTCTAGCGGTTCAAGAAGGTACACCTTGCTCCATTTCATAAGTCGGGGAATGCTTAAAAATATTGTTCTTGAATTACCCTTGGGTATTTCTTCTTGTTGCGCAAGATGGAGAATGGATCGTGTTAATAATCTTGTGTCAGAGGCCTCTGTCAAGTTAACACCTGTCTGCATTCCATGAGTATACATTTGAAGAGGAATGGCCCGTATCGAGTCGCCTAACTTCAGTGTGCACGCTCCCACATCAACGCAAGCTTGATATGCATTCAAGAAATCAATACCCAGCACACCACTGTATGACTTGTTGTAATTATCAATTACATGAGCATTTACATTATATTCAACTTTATCTATTTTTATATGCAAGTTAATACTACCATAAGACTTTACTTTGCTATCTCCTAAAGCTTTAATTTGATACAAATTTTTATTCAATTTTTTAACTCCTGTTACATGTTTAAATACTAAGGAAATTTGAGCTGCCGTATCAATTAAAAATTTGTATTTTCTCCCAAGATATAAAAAATCGACTAACAGTCCTCCAGCATCACATTCTACGTTCTCGTTATTGAGTATATAAACGGGAACGGTGCTGATAGGGAGTTCGCTTCGCTGGGGAATAATTAACGACTCCCGGCGTCGATTTCCTCGCGCTGAGTCTCTATGGCTTGGACTGCTCTCTGTCTTTCTACATTTTGTTGCGGAGAATTTCGCTGTGGGCCATAATAACCTCGTTGGTTATTATAATTTCCACGGTAAGAAGTGTACTGCTGCTGCTGCTGAGACGGCTGTGGTCTAGACTGCCAATTTGAACGATATTGCTGCTGATTTGGGTTCCAACGATCTTGACGATGAAACTGCTGCTGCTGCTGATGCTGCTGCTGCTGACCTCTGTCATATGAATTTCTACCATAGTTGGTATAGTACATGCGAGGTGGACGCGAGAAATGATTATTGAAGTTGTTGAAACGAGGTTGAAATTGAGGTGACTGTCCTAGACGTTGTCCAGTATAATTTCCTCGAGAATCATTTCCTAATCTTGCATAACATTGTGATAAAACGTGATTTGTACGTTTACACCTCGTGCAATGCTGAATGTCAGTAACAAAAACATCTTTCTGAATCTCCTCCGGCTCTCGTGTTTTGACACGTCGCGCTGCTGCAACATGATTGTTTGCATTCGTAACTGCCTCTATAAATGTTTTAGGCAACGTGGCTCTAACCTTGGCATCAATATCTCCACGCAATCCTTCTAAGAATGTTTCCAATGCACGTTGATCTGCTTCCTCTCTAATGGCATTATCTCTAATCAACTGTCCAGTAATATGATATGTCTTGATATTAATTTTTTGAATGCGATCTGCATAATCTTCAATGCTCTCGTTTTCCTCCTTAACGACATCCCTCAATTGCGTACGAAAATATGTAGTATTATTTTTTGACTTATAACGATCTATCAGACATTTCTTAAATTCTGCGTATGTTTCTGAGGTCTTGCATTTTTCATTGCAATATGAAAATTCTAACGCGCTGTCCTCTAACTTGCTTTTTATTCCCAATAATTTCTGATTTTCCTCAAAAGTAGCTAATTTAACAAGATTTTCAAATTGCTCAAAAAACAAATAAATATTCTCTGATGCAGTACCATGAAATGGTTTTAATAATAATAATATTTCATATGGAAAATTTTTAACAACTGAAAGATTCTGTACACGTTGCTCAGCGTCCCGTAAACGCGCCTCGCTATCATGGTATTTTGACGATAAATCTTCATTTGCAGATTGTAAATTTGTTATGGTAACTCTAACTAATTGCAACTGTTCATTCAATTCTTTTACAGTCGTCATTTTAATTAATTATTTAACTTTAAAAACAATTTAAAAAAGACTCAAATTTTGGCAAGAAAACTTTTTATATTTATAAATATGCATTTTTTAATATTTCAATAATAAGAATAATAAAGAGCATAGACCTACCTCGCTCTCTCTGCCGTGCGGAAGGTCTGGAAAATCAATTAGGCGTGTTCTCGAAGTTCTTAAAGCTGAAGTTCAACTGCGGGGACAAGATGGCCCTTGTCGTCGATTGGCTGTCTGGTAGGCCGCGAAGAGTTGAAGTCGAAAATTTGTTGCATTTACTTTATAATAGAAGAAACGTTCAGTTCGAAGCACAAATGTCAATATAAACCATTTTTTTTATAAATTTTTTATTATTTTAATTTATAAACTGTTTATTTTTATTTTTATTTATTTATTTATTTATTTTTTTTTTTTTTTTATAAAGCCGTGAGTTCGAATCCCATTCTGAGACCAATGTAATAGTAAATATATATTATCTCTCTGTATATATTACTATTATCTGTAATCCACTTCTAACACCAGTGATAGTCACTTAATAAATATACTATCAACTAATTGTAGGATTTGCAGGATGGCTTGTCTATGATATGGAATCATACAAACATGTAGTGTAGATATAACTATTTATTAATACTCGTTCATTGTAGTTGTAACATTATACAGTTATCACCGAGGCTAAGTCCAAGAAGTCTTGCAGAGACTATGTCCACTTTCCATAGCGGTGATGGTTCATGTAGGTGGCGTGTGTAGAAGAAGAAGTCCGAGCAGTGAGAGATGCGAGTGAGAGAATTCACCCTCCGCTATTCTTTATATAGGGAAGTAAGCGATCAATGTTAAATACATTAAGATGCGCGCGTCAATCACACAATGCAATCCATAGTCACGGACCGCCACGCCCAGATGTGAGTGGGCAAAGGTACTTCCAGAAGAAATACCCTCATATGCAAAAGCTCTCTTAAAGGGATGCAATGCAATATAAAGCTTGAAGAGTAACAATCTTCACAATTACAATTATAGTTATTATTACAGTTACATTATCTAACAAAACGAAAATTGTCACGCCCCTGTGACATTAAAAGTTAAACACATAGAAATATTTTTATATATTAACAATATTTATTGTTGAATTAAATGCATGCAAAATTTAATTATTGACTTTAACAATATTTTAAAAAGAAAATGACATCAAGATTTTATATAAGTTAAATATTTTATATATTAATTTTATTTTATTTATTTATTTTTATTTTTAGATATATATTAAATATTTAATAAGATTAAAATTTGACAGCATTGAATTGAATTAAATACATTAAATTAAACTTTATAAAATCCTTTTTGTAATCGGCCTGTCGTTTGACGTAAATTTTTATTTAAATTTGGACGATAAATAATTGTTCTCGGCACTATGATTTTAGGGGGAATAGTGGAAAGTGTCGAGACGTTCGGCGTGTTGCTGACTGTCGGTTGTATCTGAAAAAGAGAGAGAGAGCCAGAATCACTAGGCCTATGCTCCTTGTACATTTTTAACCTATTTGCATGAATTAAAATTTTCTTGCCATTCGTTAACAATAAAAGTAAATTACATGGTGGTTTTACATCAATAATTTTATGAGGTCCAGTGAAAGAAGGAGTTAATTTTCTACTCTTTCCTACTGCAACGACAGGGTTAGTCAACATAACTAAATCACCTATCTTGAATTCTTTAACATTTAATTTTTTATTATACTGTTTAGCTTGTGTATTGAATGCTTTCTGATTAAAATTTTGTACATTTTTCCAAGTACTACGTAATTTTGTTGCTAATTTTTTAACATGATCATTTGTAAGTAAACTTGAAGTTTTTGTGTTTTGAATACAATCAAAAGGTGAATTCATTTTTCGTCCATATACTATTTCATACGGACTGAATTGAGTACTTGCATGAATTTTAGAGTTATATGCTGAAACTGCGTAATCTAAAAGTTCATCCCAATTATCTTGTTCTTTATTAACATAAAAACTAAGCCATTTTTTAATTGTTTTATGTACAATCTCTGTCCTACCATTTGTAGATGGTTTATAACTGCTAGTTCGTAATCTTGTAATATTTAATAATTTACAAACATCAGTCATAATATGAGATAACAGATTTGCACCTTGGTCTGTGATCCAAGTTTTCGGTATACCAAATTTAAGAACTAAATGCATGACAATGGCTCTGGCAATATTTTCTGAAGTTTGTTGCTTTAATGGAACCATAATTAAATATCTAGAAAAATGATCAATTAATGTTAAAATGTATGTAAAACCTGACTTCGTTGTTGGTAATTGCGTTATATCGATTCCAACACGGTCGAATGGTGCAAAAGTTTCGGGCATTTCATGTAACTTGAGTTTTGTAGGAGGTGTTACATGACGTTCTGCACATTTCTTGCATTCAGATACGTAGTCCATAACATATTTTCTACGGCCTGGCCACCAATATTGATCGGCGACTGCCTTGTTTATTGTTCTTTTGCCGAAATGTCCTGACAATATTGAGTCGTGGTGCTGCTTTAATACTACCTCACGCAATGATGCGGGTAATAATATGCGATAACCAAAAGCTGTACGCTTATATATAACATTATCTCGTATAAGAAAATTCTTTGTGGTACGTAATTTTTGACATACCTCGTCCGTAGACTGTTCACGAATCATATCTTCGCTTTCAATAACATTAATCACAGGTATATGATCAATTACATGCACAAATCTACTGAGACTATCGGCATGAGCTATTGATTTACCTGGTTTATGTAAAATTGTCATGTTAAAGTCTGCTAACTTTATTAACCAACGCTGTATTTTATCACTTGGATTTTTCATTGTTTTCATGTGAATTAAAGCTGAGTGATCTGTGATTGCTGTAAAATTCTTTTGTCCTAGTAAATAATATTTAAAATGATTACACGACCATACAAGAGCTAACATTTCTCTCTCCGTGCACGTCGTTCGTTGTTCAGCGGACGTAAGTTTTCTCGATGCATAAGCTACAGGTAGTTCTTCATTCTTCTCATTTTTCTGACTGAGAACGGAACCTAAGCAAAAATTAGAACAATCACTGGCGAGAATAAATTCTTTTGAAAAATCCGGAAAAGCTAATATTGGACGTGAAGTTAAAATTTTCTTAATTTTTTCTAAAGCTTCTTTGCATTCTGGTGTAAAATCAATAATATCTGTTGATTTTGAATTCTTTACTAATTCAGTAAGCGGATAGACGATATCTCCATACCCTTTTATCATTTTTCGATAATATCCAGTCAAACCTAACATACTCTGAACTTGAGCTATTTTTGTCGGTGTGGGAAATTCTTTTATGACTTTTGTTAGTCTGGGGTCGGCTCGAATACCATCTTTTGAAACTTCGTGTGCTAAGTACACAACTTTGTCGACAAACAATTCACATTTTTCAACGGTTACTGTTAAATTTGCTTTTTGTAATCTATTAAAAACTTCATCTAGTCTCTGATAAGTTGTAGAAAAATCTTTTCCGAAAACAATAATGTCATCAACAAAAACACAAGTTTGTAGGGGTGTGAGACCATATAAAACTCCTTGTATAAATCTCTGAAACGTAGCACTGGCATTTCGTAATCCTTGTGGCATAAAATTATATTCATACATGCCGGCATATTTACCAGATGGAACACAAAATCCTGTTTTCTCTTTGCTATCCTCGTGTAGCGGAATTTGATGGAATGCATCTTTAAGATCAATTAGGACAAAATATGCACAATTTGCTAAATTTTCCAATGTTTCTGTAATATTTGGCGTAGGAAAATTTTCAGGTACAGTCTGGATGTTTAAACCACGGAAATCACAAGTTATTCTAAACTTAATTGTGAGACCATCAGCGGATTTTTTACGTACTAAAACGATTCCGGCTGACCATGGTCCAAAGCTATGTCGTATTTTTCCAACTTTCAAACTTTTTTCAACGAATTCATCAATAACTGGCTGTAATTGCTTTGCTATTCTGTATCCGGGACGTCGTACTGGAACATCAGAAGTGGTAACAATCCGGTGTGTTATAGTTGTAGCTGCTGGAATTTTCACATGATCCAAGAATAAATCTTTATATTTATTTATTAATGCTTTTACTTGTTTTGCTTGCTCTCTTGGCAGGTGAGATAATTTTTTACCTATTAATTCTTCATTCAACTGTAATGTAGTATCAGATTTAATGCTTGTTGAGTAGACTTGTCTATTCTCATTTTCAAGTTTCCTGTCATTTTCTTCAAAATATGCATGTTCATATTTATTATATTCATCGTGAGAGTGTGTGACGTCACAATTTTCTTCCATATTCATTTCTTGTATATCACTCTCATCAATAACAGATATTTCTGCTACGTGTGTACCTTTTATTAATTTAATATTTTGTCTGGACATATTTACTATTGTCACAGCTATAACTTTTTCTGCATGGCCATGCTTATTTGTTGTGATACTTTCACATATACTTCTCGCTACATATCCTTTCTGAGTATCCATGTACTCATTAATTTCTAGCGGTTCAAGAAGGTACACCTTGCTCCATTTCATAAGTCGGGGAATGCTTAAAAATATTGTTCTTGAATTACCCTTGGGTATTTCTTCTTGTTGCGCAAGATGGAGAATGGATCGTGTTAATAATCTTGTGTCAGAGGCCTCTGTCAAGTTAACACCTGTCTGCATTCCATGAGTATACATTTGAAGAGGAATGGCCCGTATCGAGTCGCCTAACTTCAGTGTGCACGCTCCCACATCAACGCAAGCTTGATATGCATTCAAGAAATCAATACCCAGCACACCACTGTATGACTTGTTGTAATTATCAATTACATGAGCATTTACATTATATTCAACTTTATCTATTTTTATATGCAAGTTAATACTACCATAAGACTTTACTTTGCTATCTCCTAAAGCTTTAATTTGATACAAATTTTTATTCAATTTTTTAACTCCTGTTACATGTTTAAATACTAAGGAAATTTGAGCTGCCGTATCAATTAAAAATTTGTATTTTCTCCCAAGATATAAAAAATCGACTAACAGTCCTCCAGCATCACATTCTACGTTCTCGTTATTGAGTATATAAACGGGAACGGTGCTGATAGGGAGTTCGCTTCGCTGGGGAATAATTAACGACTCCCGGCGTCGATTTCCTCGCGCTGAGTCTCTATGGCTTGGACTGCTCTCTGTCTTTCTACATTTTGTTGCGGAGAATTTCGCTGTGGGCCATAATAACCTCGTTGGTTATTATAATTTCCACGGTAAGAAGTGTACTGCTGCTGCTGCTGAGACGGCTGTGGTCTAGACTGCCAATTTGAACGATATTGCTGCTGATTTGGGTTCCAACGATCTTGACGATGAAACTGCTGCTGCTGCTGATGCTGCTGCTGCTGACCTCTGTCATATGAATTTCTACCATAGTTGGTATAGTACATGCGAGGTGGACGCGAGAAATGATTATTGAAGTTGTTGAAACGAGGTTGAAATTGAGGTGACTGTCCTAGACGTTGTCCAGTATAATTTCCTCGAGAATCATTTCCTAATCTTGCATAACATTGTGATAAAACGCGATTTGTACGTTTACACCTCGTGCAATGCTGAATGTCAGTAACAAAAACATCTTTCTGAATCTCCTCCGGCTCTCGTGTTTTGACACGTCGCGCTGCTGCAACATGATTGTTTGCATTCGTAACTGCCTCTATAAATGTTTTAGGCAACGTGGCTCTAACCTTGGCATCAATATCTCCACGCAATCCTTCTAAGAATGTTTCCAATGCACGTTGATCTGCTTCCTCTCTAATGGCATTATCTCTAATCAACTGTCCAGTAATATCATATGTCTTGATATTAATTTTTTGAATGCGATCTGCATAATCTTCAATGCTCTCGTTTTCCTCCTTAACGACATCCCTCAATTGCGTACGAAAATATGTAGTATTATTTTTTGACTTATAACGATCTATCAGACATTTCTTAAATTCTGCGTATGTTTCTGAGGTCTTGCATTTTTCATTGCAATATGAAAATTCTAACGCGCTGTCCTCTAACTTGCTTTTTATTCCCAATAATTTCTGATTTTCCTCAAAAGTAGCTAATTTAACAAGATTTTCAAATTGCTCAAAAAACAAATAAATATTCTCTGATGCAGTACCATGAAATGGTTTTAATAATAATAATATTTCATATGGAAAATTTTTAACAACTGAAAGATTCTGTACACGTTGCTCAGCGTCCCGTAAACGCGCCTCGCTATCATGGTATTTTGACGATAAATCTTCATTTGCAGATTGTAAATTTGTTATGGTAACTCTAACTAATTGCAACTGTTCATTCAATTCTTTTACAGTCGTCATTTTAATTAATTATTTAACTTTAAAAACAATTTAAAAAAGACTCAAATTTTGGCAAGAAAACTTTTTATATTTATAAATATGCATTTTTTAATATTTCAATAATAAGAATAATAAAGAGCATAGACCTACCTCGCTCTCTCTGCCGTGCGGAAGGTCTGGAAAATCAATTAGGCGTGTTCTCGAAGTTCTTAAAACTGAAGTTCAACTGCGGGGACAAGATGGCCCTTGTCGTCGATTGGCTGTCTGGTAGGCCGCGAAGAGTTGAAGTCGAAAATTTGTTGCATTTACTTTATAATAGAAGAAACGTTCAGTTCGAAGCACAAATGTCAATATAAACCATTTTTTTTTATAAATTTTTTATTATTTTAATTTATAAACTGTTTATTTTTATTTTTATTTATTTATTTATTTTTTTTTTTTTTATAAAGCCGTGAGTTCGAATCCCATTCTGAGACCAATGTAATAGTAAATATATATTATCTCTCTGTATATATTACTATTATCTGTAATCCACTTCTAACACCAGTGATAGTCACTTAATAAATATACTATCAACTAATTGTAGGATTTGCAGGATGGCTTGTCTATGATATGGAATCATACAAACATGTAGTGTAGACATAACTATTTATTAATACTCGTTCATTGTAGTTGTAACATTATACAGTTATCACCGAGGCTAAGTCCAAGAAGTCTTGCAGAGACTATGTCCACTTTCCATAGCGGTGATGGTTCATGTAGGTGGCGTGTGTAGAAGAAGAAGTCCGAGCAGTGAGAGATGCGAGTGAGAGAATTCACCCTCCGCTATTCTTTTATATAGGGAAGTAAGCGATCAATGTTAAATACATTAAGATGCGCGCGTCAATCACACAATGCAATCCATAGTCACGGACCACCACGCCCAGATGTGAGTGGGCAAAGGTACTTCCAGAAGAAATACCCTCATATGCAAAAGCTCTCTTAAAGGGATGCAATGCAATATAAAGCTTGAAGAGTAACAATCTTCACAATTACAATTATAGTTATTATTACAGTTACATTTCGTTTTTGTATGCCTGCATGATATTTTACCCACTGATAGGGGATGTAGAGGAGAACATTTTAAATTTTTTTCATAATTTTAATGAATGGGATTTTTTTAGCATTGGGCCAGCTGATCCGTATTATCTCTACCTTTAGGGGAAGGTGACACGAATCATCTACGAATCCCTTACCTTATCCCTACCCAGTACCCCGGCCGCCGCGAGCTGTAAGCTCTTAGGGGTTTCTTAAGGTGTATCCTTGTTTGAGGGACTTTTTTTAACATTGGTGGCGTTATCTTACCCTTAATAGATATATATATATATATATATATATAATAATAGATATATAGTTACATTTCAACCACTATATGTTAATGACTAATGACATATCCTATTAACCTCAACAAAAATCTACTGTGATGTGTTGATTGTAGGAGAGAATGGATAAATAAAATAAATTTGACTAATTCCTTGATGCAAAACATTGTTTATGACTTCACCCATAAGAACTGTATGTATGGACACTTTTAAGTCCTCCATCAATACAATTTTAAATAGGAGCACTGTAGTCTATATTAATGTTACAATAATCAACTGTCAGCCTTCTTTATCATTGAGGTAGAGATAATACGGATCAGCTGGCCCAATGCTAACAAAATAACATTTATAGAAATTTAAAAAAAAAATTAAAATGTTCTCTACATCAGTAGGTAAAATATCATGAGATATACAAAAACGAGCTAGTTTTTGTGTTATGAATTTTTAAAGTTCTCTAATTTAACATGGAGAAATGGAACTTCCATGTTAAATTATAGTCAACTTTAAAAATTATATAATAACTCGAAAACTAGCTTGTTATTGTATACCTGATATTTTACCTACTGATCGATGTAGAGAACATTTTAAATTTTTTTCATAATTTTTATGAATCGGATTTTTTTTAGCATTGGGTCAGCTGATCCGTATTATCTCTACCTTAAAATATGAAGTATAGATTGCTGGCTGCACTGGCTTCTAAAATGCATTTTTTTTCTGTCTAGTAATGAGGGGAAATGTATTAGAACTGCACTTATTTATATTTAAATTTAATGTGAAATATTTTGTTAGGCAAAATAATAACAATAAATAACTTTAGAATAGACAATAATGGTTGCATTTTTTTATTTCATAATTAGAAAATATACCTAAAATTATGCTTTTCTGAATTTTTTCAGATTTTTTGGAAAATATTTAAAATCTCTGAATTAGGGTGGTACACCTGATGGGCCAACCGTGACGTCATTTGTCGTGCTGTGATTGGCTATTGATGACATCACGGTTGCAGTGATTGGCTATTGATGACGTCACGGTTGTCCCATCAGATGTACCACCCTAATTCAGATATTTTAAATATTTTTTAAAAATTAGTTCCCGCACTCCAAAAAATCTGAAAAAAATTCAGAAAAGCATAATTTTATGTATATTTTCTAATTATGAAATAAAAAAATGCAACCATTATTGTCTATTCTCTTGTTACATTTTAGTTAATCATTTAGTTTTTTTTTTAAAAATTATGTTAATAGAAACAAAGGAATTTTTAAATTATTTCAAGTCAATTAAGTCAATATTGTCAATATTATAACAATTTTGTTATTGAATATTTTATTTAAGTTTTTACACGAAATTTTAACTCCTCCAAAGAAAAGTGTTGGTGTTTTCTTAATTTTCAAGAATCTTGCTACGTCTCTAAGAATCTAGCTGCTCTAGAAAAATTTCTCACCATCTTGGATTGTTTGTCTTGTTTTATCGTCCAAATTGACTAACACAGCAAGACGAACTATCAATAGAAAATATTCAGAAGGTGTTTTCAGTCTTTTGAGAAATGAAATGAGTTTTTTTTTCACTGGATAAGCATTTTAAAAAATGAAGTATTGTATATTTTATAAGTTTTTTTGAGCATCCAAGCAAAAAAAATTTTTTTTTTTTGCGCATTGAAGCTAAAATTTAAATCTTATTTAAACATCACTTTCCAAATTTTGTTTCTCTAAAAAGAGTAACACTCTTTGAAAATTTAAATATTATACAATGGAAAATTTTCTCCACAATCCATCATGTTAAATTCTTTTGAAAATTTGCTTATAATTACGGTATTAATTTAATTATTTGAAACATATCGGCTGCAGATTATAAAGCGTTACATGATTTTTTGCTTTTATATTGTGTATGCAAAATACAGTAAAAACTCTTCATTACACAACTTGTTGTTAGGTGAAACTCAATGTAGAGTAAAGGAGATCGATCGCGGTCCAGTAAAAAATAATTAACATTGCAGGTATAGGAAAAATTGATATACGGTGTGTTACTTGATATAAGGTAAACCTTATTTTCTGGGTCCCTTAAATTTACGTAATAACAAGTTGTTACTGTACAATATTTAGCTACTCTAATTTTTGTTTTAAGAAAGAATTACAAAGAGTGCGTTTGAATTCACGGGCCAGCCCGGGCTGGCCTGGGCTGAAGCGTTTTTTGTCGTCAAGTGGGGCCAGCACGGCGGCCATTTTTCATCCTCTCATGACGTCACTTCCTGACTGACCCAGGCTGACGCGGGCGGACTCTACAGTGCGACTGACTGAGACCTAGCGGACAGACTGGGAACTGGCCCGTGATGAAATTATGATGTTTCATACCACGTGACCAAGGCCACCGCCATTTACCCAGTCCGGGCTTAGCCCGTGAATTCAAACGCACTCATAGGAGAGTCTCGATACCAAAAAAATGAGCTGTCTTTATAATATATATAACTTCTGTGACAAATACATAAACAGATCCCTATGTTAATAATAAACTGACACAGTAATAGGACTTAAATGAAGAAAAAAAATGAATATTGTTTAAGAAAAACATCTCTTATGGACAACTTGCATGGAAAATTATTCAAAACAGAAATGAATAGAGGGTACCAAATTATGCTACTGTGATTTTTTTTTTCAGATTGTTTAGAGACAGGGAAGGATTTTTAAATAGTTATTGAAAGTTGAAAGTTCTGTAAGTTAAGTGAGCACCCCTGAATCCTTAATAAAAAGGGTAGTACCGAGACGCCTATTGACGCCTCCAGGGGGTGTAGCCGCACTTTCAATAATTATTTAAAAATAGTTCTGGAACTAAAAAAAAAAACTGAAAAAATTCAGAGTATCATAACTTTGCACCCTCCATTAATTTCTGCATTAAAAAATTTCATGCATGTTGTCCATATTGAATGAATGAAATCTTAACAAAATCAGAGACATTTTTTTAAATTCCATCACTAACCCACAGTCTATCTTAAAGCGTTCATTTTTAACTCTCATCTCAACAAGTTAAAGGCCCTATCCGGAGGTTTAATGACTTATTTTTTATCTGAACTAATCATAATATATAATAAAAACAGCGAAATTTGCATGCGCGCAAGTTTAACGCTAGCGAGAGAGAAAATAGTTATTTTGTTAACTTGTACGTAGTAGTTAACAGAGCGCATTTCGTGCTCGCTCAAGACTATAGTGGTGGGTGAAGCAGCCGCTGCTAACATCTACGTCACGGGCCTTCCAGCCAATGAGACTCCTGTTAAGTGTGACGTCACACCCTGCTATAGTGTGTGGCGCTTATTGTTGCGATAGTGAAAATATATTTTTTAAATTTTTTCATGATGGGTTATTGAAAAAATGCAAAGGTATAAGTTAGAATAAATATAGTGCACATGTATTAAGAACTGTATGAATGACTTCCGGCTAGGTCCTTTAACACACGTTAGGGAGCACAGTAGTTCCAATTCTGTCCACAGAGGGCAGCACTAGTACTTCTTGATGTCCAACGTTCCTTTATACAGGTTAAGCCACCAATTGGACCAATGTTAAAGGTCTTAGCCAATCACGTTCAAGTATTTTTGGCCACATCGTGCCGCGAAACTTTGAATGCGCCCATCATGCAATGCTATTTTTGAAATTTCGCGGTACAATGGGGCCTGAGAATTTAACGAAATTGACGCACGAAATGCGTGCGTGTCTTAACCTGTATAAAGAAACCTTGTTGATGTCCACAGATGGCAGCACTAGTACTTTTTGATGGCCAAGGTGGCTGGATAGTAAGGTGGGGACACGGAGCTGCTGCCCCCTCGCGGCCAGTGAGGAACTACAAAAAAACAGTTGAGGATCGCTTTTTTGGATCCAATTTCATCCGCGAAAAATTCAAACGATGGAACTGGAAAAGCCATCAAAATTCGTATTTACAGTATAACTGTGGGTAAAACTGTGATAGAAATAAACTCTATGTTAAATTCTGGAGAAGATAGACTCAATTTAAAATAATTTTAATGGTTCATCGGCCCGATGTTCATGGATTTCTATTACACCGTTTGAATTTTTCGCGGATGAAATTGGATCCAAAAACGCGATCCTCAACTGTTTTTTTTGTAGTTCCTTTTTGGCCGCGAGAGGGCAGCAGCTCCGTGTCTCCACCTTACTATCCAGCCACCTTGTTGATGGCTTTTCTGATGAGGGCCAGTCTTTGTTTGTGAGCCTCCGTGACCGGTGCTTGTTTGTAGGGGCGAAGTTCATCTGTGCCAAAACCGGGGGTCCACATGCTCCAATTCCGCTCTGAAACACACAACGTCAGGTAGTACAGTATAGTGATAGTTATTATAGGGGGACATTCACAAAACCTTAACCCTGGCATTACCAGGGTCTTTTTTGTAAGATACGTTAAAAAAAGTTAGTTTTTCCCATTATTTTTGTTATGGAAATACATTACTAGTTAACGATTAATCTCACAATCAGTTACTTCGGAATCAAAGAATATTTCCTTGCAAACGAATCGAATGAAATAAATTTTAAAAAATCGAGAATGTTCTAAAACTTAATCGCTTATGGTTTGAGCAAATTCAGTCTTGCAGTTTTCTTACAATAGCTCCATTTCCGGTTTTCGTCCATATAAGGCCAATGTTAAACTTCTACCTCAGTTTTCACAAAACTGATAAGACAGATTCGCTTCAAAATTTGTATGCCACCTATTGATGGTGAGTTCTAACTCTCCTGCAAGTCTTTTGTTACATTCAGGCGGTACGATTGCGAGATATCAACCTACTGAGATTCATCCTTAATGGCTGAACAAGGATTACAACATTGTTTTTCAGGTTGTTCGGAATAGTATTTCACACATTTTTCTGCTTTAAAAGCGTAAGAAGGGTCGACTTGAACCCCCCACTCCCTCCATATATAGGTTCAAGGGTTGAGAAGACTACAGCTAGTTAGGGTGCACTGTTAAGGGTAAGGTAACACGCCCAATATTAAAAAAAAAAAAAAACTCACATGAAAATTTAAAAAAAAAAAAAAAATATTCTCCTCTACCATATCTGCAGTGGCTGAAATATCATCTATACAAATTCGAGCTAAATTTTTTAGTTATGAATTTTTAAATTTGACTACAATAACTAATTACTTAGAAACTTGCTCGAAATTGTATAGCTCATAATTTAGCTACTGCATGATAGGGGACGTAAAGGAGAACCTTTTTAATTTTTTTTTTTTCATGTGAGGTATTTATTTTTTTTTTTTTTAAACATTGAGCGTGTACCTTACCTGAATTATTTCTTAAAGTTGTGAAACAAATAGTTTAAAATCGACCCTTAAAACATTTGTCCCTATAATTATAGTTATCTAATGATGTGGCAGATGCAAAAGCTAGAATGATTCAGGCCACATTTTTAGGGCTTCATTTTCGGCTCAATTTTAGACAATTTTAAGACATTGTATCTAAATGTGGACTTAAAAGGCTTTGTGATTGCCCCTTTAATATCAGGGTCCATTTAATTATATAGTTCAATAATTTCTTATTTGAATGAGTGAAAATTTCAATTTTAATTGCAAAAAAGGGGTGACTGGAAAAAAAACATGTACTGTATTTAAAAAGTGAGACAATTAAGATACAGTTTTTTTTTAAGGAATATTGTCACTAGTGTAATTATTTTTTCATGGTAAAAAAATATATGAAATTTAGATCAGAACATAGAGAAGGAAATGACTGTTCACTTTCTGAAGTAAAAAAAGTAATTATTTGAATAGTTTTTTAGATACTAATTTTTTAGTTGAAAAAGATCCTGATTTAAAAAAGCCGCCAGATTTCCAAAAATATTGTCACTATTTGTATCCTGTGTATCTAAAAAACCAGAGACCCTACAGAGACCTCCAGAAATATGACCAGCATGGCCGATCTTCACTGTAACTGAGAGTGGCGGCGCCACGGAATCGCAGCGGCACGGCCCGGTTCTCGCTGGATGCGCGGGCAATTTCAGCCAGCAAGAACTTACACGAAAGGCTAGTCATAGCGTTCTCACCTTCGTCTAAAACAGCTGGAAACATCGGGATTTCAACGACAATTTCCGAAGCTTCACGAATGCGGTTGCAGAGCGCCAAAACATTACAAATTTTGTTGCATGTAATGCATGATCACTTCATCAGTATATCAGTATAATATATATACTACAGTATAATATATCGTCGTGTGCATGATCACGAAACGCGAAAACACTTTATTGTTTAATTCAAGCTGTATATTATATAAAAAAAAAATACACATGCAGGCTACATATTGTATCAAATATATTCAAGGAACCGCGTTTAAAATATATAAAATTATTAAAATTAATAAGTATCTATCATACAGATCATACGAGTCTCTACCACAGAGTTGCACTTACTAAGTGACTTAGTAAGTGCAACTCTGTGGTCTCTACGTCAAAAGAACGAAAAATAAAAGAACGAAAACAATTTATACGAAAGGCGGCGCGCATTACACCGAAAACAAAAAGGACGAAAGTAATTTTATACGAAAATATAATTAATTAACCGAAATGGAAAATGTGCGAATGCATTTATAACGAAACATAAAAAGCTGCAAAAGCACGAAAGCATTTACAGCGAAAACATTTTAGCCGAATTCAATAATCACGAAAAACATTTGGCCGATATTTATTTGAACGAATTGAAAAACAACGAAAGTAAATTAGAACAAAAACAAATTTGAAACGTAATAAAAAAAATCACGAATACAATTTGGTTGAAAGTTATTATTATTATTTTTTTCTTTTCTTTTACAAGGATACACCCCTAAGAGCTTACAGCTCGCGGCGGGGTACTGGGTAGGGATAAGGTATGGAACGGATAGTGGCCACGGCCTGCATGCTTACGCGTCCCAGCATTCGCTGAGGTGAGACTGAGGGAACCGTGGAAAACCTCAGTCAGGACGGACATCTCTACTTTTTCTCAATGGACCAAAGCAATGTCCAAAGCCTGAGGAACCACACACAAGTGCATCACTGCACTGGGTGGAAAGCGAGATGAATTTACCCCAGGGAGGGAGCAGCGTATTTTTTACTTGAAATGGTCACCAATCCAAGTACTAACCACGCTCGACGTAGCCTGACTTCGGTGATCTAACGAGAACCGGTCAATGCACTGCGCCTCGCTCGAACAATTTGACCGAAAGTTATTTGAACGAAAACATTTAAAACGAACGGAAAAATCACGAATACAATTTGAACGGACGCTATTTGACCAAAATAAAAAACACCGATGAAGAAACATATTAATAAAAATTATAACAATATTAATTAAAAAGAAATTAAATTAAAACGAATGCAATAAAGAAGCAATATATACAGACTGAGCCAGAAATGGTGTGCCGATATCCCATGCTAAAATTTGGGCAGGTTAAATTAACTTTGAGCTAGAAATTTGAAATTTGGCATACGTAAAGAAGGGTTCTAAGTTTTTTGACATGTTTGTGTTAAACGATTTTTAAAATTAATATTTCCTACCTTTTTAGGGGTGGATTCACGATTTCCATTTCTTCCTTATGGGATTTCCATGTTAAATTAAGTTGATAGAAAAATTTTAGCCGATTTGCATTGCACCAAAATTAGTTTTTAAGGTTTCCAGAGCACGCTGTATTTAATTTTGATAGAATAATTTTTTCACGTAGTCAGAGTCATTAACTCATTAGGGGCTGTTTTCACCACTTTTTAAATTACGCCATTAAATTCAACGTGCTCTGAATTGGCTTTCCGTATGCCAAATTTCAAATTTCTAGCTCAAAGTTAATTTAACCTACCCAAATTTTATCATGGGATCGGCACACGGCCATTTATGGCTCAGTCTGTATATATTGCTTCTTTATTGCATTCGTTTTAATTTACATTTTTTTTTTGTTTAATTAATATTGTTATAATTTTTATTAATATTTTTCTTCATCGGTGTTTTTTATTTCAGTCAAATAGCGTTCGTTCAAATTGTATTCATGATTTTTCCATTCGCTTTAAATATTTTCGTTCAAATAACTTTCGGTCAAATTGTTTTCGTTATTTTTTTATTCGTCTTAAATGTTTTCGTTCAAATAACTTTTCAGTCAAATTGTTTTCATGGTTTTTGTATTAAAATAATTTCGTTCTAATTTACTTTCATCCTTTTTTGTTTCGGTCAAATTACTTTCGTACAAATTGTTTTCGTGATTTTTGTTCACGTTATTATTTCGTTTCGTTTTAATTTAATTTCGTGGTAAATGATTTCGTTTATATTTGTTTTCGATGTAATTGTTTTCGGGATAAAGTCATTCGTTGAAAATGCTTTCGTGATTTTTGTTTTCGTGATATTGACGTGATACCGATCATATATACGCATATTTATTATTTTAAAATAATTTATGTAACAATAGAGTACCGACCTCAATTTTTTTTATTGCAGAAATGGATAGAGGGTGCAAAGTTATGCTACCCTGCTTTTTTTCAGATTTTTTACAGGCCCTGGAAGTATTTTAAAAAATTATTGAATATATATATATCCTTTTTGTAACGTCACGAGGCGTCTGCCCTTAAGAATATCAGGGTAGCATCCGTAGCATAAATTTGCACCCTCTATCCATTTCTGCAATAAAAAAAATTGAGGTCGGTACTCCATTTTTATGCCATTGTTTTCATAACTTTAACTTTTAATATTATTGAATTGTGCATTAATATATATACGGTATAATATATTACACAACATGAATTACTCTTATTAATATCTTTAATATATAATATTGGATAGATATATATTAACATATTAAGGTGCGTAAAAAGAACATAAAAAAATACTACGAGAAATTATAAGACAAAATTTGTTCCTCCAATTTTATTATTAATAAAATTCAATAATTTAATACACATCTTTTAATTATTTACATTGATTACAATTAATGTCATATATTATATAATATTATGACATTATTTGTAATCAATGTAAATAATTAAAATATGTGTATTAAATTATTGAATTTTAATAATAATAAAATTGGAGGAACAAATGTTGTCTTATAAGTTCTCGCAGTATTTTTTATGTACTTTTTACGCACCTTAATATGCATGTTAATATATATCTATCCAATATATATTATATAGATATATTAATAAGAGTAATTAATTCATGTTGTGTGATATATTATACCGTATATATATTAATGCACAATTCAATAATATTAAAAGTTAAAGTTATGAAAACAATGGCATAAAAATGGAGTACCAACCTCAATTTTTTTTATTGCAGAAATGGATAGAGGGTGCAAATTTAATAAATTTATGCTACGGATGCTACCCTGATATTCTTCAGATTTTTTACAGACCTGGAAGCATTTTTAAAAAATTATTGAAAGGCCTTTTTGTGACGTCACGCGGCGGCAAGTCCTATCCTTTTCTTAAGGGCAGACGCCTCGTGATGTCACAAAAAGCTAGGATATTCAATAATTTTTTAAAAATACTTAAAGGGCCTGTAAAAAATCTGAAAAATAGCAGGTAGCATAACTTTGCACCCTCTATCCATTTCTGCAATAAAAAAAATCGAGGTCGGTACTCAATTGTTGCAAAAATTATTTTAAAATAATAAATATACGTACGATCTGTATGCATTGATGGATACATAATTTTAATAATTTTATCTATTTTAAACGCGGTTACTTGAATATATTTGATACAAAATATGTAGCCTGCATGTGTATTTCTTTTATATAATATACATGCAGGTTTATTTAAATAATAAAGTGTTTTCGCGTTTCGTGATCATGCACACGATGGCGACGATGCAATGTATTAGGCTGAAAATACGAGCTTTTTGTTTTACGCCTAAACAGAAGTCGCAACTACAATGCAACAAAATTTGTAATGTTTTGGCGCTCTGCAACCGCATTCGTGAAACTTCGGAAATTGTCGTTGAAATCCCGACGTTTCCAGCGGTTTTAGAGGAAGGTGAGAACGCTATCACTAGCCTTTCGTGGGCAATGCCGAACATTTAGCAGCTTCGCCGCTCTCAGAAACAGTGAAGCTCTAATCAAATCTCTGGCCATAAAAAACGGAGGTCTCTGTAGGGTCTCTGGTAAAAAACTAGACAGACTTTTGATTCATTTTTTTTTTTTTTTTTTCTGAATATATTTATGTTATAATGTAAGGAAGGTTTACTTTAATTTTCAGAGTGATTCACCATTTCCTAAGACTAATGTCAATAATCGTTAATACTGCAAGTTCCACATTTATTTTTTTTTCCAATCTAATTATGGAGAAAATTTTCCCGCCGGGTAAAACTTGAAGCCTCTATTATATCGGAGGACAAAGGAAAAGGTAATTTTTTACTTCAGAAAGTGAAGTTCTTTATGTTCTGATCTAAATTTTATATATATATATATTTAAATAAAAAAATAATTAACAAAGTGACAATAATCCTTAAAGGTGTAACAAAGTGAATACTTTTTTTTAGATATTCTGTAGCTGTGAATTATTTTGTCATCCCTGTGACTCAATATTTTTGTACAATAGCTAGTTATTTTGCAGTTAATTTTTTAGTAAAAAAGTTGAGTTGTAGGTCCGTTGGTTGATTCAAGCCGGCAAACGGCAGCAGCAGTCGATGATACGACGAGAATCTCCCGCAATTTGGGGGAACTTGCTCCTCGCTCCTCTCGCCCCCTTCTTGACGTATTAGTGACTGCTGCTGCCGCGCGCCAAATTGAAGCAGCCAACGTACTTACAACTCATCTTTTTTACTGTACTAAAAATTAATTGTAAAATAATTAACTAGCCATCGTTCGAACATATTGAGCCACAGGGATAACAAAATAATTCAGCTACATAATATCTAAAAAAAATATCCACTTTGGTACACCTTTTAACAATGAAAATGATAAATATAATATAGCCCCCCCCCCCACTCACCGAGGTGCAGTTGCACGTCCTTCACCTCGACGGTGGTGGCCTTGCGGTGCTTGGCGAGCAGACAGGCGGCGTTCACCGTCGACTCCACGAAGTCGTCCGCCAGTTGGAGAAGAAGGTCCTCAACTTCGTCATCAAGCTGCTCAGAACTGTCTACCTCGCGAACCAAATCCTGCAGCCGCGTGCGAGACAGTAGCTGTGGAGAGAGAGCAGTAGGAGCTTCAGTAACCAGTCCATTAGAACCAGCTCGTCGTCAGGAGTCTATTGAACTGGCTACTGAACCTTCTATGATGACTCTTTCTTTGTTATCCATGAAAGAAATTTTGTCATTGATGGTTCAGTAGCCAGTCCAATGGAACCAGCTCGTCGTCAGGAGTCTATTGAAGTGGCTACTGAAGCTTCTACGACAATTCCGTCCTTGAAAACAGTTAGATAAGTCTCTAATTAACCTAGTCCACTCACCAGGGAATCATTGTAGGCCTGCGTGGGGTGGCTGGGGACGGCGCTGGGGGCCACTGTGGGGGCGGCGGGAGCGTGGCTGACCGTCTTGTTAGAGGGAGGCGTCGCCACAGCAACCAAACTCGGCACGACCGACTGCACCTGCATGCTGGGGACAAACGTGGAGCATGTTGGTAAATAGTCATCACTGAAATAAAGCATGGGTTCTGTGTTGTTTTGATTTTTTATTTTTATATTTCAGGCTGTCCAAATGAAAAACAAAATGAAATATTAAAAATTATGACCATGCATCTTTTAAGTACATATCCCATGTAGCACACTTCATCGGCTAAATATTGGTCAGATATTGGGAATATTGGCTTAAAATCTACGATATCACCAATATGTATAGCCAATGTTCTTACAATATTGATATGCCGACATTGCCCAATTTTGGCATTTAATATTCATACAATGTTGGCTAAAAGTTGGTGGCGCAATATTTAATTTCACTACCTCGGTCCAAGATACTTTGCCGTATATTCATTAAATGTGGTTGTCCCAATGTCAATGCAACGTTGGCTGCATGAGCATTGAAATTCGATGCTTGAAATGTTTATGTCGGTGCAATAATAGCTTTCTGATATTGCTGCGGTGTCAAAATTAAACATATTGGTTGAATGTTGGCTAAGGATTAAAAGTCAATGTATCATATAGGAATTTGTAACAAATATTCAAACAATATTGATATTTGATATGTGAATATTAATTGCTCAATATTGGTGCTCGATATTCATGCAATGTTGGATTAAAGTTACTAGCACAATATTTAATTCCATTACGTCGGTCCAAATACTTTGCCGTATATTCATTGTATGTAGTTTCCCAATGTCAATGCAACGTTGGCTGGGCATTGAAGTTCAATACTTGAAATATTTATGTCGGTACAATTAATAATGGCTTTCTGATATTGCTGCAGTGTCAACATTAAACATTGGTTGAATGTTGGCTACGGATTGACAGTCAATGTATCATAGGAATTTGTAACAAATATTCAAACAATATTGATATGTGAATATTGCTCAATATTTGTGCTCGATATTCATGCAATGTTCGATTAAAGTTTCCAGCACAATATTTAATTTCATTACGTTGCTCCAATATACTTTGCCGAATATTCATTGTATGCAAGTTTCCCAATGTCAATGCAACGTTGCGTGGGCATTGAAGTGCGATGTTCGAAACATTTAGATTGGGATTGGCTAAATATTGGTCCAATATTGCACCAATTATAAGTTCTAACTTTGTCAATAGATGGCAGCAAAATTAATTCAATTTAAAAAACACTTGACAATTAAATTAAATTAAAATTAATTTAAGTCACTGTACTTTTTTTTAAAAGTAAACACTATAAATAGAACAATTATGCTGGGAATTTTTAAGACAATAAATATTTTAATACTGTTGTTAACGGAATCAAAAATTAATAAACAATAAGAGAAACTCTAAAAAGAGATATAGATTGAAATAACAAATAGTCTATGATAAAAATACAAGTGTTATACATTATAATATACTAGCTCCATCATGGAGACTTGGGAAAAAGTCTTAAAAAAAAAAAAAGCCCCATGATGCAGTTCCATATTTAATATATGTTACATACATATTACCCTATGGAATCAGTCCAATATTGTGCCAATATTGGTTGGCCATTCCTGAGATTTATAAAAAATATATTGCAGCAACATTTGCCCAATAATTAATTAAATATCTAAGAATGTTTATTTTAAATGTTGGTGCAACATTGGCAATAAATATCCTCCAGCCATAGAGGTTTGTTGCAGCTGCACTATTTAAACGATATTAAAATTAAATATCCGAACAATGTTTATTTTAAATGTTGGTGCAACATTGATATTAAATATCGTCCAGCCATAGAGGTTTGTTGCAGCTGCACTATTGGACCAACGTCGAATTTGATATTGAGGCGATCGCGTTTTGATATCGATAGCAAAACGATCTGAGGTGAATATTGCGCCGATCAAATGTGCTACATGGGATATACTGTATTCATTTAAATTCTTAAAGAAATGGATGGGAATAACCAGCAAGTCCTTACCGATGGAAAAAGTATTTTTTTTTTTTAAAAATGTAAATAATTTAGTGTGAACCTGTGACCGCAAGATTTCCTCCTGTTGTGACTTTTTCGATCGGTAAGGCCTTAATTGCTGGTTATTCCAAACCTTTTCTTTCAATAATTTATATGAACCTCAATGGTTTATTAAGTATATTTTCCTTAAGGTAGAGATAACGTGGATCAGCTGTTTTTTTAGCTCCATTTGATTAACATGTAAACTTAAGTAAATTCACAAAAATTCTGAAATTTTTTTTGGAGGCAGATAGATATTAGTGCCTAAAAGCCATAGAAAAAGTTTCAAAACAATTTAACGAGCCGATTTTTTTTTTATATAGCAAGGAATCCCAGTGACCACATGGACATCCCGGGGACCTTGCGAACATCCCCGCAAGATCCCCCAACATCCCTGAACGTTTTACGTGCTAGTTTTCAAAACCCTTTAACTTTAAACATGTTTTCCGTGTTCTAAAAACGGTTTTAGCTACACTCCGAAAATAATTTTCTAGGTTTTTTAATATTTTTATGAAAGTCTCTCAGAACATCCCCTGGGGATGCAACACGGCTGTCCCTTGAACATCCCCGGGGGACTTTGAAAGGACCCTTTAGTCAATGTTTTCATTAAAATCATAATATGTGCTGTTCATTATTATGTACTGATTTTAAAAATATACAAATATAGTTAATATTATTTAAAATATTATATGAAAATATTAATATTTAAAATAAGACGTGAAATTTTACTTAATATTAAAGTGCGTAATTTGCACAGAAAAATATTTTTTTTTTAATAAAATATACTCGTAGATAAAAATATCTATGAAAAATAAACAAGGTCCCATTAAAGTCCCCCGGGGATTTTAGAGGGACGCTTGAACGTCCCACAAATGTCCTCGGAGGGACCTTTAAAAATTTCTAAAAAATTAAAAATATTTTTTTTTTAATGTCGAAGTCTGTTAACAATTAGAGATGCATTTGAGCGTTGCAATTTATAATTTATTAATGAATAAACATTTTTTAATTAAAATTATAAAATGTTATTTTAATTTATTTTAAATAAATTTAAATCTCAATATATTTAATGTTGTATTAAATAATAACAATCTCCCAATGTACCAGTTTGCTTAAAAAAATAAAAAAACGCAACTTCGCTCGTTATATTAAATATTATACAACACCCAGAACTTTACAATTTATATACCCAAATAAACCACACTTTAGTAATGAAGAGCAATATCCAAGTTGTCTACGACGTCGTGTATCAACCAAAAGGTCCGAGTTCGATTCCCGACGCACACAAATTTTTTATTTGGTAATCTTGTAGTCCTCATTCTAAAAGACCCTAAACTTCTTTAATATAAATTTTAAGATGAATTAATACATAATTGGCAAGTGAAAATTAGGGAACATCCCCGAGGGATGTCCACAAGACGTCCGCAGGGACGTCCTTTTTTGATGGACATGGGGGATGTCCTTGGGGACGTCCAACGGGGACCTTAGAGGGATGTCCCAGGGGCGTCCCGGGGACGTCCATGTGGTCACTGGGATACTGCATTCCATTTTATTTATATGGAAAGTTTCTTGAAAATGTTTTAAAAAAAAAATAAATTAAAATAGAATGAATGTAATTACTAAACAGCTCAGTTGGAAAAGTAAGTCAGAGAAATTTAACATTCATAGCCCCTCACCTTCAGGTCAGTTTGTTCATCCCCATGGTGAAGGTCACCTTGAGGTCAACGTGCTGAACAAGTGGAGACTGACTTGCAGGGGGTGTACAGACAGTAAATTATCGACATAAAAAAAAAAAATGTATTGCAGAAATTGATAGAGGGTGCAAAGTTATAATATGCCACTATATAGCTCTGATTTTTTTCAGGTCTTTTTTGAGCCCGCGGGAATTATTGCTAAAAAGTTTTGCTGAGAATGGGTTTGAACCATTGAGCTCTATACAAGGCTAGAGGGCTAATCAGCTGCATGTTTTAGGCGCGCACGGCGTCTGGGAGGAAAGTGGGTGGTGGTCGGTGCTATCGAATGCCTGGTTGACCAACCTAAGAAAGTTTCCTTATAAAATAAGTATTAAAAGTTACACTGCAGTTGGCAATTCTGAGGAGAATACGTTGGAATGTGTGACGAAAGCGCAATCTCCCACCCACTTCCTCCCGCCGGACCGTGCGCACAGTTTAACATTGAGAAGTATAGGGCATTATCCCTCTAGCCTTGTATAGAGCTCAATGGTTTGAACCGACGATGCCAGGAAAGTCCAATCCTTTTATTACAAGAGGGGTGTCACTTTCTCTGTACTTCCATTAGTTTTTTTTTTTTAAATAGTTATAACAGAGTCTAAAAAATCTGAAAAAAAATCAAACTCCCTCCATCCATTTCTGCAGTAAAAAAAATTTGGGGTCGATACTCAATTACAATAATATGGCATTCACTTTCAGAAATATTTTATTACATATTTAGATAGAGGATCTTTCAGAATTTTTTTAACCCTTTACACATGACGTCAAGCTGTGCTATGATGTCACAGTCATTTAAATAAGTATTTCCCTATATATATATATATGCTTATTGCGTGTTAAATATATGAGGCGCCAAAGATCAAAGAGGTCGAGCGTGGCGCAGTGCATTGACCGGTTCTCGTTAGATCACCGAAGTCAGGCTACGTCGAGCGTGGTTAGTACTAGGATGGGTGACCGTTTCAAGTAAAAAATACGCTGCTCCCTCCCTGGGGTAAATTCGTCTCGCTTTCCACCCAGTGCAGTGATGCACTTGTGTGTGGTTCCCCAGGCTTTGGACATCGCTTTGGTCCATTGAGAAAAAGTAGAGGTGTCCGTCCTGACTGAGGTTTTCCACGGTTTCCTCAGTCTCACCTCAGCGAATGCTGGGATGCGTAAGCATGCAGGCCGTGGCCACTATCCGTTCCCTACCTTATCCCTACCCAGTACCCCGCCGTGAGCTGTAAGCTCTTAGGGGTGTATCCTTGTAAAAAAAAAAAAAAATCCAAGCCCAACTTTAACTGGAATTGAATTTTTAAGCCTCAGTTACGCCAATAAAAAAAATTTCAGACCACTTTTTTTGGTTGGTGTAACTGCATGAGGCTTAAAAATACAGTCCCAGTTGGGCTTGGATTTAAACCCGTTTGTTCTGCGGCGCCTCATATGCATGAATATATGACGTCATAGCGTTTGCATCAGGATTATAGGTTTAAAAAGGATCTGAAGTCATATTGATAATTCGTTGCTCTCAAAGTGTCCTATCCAAATATGTGAGAAAAGCGTTCATGAAGATTGTCCACAAAGAGAGAGACAGAGAAGTAGACAAATATATAAAGATTTTTAGATTTAAGAACCTCCCACGTCCACAAAGAAAGCTCCTGACGAGAGACACATCACCACACGTCAAGTCTACACGTGCACGACATCTCTATAACGACACCTCTGACGTCACTGCAGGTTTGTGGTTACCAGTAAGTTGAATTGTACCCATCTGATGGGGGAGGGGTGTCAGTTAGGGGGTTGGAAGTATATAAAGTTTTACTTGGAACTAATTAAGTCTTTGTGGGTGCAAAGTGGTCGTAGAAGCTTCAGTAGCCAGCCCAATAGACTCCTGACGACGAGCTGGTTCCATTGGACTGGCTACTGAACCTTCTATGACAATTGCTTCCATGGATAACAAAGAAATAGTCATCATAGAAGGTTCAGTAGAATACTCAAGTAAAACAAAAACGTATGCAACTGGTATGCATCACGTATAAATCTGGTATGGAACGGGCTAAAAATGTATGCAATACGGTTGGAACACGTATCAGCACGTATGCACAGCAAAAACGCAAAATCCTCTAGTATGCAACAAGGTTGGATGGACTGGGTTGCAACACACTTGCACATTCTCTAGTATGCAACTAGGTTGGACGACTGGGTTGCAACACACTTGCACACCCTACTCTCGGTTGGAACTCACTTGCACACAAAAATCTCGGTTGGAACTCTCTTGTATTTTTTCTCAACTCCCTTCTAGTTTGCAACTCGTATGCAATGTGTACGTGACCTTAAACTTCCTTCAAAAAACCGTTAAACGTATGGAAACTCGTATGCATCAATTTGAAGATTCATTCCTAGCTGTGTAAAAGATGGCTTGCCATTGGTTTAGAAGTAATGTTAAAAAAATTTCAGCTCTTTTTAAACCAATAGAATTTGTTGTTGCATACCCTTTAACTTTAACATTCCAAACACGAAGGCAGCAAGCTGCAAGCAAGCAGCAGAGCAGCCATGGACTCCGAGCAGAGCGGACATATATTATAATGCTGTTGCTATAATATAATATTATTATAGCAAGGAATCAGGTAAACATTACAATTAATATAATTTTATAAATATACTCATTTTAACTTTTATGTATATACATAGTTTAATGCATTACAGTACAATTTATAACTGCATGCAAATTCATTTAAATTCAAACTTTAATTTTCTATTTGTCAATTTTTTACTATTAAAATTGATCATTATAAATATTATTAATAAAAATTACTCTGTAAAATTACATGGATAAATTAAATTTGATCTGATTCTCCATAATTATAAGTACTTACTATATTATACCTTTGAATGATTAAAATATATAGTAATAATAAAATAGATAATGTAATCAAAGATGTATATTATGTATTTTAATTATCTTCTCTTATATGTTTTTAGTGGAGGAGCTGGAATGCATGCAGCAGCATCTAGCATATTCGAAAAAATAAAATCATCTGATGACCTGATGCTGCAAATTCCCATCCATGCAGAAAGAACTCTATAGCTGAAGGCCGGCCGGTCGCCATTATGGCAAAGTTTAGTTGCACGTGGAGAATAAATTGTAGGGGAAACAGGAAGTAGGCGGGAGGGGCGGAAATGGAGGAGGGGGCAGGGGACGCTACTATTGTGCAAACCAGTTGCAATTGAATTGCAAACCAATCCATACGAGTTTACCACGTGGCCAAGGCCCTGTAGTAAAAATGGTTGGAACACGTATGCACGTATGTAAACTGGTATGCACGTATGTAAACTCGTCTGTAACTATTCTGAAATAATGTGACGTCATCTGGTATGGATTTGTTTCAATTCCATACTTCGAACAAACCTTTTTCCATACCAGTTTTTGCCATAGCATTAACATAGGATTTCCATACCAGATTTATACGAGATGCATACCAGTTGCATACGTTTTCGTTTTACTTGAGTAGTTCAATAGCCTCGAATCCTGATGATGGGCTGGTTTCATGAATACGTTGAATAAATGGGAATAGTCCAGGAAAATTGTGAAAATAGGTGGAAAAAATTAGTTACCAGCTGAAACTTTGTACACAGGTAACTGACACCTATATAAACCCACTGTAAAAAGTCCCCTCGATTTTTCCCGGGACGATCGCCGGAATCCGGGTTTGTCCCGGAGAAATGAAGGGTTTCAAAATTATTTTTTTTCTCGAAAACTATCCAGCAGATTTTAATAAATAAGATGTCAAATTGAAGCTGACATAGCACAGGACACGGAAAAAAATATTTTGGGTATAAAAAATTATTCTAACCTAGCCAAAAACAACAAATAATTAAATTATGCATAAATTATGTACTTTTAATTAGAGATTGCATTGAAAGTATTACACATATCGATTTTGAGTTTATTTTCAATCATTTGCAGAATTATACCAAGAATTCATTACTTTTTACACGAAGAGTCTATCTTCAATAACAAATAAGTTACAAGCGATATTGTAAAAGAAAGCGGGTGAAGTTTTAGAGGGAGAGACGGGACGGCGGCTATATTATAAGCGTGCGAAACACATTGAAAAGCCTCGTTGTAGCGGCTGTTTTGATGCAACAAAGGAACAAATAGTGATTATATCTCTATACAGTCACATTCTTAAAAATATTATTTGCATTTTATTACCCGTAATATTTTCAGTTTTCACCTTCATTTATTGTAACCCAGTAAAAATAATATTCTGTGGGTAAGTTTGTGGGTTAATGTTTAATAAATATCATGCTTATACCAATATCGCATGTATAATTTTTAAAGTTGATCTGCAGTTTTTGTTTTTTATAATTGCAAAGCATGTTAGCATAATATACCTATGTGATATAAGTATATAATATATAATTTAATGTTTATAACTGCAGTTGATGTAAGATGTACAGAACTGTATCAATAATATCATGCACACATATATGATAATTGAAATAAAATTGAGGATGATGATAGTAAAGTAATTTATTTCTTTCAAATTAGAAATTCATATGGTAATTTTATTGTGGTCACGTTAAACGCTATCATAATCATATAATTTGACTAATACATATATTTGTCATATAAGGGTGATTTGCAGCATTCAACTCCTCGGCAGGTATAGTAGCGCACATAGGATTATAGTGGGGTGACCATGATGCATATACATATTTGTTGGATATTATATGCATTACATTTTGTAGCCTCAATTAACTTATCAAATGGATTCGAAAGAGCCCACTAAGGGACTGTGTTCTATATTTTAGTTACTCCTTGTATTGCATATTCCCAATCTGTTAGTGTGATATTAATGAGATACCAAATAATCCAGGCGTGTACTTATAAATGTATGGTTATACACGTGGTGGTAGAAATATAATTACTGACGCAAAAGGCTAAAGAGAAGACAGCTCATGGCGATTATACTGAAGTGACTGAGGGAACCATGGAAAACCTTAGTCAGGATGGATACCTTTACTTTTTTTTCTTTTTATTAAGAAAAACTGAAATGTGCAAAACCTAGGGAAACTCACATAAGTGTACAAGTGTATCATCAATGTCATCATATATATTGGAATGTTAGATGAATGATGCTGAAGAGAGCAATGACATTATTTCTTAAAACCGTTATCCATCCAACTACATTTAATTATGTGTTCTTTTGCTTTTGCAAATATTGATTTTGTTATTAATGAAAAGAAAAAAATTAAAGGTATCCATCCTGACTAAGGTTTTCCATGGTTCCCTCAGTCACTTCAGTATAATCGCCATGAGCTGTCTTCTCCTTAGCCTTTTGCGTCAGTAATTATATTTCTACCACCACGTGTATAACCATACATTATAAGTACACGCCTGGATTATTTGGTATCTCATTAATATCACACCAACAGATTGGGAATATGCAATACAAGGAGTAACTAAAATATAGAACACAGTCCCTTAGTGGGCTCTCTCGAACCCATTTAATAATTTGAGGCTACAAAATGTAATGCATATAATATCCAACAAATATGTATATGCATCATATATGGTCACCCCACTATAATCCTATGTGCGCTACTATACCTGCCGAGGAGTTGAATGCTGCAAATCACCCTTATATGACAAATATATGTTTTAGTCAACTTATATGATTATGATAGCGTTTAACGTGACCACAATAAAATTACCATATGAATTTCTAATTTGAAAGAAATAAATTACTTTACTATCATCATCCTCAATTTTATTTCAATTATCATATATGTGTGCATGATATTATTGATACAGTTCTGTACATCTTACATCAACTGCAGTTATAAACATTAAATTATATATTATATACTTATATCACATAGGTATATTATGCTAACATGCTTTGCAATTATAAAAAACAAAAACTGCAGATCAACTTTAAAAATTATACATGCGATATTGGTATAAGCATGATATTTATTAAACATTAACCCACAAACTTACCCACAGAATATTATTTTTACTGGGTTACAATAAATGAAGGTGAAAACTGAAAATATTACGGGTAATAAAATGCAAATAATATTTTTAAGAATGTGACTGTATAGAGATATAATCACTATAATTTGTTCCTTTGTTGCATCAAAACAGCCGCTACAACGAGGCTTTTCAATGTGTTTCGCACGCTTATAATATAGCCGCCGTCCCGTCTCTCCCTCTAAAACTTCACCCGCTTTCTTTTACAATATCGCTTGTAACTTATTTGTTATTGAAGATAGACTCTTCGTGTAAAAAGTAATGAATTCTTGGTATAATTCTGCAAATGATTGAAAATAAACTCAAAATCGATATGTGTATTACTTTCAATGCAATCTCTAATTAAAAGTACATAATTTATGCATAATTTAATTATTTATTGTTTTTGGCTAGGTTAGTATAATTTTTTATACCCAAAATATTTTTTTCCGTGTTCTGTGCTATGTCAGCTTCAATTTGACATCTTATTTATTAAAATCTGTTGGATAGTTTTCGAGAAAAAAAATAATTTTGAAACCCTTCATTTCTCCGGGACAAACCCGGATTCCGGCGATCGTCCCGGGAAAAATCGAGGGGACTTTTTACAGTGAGTTTATATAGGTGTCAGTTACCTGTGTACAAAGTTTCAGCTGGTAACTAATTTTTTCCACCTCCCTTAAATAATTTTCATATCTTTCCTGGACTAGAAGAATAGCATAGTTGGTTCATCTCCACCCACCCACCCCCTTGCATAATTCATTTACCATCTTTAATAATGAGCTTTCAACCATGTAATGATATGGTGAGTGCAGGGTTATGAGTTTTAAGTTTTTAATTAATGTATCACAAAGCTCAGATGGTAGCAGATAACTCATTATTTTGCACGTGCAAAAATAATAAAAAATATTAATTAATAAAATATTAAACAGAAAGGAAATTTTAATTTAAAAAATAAAAGAAAATTGACATTTGAGATTCTAAGTAGATTATTTAATACAAAAGATATTGCACAAACATACATACATTTTTACTGGCAATTTCTTCAATAAAATAGAAGATATATAAAAACAAAAATATCATATTTGAGGCACATAACGTTACAAACAAAGGCAATAAGTTACAACAGGCAGCACGGCAAATACACACAATGAGTATTACGACGTTACAACGTAATTGATATCAAATAATTGCACTTAAATATTTTCAAAATATCTGAATAAATTGTCCTTAAGGGTAAGGTAACACGAATCAACTGATTTTGTAGTCCCATTTGATTAACATGTAAACCTTAGCAACCTCATAATAATTCTGATTTTCTTTTAGAGACAGTTCTTAGCACCAAGAAGTTACAAAACTCCAATTTCAAAACAATCGGATAAGCCTATTTTTTTAAATTAATTTTTTAGTTTAGCTCTTCATAGGAAAGCCCTATACTGGAAACTTAAAAAAATTAATTTAAAAAAATTGGATCGTCTGATTGTTTTGAAATTTTTTCTGCAACTTCTTGGTGCTAAGGACTGTCTCTTAAGAAAAAAAAAAAAAAAAAAAAAAAAAAAAAAATCAGAATTATTATGAGATTGCTAAGGTTTACATGTTAATCAAATGGGACTACAAAATCAGCAGATTCGTGTTACCTTACCCTTAACTAAAAATCTCTTTCACTTTTGAGCAAAACACTTTTGGTAATTTAATGTTACAAAATGATTTAATTTCACATTCTTAATTTAAAGGTCCATGTTAATTGGAGATGGGTCACAAGTGTAATAATATGTTAAACAAAGTCTTCTACTCGCAATGGTTGTAACAAACCATTGTTTATAATGTCTGTCACGTGAAGCCTTTTTCATTGTTAAACATGGGACGACGTAGTGCTTAATTTTGCCACCAGAGCAGAGAACGTAATAGCATTGTTGGCGCTAGGCAACGGTTTCAACTTCATAATTAAAGGTCATTTTCCATAAGTTAACACGTTAGTCAACAACCGTCCCATGTTTTTCCTTTCACGCGACAGACATGACACAACAATACTTTGTTTACTAACAACGAGCAGAAGACTTTGATGTTAAATGATCCAAAGTGTAATCAGATCATTGTTACCTCCTGGTGGTGAACATGACTCCCTTGAGGCAGCTCCTGCAGCAGGAATCTTGAAGTGAATGCATTGTTTCTGTGGATCAGCTGATAAATTAATACCAAAGTCGTTAGCAGCAAGTCTTCTTAAAGGCAAGGTTGGCTTTATACAGGTTAAGCCTCCGATTTGACCAATGTTAACGGGCTTAGCCAATCAGATTCAAGTATTCCAGGACCCATCATGCCGCGAAACTTTGAATGCGCCCATGATGCAATGCTATTTTTTAATTTTCGCGGTGCAATGGGTCCTGGAAATAGTGGGAAAATGACGCACGAAATACGCAAGTGGCTTAACCCGTATAAAGCCAACCTTGCTTAAAGGGACAGGGGACCATAAAAATAAGTATTTTTTATTTAAAAGTTACCCACTAACTGAGTATGAATACATGCCGCACGGTGGCGAGTGCCTCAGGGTGAACGCCCAGCGAGTAACTAAAGTGTGGATTGCTGACGTCAGCAATCACGAAAGGCAAAATAGCTGCCAATTTTCCATGGAACTCACTTCCCCCTCCTCCCGCCCAGCCATGCTCAATGCGATGTTGCCGGTGCAGTTGCCCTGCGGCTGTCTATATTTATTTTTAATTTTTATAAATTCGGGGGATGGTCCGAAAACGGAAATTTACGCATTTCTCGCATTAACATATCTTACATAATCTTTTTAAGCATTCATGATTGCATTGTCCCATGTCCCTTTAAGGTAGAGATAACGCCGAACAGCTGATCGACGTAATAATAATAATAATAATAATAATAATTTATTTTCAAATAGCTGGTTGTACATTACAACATGATTCACGTCAACAAAATAATAACAAAAAACAAAAAAAAAAAAAAACAAAAAACAAATATACAATATTAAACCAATATTACTATTTACTAACTACTACATAAAATTAAAGAAAGAAAAAAGAAAAAGACTTGCACAACATTATAACATTTCCAATTTTAACAAACATTTTAATTAAAATTGATTAACTAATTATATTTTCTGGTAACCTACTACCCTAGTCAAAAAGTAGCTTAATGGTCAGACTTTGACCACTTAAAATAAATGGTCGGACCACTGAAATAAGTAGTCGGACTACTGGCTTCAGTAGTCCGACCATGAATCATGACCATTTGGTAAATGGTCATATGGTTTTCAAATGGTCATGGTCAATAGTCAATGGTCATAGTCAATGGTCATAGTCAATGGTCATAGTCAATGGTCATAGTCAATGGTCATAGTCAATGGTCATAGTCAATGGTCATAGTCATGCAATGGTCATAGTCAATGGTCATATTATAGTCAATGCTTGACTACTTGGTGAGATGGTAAATCGTCCTGGTTTGACTACTTGGTAAATGGTCGGACCATTTAGTAAGTAGTCATGGTCGGACTACTTGGTAAATGGTCCGACCATTTACCAATTAAAAGTAGTCACACCAGGACGATTTACCATCTCACCAAGTAGTCATGCAACCATTGACTATGACCATTGACTATGACCATTGCATGACTATGACCATTGACTATGAACATTGACTATATGACCATTGACTATGACCATTGACTATGACCATTGACTATGACCATTGCATGACTATGACCATTGACTATGAACATTGACTATGACCATTGACTATGACCATTGACTATGACCATTGACTATGACCATTGCATGACTATGACCATTGACTATGAACATTGACTATGACCATTGACTATGCATGACCATTTGGTAAGTAGTCACTTGCGTGCGCATGCCGCGCATGCGCATTTCGAGTGACCATCAAATGAAGCATCTAAAATGGCGTCCGGTTCATCAGAAGCAGAGTTCCTACAAATTAATCGAAATTCAAGCACTTTAATGTCAGATAAGTACCTTTCCAGTACATTAAACGTATTATGAAATGTTCTTTTGTGATGATCTCGTTACTTTGTGTCGAATAATTTGTTCCAGGTAGCCTTAAACACTCAATGTTTATCGGCTCTTGGGACATGATAAAAAACATCGCCGGAAAGAGACGCTATCATGGGTAAATATATTACTTAAAGAAGTGACTGTTTGAAAATAATTGTTTGCTGATTTCTTTTTTAATTAATATTGTGATGATATTGATAAAATTTAATATTAAATTGCGTAAAAAATTAATATAAAATTTTCTTTATATTTGTTTTGTTTGTAGCATTTTTGCTATCTTTTACCAATTCAAAGTAAAAATTTGGAAGAATAATTTTATCAAATGTTCCAGCATCATTCGATCTCTACTAATATTTCTGTGGCTAACTAAAGTTTTAGCTGCTCATGATGTACGGCGTGAGGTGGCGCCATATGCAACTACATGACCATTGGATCACTTGAAACCGCGACTACTTGACCATGAAATGGACCACGACCACTTGACCATGAACTTGACCACTTGACCATGAACTTGACCACTTGACCATGAACTTGACTACTTGACCATGACTACTTGACCATGACTACTTGACCATGACTACTTGACCATTAGCCAATTTACCACTGGCAGTAGTCAACCACTTGACCATTGAGTTATTTTTTGACTAGGGTAGAGTCGAACTCTTTTATTGAATAATATTCTTTGTCAATGAGTACTGATTTCAGTTTGTTTTTAAAAAGAACATCATTTTCTATATCCCTTAATGATTTTGGCAAAAAGTCATATAACTTGGCAGTTTGGTAAAGTGAACTTTTTTCTAGCAGGGCTGAGCAATGTTTTTCAACTAAAACTTTATTTTTGTTTCGCGTGCCATATGTATGATTATCACTGTTATGAGAATATAGCTCAGGGTGCTTACGTTTATACATACAGCAATTTAATACATATATACCTGGCAATGTCAAAATGTTAAGTCGTTTAAAATGAGAAACACAAGTATCTTTTTTCTTAAAATATAGAATTGTTCTCAAGGCTCGTTTTTGTAAAACAAAAACTCTGTTAAATTGCTCTGAACATCGGCCCCAAAAAATAATGCCATAGGATAAATGAGGATAAATGAATGCATAATATATTGATAATAAAGACTGCTGCGACACATGATTCCTTATTGAATAAAGAACAAAGTTTGCCCAGTTTATTTTTTTACAAATTTCATTGATATGAAAACTCCAGTCCAATGTTTCACTTATATTCAAACCTAAGAATTTTACATTTGAGACTCTCTTTATAGGAGTGTTTGATAGCTTAATTAAATAACTTTTATCAGATACTGCTCTTTTGTTGTGAAATTGCATAAAAACAGTCTTTTCAACGTTTAACATTAGTCTGTTATTTTCACCCCAACTTTCAACTTCCCTAACGGTAGTATTAGCCTTTTTTATGAGCTCTTGCTCCGAGTCGGCAGTAACTATAGCAGTGATATCATCAGCATATTTTATTATTTTAGCTGATTTTACAAATTCAGGCAAGTCATTAGTACTTAAACCAAACAAATTACAAGATATCTTCCCCCCTTGTGGGATACCAAGAGTAATAGGAAGAGAGTCTGATTTTACATTGGCGTCGACATACTGAGACCTATCTGACAAATATGATTCAATTAAATTAAGGCTCTTATTATCACAACCAATATCATGCATTTTTTTTAAAATAATATTTTTATCTAAACTATCAAACGCCTTTGAAAAATCGAAAAACAATACAACACAAGGTTTTTTCTCGTCAATATTTTTATAAATGTCGTTCAACAAGTCAAATGAGGCTGTTGTTGTTGATTTATTTTTTAAAAAACCATGCTCACAGTTCGAAATTAAATTATTTTCACGTCTGAAATTCATTAACTGGGAGTCCAATACACTTTCAAAAGGCTTAGCGACAGCCGAGTTTAGTGTAATTGGTCTGTAATTATTTAAATCAGTTGGCCCTTTTTTAAAAACTGGCTTAACTTTGGACTTTTTTAAAATTTGTGGAAATCTACACACAGATATTGATTGGTTTATAAGAGCTGTTAAAGGCACTGCTAATAAAGGTGCACAGTATTTCAAAACAATATACGGAATATCATCCGGCCCAGCAGCGTTTTTATTTGGAAGTGATTTTAATTCATTAAGAATTGTATAGTGTGATATTTGTTTAAAACTGAAATTAACATTATTTTGAGAGAGCTGGCTAATATCAATAGGTACCGGCGGGATCGGAAACTTTACCTGTACCATTCTTTCTACATTTTTTACAAAAAAAACATTAAATGCATTACTTATTTCCAGCGGATCAGATATAATATTGTTTTCCACTAGCAATTCGTCTATAGAAAAGTTAGGCTTCGCATTAACATTACATTCTCTTTTTATAATATTCCAAGTCGCCTTCATTTTATTATCTGCTGCGTCTAATTCTAAATCGTTTTCCTTCTTTCTAGCGGCAGACATATTCATTCTATGTTGTTTAATATCCTCTTTATAACGTGGCATTAATTCTTTGTTACATTTTGCAGACTTATAAAACATTCTCAGCCGGCTGCTTTCAATTACAAAATGAGGATTATTTACGATCCAAGCAGGTTTTTTACATTTATTTAGATTGGACTTTTTTTCTAACGGGAAAGCTTCATTAAAATGATACAGCAATATGTCAAAAAAATTCTGCCAATTTTTATCTAAATCGATATTTGGTATATGTAAAAAAGACCAATCTTCCCGCATCAAAATTTTATTAAAGTAATCTAAATTTTCTGGGCTGAATTTTCTTGAATAACATTTGCCATTATCATTAGTTTGGGAAGTTACTTTGTACAAGTTATGTAAAACAGTGTACGAATGATCCGACAGAAACGTCTTGGTCGTTGTGCAATTCACAATAACATCACAATCGTTAGTAATAATATGGTCAATTAAAGTTTTAGAACCATCAGCTATTCTTGTGGGACTATTATTTATTATCATCAAGTTAAAAGATTCCAAAATATCATTATATAAATTAAGAATGGAATTGGGTTTCAGTAAATTAATGTTAAAGTCCCCACCTAAAATTATTGAATCATTTTTTTTTGACAACTTAAATAGCTTTTGACATAATTCCTCCAAACAAATAAGAAAATGATTGATGTTTGAATTTATAGTTTCTCCATTAATTTTTAATTGAAATTTTGGATCATCTGGAGGTCGATAGATGGATGCAATGTATAAACTTTTTGAATTTTGGATTTTAATTTTAGCAGCTGAACACTCAAAGCATGATTCAATAGATTGAACAGATATTTTTTCAACTTTTAAAGTTTTTCGGACAAATATTGCAACTCCACCTTTTTTTCTAACTGGCCTACAAAAATATGAAATTAAGTTAAAATTTTGGAGTTTAATTGTATTTATTTCATGCTCTTTTAAACCATGCTCACAAATAAGTACCACATCAATATTTTCAGACTCTAAAAGGTGTTCTAGTGGCGATAATTTAGCCCTGAGGCCAGGAATATTTAATTGAAATAACTTCAAATATTGATGTGATACTGTAGCAGCTGAATTATTATTATAAGTTTTGGCCCTAGGACTTTTTACCTTGGGGCTGTTTTTGGGAGAGGGAATGTGAGCGTAGTTTTTTAGGTGACATTGTTACCTCTGCAGCCTGAGAATCATTTTGTTGAAGTTCAGTGTCCCGTACCTGAGGACTTTGGCTAACCACAGAAGTAGATATTTTTACATCCACTTGCTGAGACTCTGGTGGAGTAGGAGTATCCTGTAAGCTACATGGCTGAGAGGTTATACTTGACAAGTTTGAATTTGACCTTAAAGCTTTCATGTCACTTAGTAGCAAATCATTATGTAACTGCTCTTCGTTTTCAATACAAGTATAAATTAACTGTTGGATTCTTGGTGTAAGTTTATTTAAATCAATAAAATTCTTGGTCTGAGAGCAGTTTTGGATATTTACACTTATACCTGATTCACTAATGTTGGTGGCATGCATCCCCTCTGGGGAGGGGGTGAGGACTGACTCATCAGCAGGGACTGAGACACAATCCTCCACGGTCTCAGTGGCAAGCGGGTGTTTGTCGATGTTCGGTCCAGGCTCGAAACCCACCACCAACGTCCCGTCGTTCACCGCCGGACACTCGGGGATAAGTGTGGGCGGGGCGCCGTCGTTCGCCAACACAAGCTCTGACTCCAGCTTGGCCGGGGTAGTGGCCTTCTGCTTCTGCTGCTTAGCTGTGGTTGGCGCCGGCGGCCCCTCCGCCCCCACAGTATTAGGCGTGACTGCTGGGGAACGGGTACTCTCTAACGAGGTAGAGGTCTGGCTGATTTTAGGGGTAGCATGAGCCGCCGGGTGGGAAGAGGGAGGGACACTAGCTGAGTTAGCGGTTGCTAGTGTAGAATTGGCTGATTCATGAAACAAAGTTTTAACTGATGTTTCATTTTCCCTTTCTTTCCATGCATAATATGCGATAATTTCAATATCAAGATCATGAAATATTGAAATTATGTCTCGTTTAATAACAGACCAGCTGAAACCGTCTCTACCACAGGCAAGACGAGGTATAGCCAACTTTTTTATACCCAATATTTCACATGCCTTCCTTAAATTCTTTAAAGAGAGAATAATATTGGAGTGATCAGGATAACTATTGGGTGTAGCTTTCGTCACTAAATAGAACACATATCTGTCACCTGATGGCAGTATAGCCACCTGACCAGATGTCTTTAGTTGACTTTTCAGAAATTGAGTTTGTCCAAACTTCTTTTTGAACTGTGGTGCAATCCCACGCCTTTGTGTAATTTTCTCATCGACACAATGAGCAAGCGACGTGTCCGGGGGTGAGGTGAAAATGTCACCCTTTCTCTCCACAAATCGGAAATTTTTGTGATTTTTCCTGCTGAAATTACCAATATTTTGACGACGTGGTGGTTGTAGACTAGGAAAAGACTCGCTGTTGGTATATAGCAGCGGCGAGAATTTGTTTGAGACAGGCAGGGGCGGTCCCCAAGGTGAGTACGGGGGTCGCGACGGGCTCTCGCGGGGCTGCTGGAAGCGCGGCTCGCCAGGGTGCTGAGCGCGCGGCCTGCCATGGAGCTGGGCGCGCGGCCCACCAGGGAGTTGACTATACTGCCTGCAAGACGCGTCATTATACGGGCGGCGGTGCTGCTCGTAGCGCGGCTGATGTGACAACCGCTGGTTTGATTGCTGCTGCTGCGGCGGCTGTTGCGGCAGTCGAGTAAATGACGACGAGGCCCTGTGTGGAGGTGGGCGGCGACCTGGGCGCTCAACATATGTCCAAGGTCGTTCTGCTTGAACTGCCAAGTTATCTAAATCAACAGGTGCATGAGTACTTGCATCTAATGTTAATTCATTTTTCTTATTTAGAATGCTATGTACTTCAGTTGTAATTTCTTTTTTAAAATCAGTAAGTAAGTCATTAAAATTACGTGTAATTAACTTGTAAATAGGGTTAGACAACACGTCATTTGAAGAATTAGCACAATAATAATTATTTACATTTTGGAAGTCTTTGTCAAAATAGCTACCATGATTATAATTATCCGATGAATTCCTCGTAGGTGGCGGCCACTGCGGCTGTACAAAAGGAGGAATTTCTGGCTGAAAGCCTGGCAGAAACTGAGACGTGACACGAGTGTTGGTGTCAGCCATAATGTTGTTGTTCTCAACGTTCACCAAGCCGATCACTAAAAACTCCGATTCAATGTTTTGCTGTACAGAACTACAGATCACTCAACTGTAATATTTCACTTATATGCAAAAAACGTTCAAATATTCACTGAACACTTTATATATATCAATTAATGTCAAATAATATAGAAAAGTAGCAAAATATTACAAGCGCTATCAACAGATGAGGTTAAACGCGGTGGTGCTGCCACCTATCCAATCGTAATGCCCTTTGATTAACATGTAAACCTTAGCAAATTGACAAAAATTCTGAAATTTTTTTGAGAGGCAGATATTAGTGCCTAAAAGCCATAGAAAAAATTTCAAAACGATTTAACGAGCCGATTTTTTTTAATTAATTTTTTTAATTTTCAGCATAGGGCTTTCCCATGGAGAGCCAAACTAAAAGTTAATTTAAAAAAATTGGCTCGTTAAATGTTTTTGAAACTTTTGCTATGGCTTTTAGGCACTAATATCTGCCTCTCAAAAAAATTTCAGAATTTTTGTCAATTTGCTAAGGTTTGCATGTTAATCAAAGGGGATAACGTCGAACAGCTGTTCGACGTTATCTCTACCTTAAGGTAGAGATAACACCGATCAGCTGTTTAACATAGTCACTTTTATTAACCTTATAAAATTGAAAAAAATTCTGACATTTTTTGAGAGACAGATTTTAGTGCCTAAAAGCCATAAAAAAAATTTCATAACAATTAAATGAGCTGATTTTCTATAATTAATTTTTTTATTTTTCAGCATAGGGCTTTCTCAAGGAGATACAAACTAAAAACTTAATTAAAAAAAATCGGCTTGTTAAATTGTTTTTAAATTTTTTTTATTGCTTTTAATCTTATTAAAAGAAAAGTATAGGAATAACCAGCAAGGCTTTACCGATCAAAAGAGTCACAGCAGGTCATTCTACTTCTTCTTGTGACTGAAGAAGCATCTCCACGATGCAAAATGTTTCAAAAATGTAAAACCTTTCGAGTGAACCTCTGTGACCGCAAGAATTTCCACCTGCTGTGACTCTTTTGATCGGTAAGGCCTTGCTGGTTATTCCTATGCTTTTCTTTTAATAAGATTATCACAACCTAAATGGTTTATTTTCCTTAATTTGAATATTTTATTGCTTTTAGGTACTAATATCTGTCTCTCAAAAAAATTGCAGAATTTTTGTCCATTTGCTAAGGTTAATCAAAGGGGACTACGTCGAACAGCTGATCGGTGTCATCTCTACCATAAAGTAACATCTTACTAAGAAGCAGAGAAAAATTTTCTTGGAAATCAACGACTGAGGTAATAATGCTGCTGGCTTACCCCGTAAGAAATGTCATGTTATGAATAATGTAGATTTAATATCAATTGGTATCTGCACCTTCTATGGAATATAAATAGCAGCTCAATTTTAACATATAAACTTTTCAGACACAATTATATTTTGTTATGAATATTTGTGAAAAAATTACAAAAAGGACTTTACAGGCTATGGCAGTTTGTTGTTATATATTTTATTTTTAAAACATGATTTAAGAACTAGCGGCCATATACTGTCCCATGTCCGCAATAATGAGCTGTCTGTCTACCATGATATGTGCAACAATGTACTGTCTGTTACATCAAGTACAGTAAGTGTAACAATGAGCATTCTGAATTTACAGCTCATAATGAAATAATGACTCATTTTTTATAGAGGCTTCAAGTCAGCTGATTTTTCGGTGATCCCACCCGCTATACCAAACCTATGTAAAAAAAAACGTGAATTCGTTTTTTCACCAAGAATAAGATTTTTCAGGGATAATTCCTTGACAGAACTTTGGTCCAAACTGAAAAATAAAGTAGATAATTCAAGATTTAGATTTTTTACTTGATTTATAACCGAGAAAAGTTAAAAAAACACTTTGCTTCATTTTCAAGTGCAAGATGGACCTTAGTGACAAACAGTTGCGCAGCGAAAGCGCATCACTTGAAGCCTCCATTGCAGAAATGGATGGAGGGTGCAAATTATGCTGATTTTTTATAGAGCCTGACAACTATTTTAAGAAATTATTCAAAGTACAGAGAAAATGACGCCTCTCTTAATGAAAGATAGGACCTAAAAGGGGCGAAGGTTCAAATCCGACCTCGGCAAAATTTGTTAGCAATAATTCTTGGGTTCTAAAAAAATCAGAGTGGTATAACTTTGCACCCTCTATCCATTTTTGCATTAAAAATTTTTATGTTCTTTACTGTGCTAACCTGTTAAGCAGACAGCTCATTGTTCATAATCATGGGAGGCAGATAACTCATTATTGCGGGCGAGGGACAATTGTACAGTCATGGTCAAAATGACAACAATTAAGATAATATTTCACACTTACAAATATCTTACAAATTTGTCTTATTTTTGGCCCACATATTGATTCCTTTATTTCATAAAAATTATAAAAAAAAAGTTAGACAACTTTTATCAGAAAATTTTACAAAGTTTATAAAATACATTACAAAATAAAATTAATTAAGTAAAAAAATGAGCACATTAATAAAATTTATGTACACAATTTTTGATATTTTGTTAAATAAAAAATTGGCAATAATAAATAAAGCCGTCACAAGCTAATTGTTATTTACAAATATTTACAAGTTTATCAAGAGAGACTACGACATAATCACTTTAATCTCATTGTACGTAACTTACATCTTGGGGCATGTAACTTCACCCTGCTCGTTTGTGGCAGTTTTTTGTTTCTGTCTGTACAAGCTTCAATTTAGTTTGAATTTACAGTTTATAGTCTTTACCACAAATTGCTTAACACAAAATTTCATTCATCTATAGAGGGGATTGCGCTGACGTCATGCGAGGAGGGCCAGAATGCACGGACTAGCATATAAACAAAGTGTACAATAATTTTTTACTTAACTTAATAAAATAAATCAAGTTTAAATATTTAAATACTTCAATAATACTTTAACAGTGCACGACAAAACTCATAAAAAAATCTCACCGCCAAAAAACCATTAAAAGTATTTTTTATAATTTTTTCTCGTCATTTTGCCTATGCTCACTGTATAATCTGGCCTGCCAAAACTTTCTCTTTTCCCTCCCTCCTGCGCCCCCTTCGTAATGTGTTAGTATAGGGAAACCCCTCACCCGCCTCACGTAGACATAAACAGAAATCAGCTCTATAGTAAAAGTCCGTAATATTCTCCAAGCTTTGAAAACTCAAAAGTCAGTTGATAATAAAAAAAATCAATGAAACTATTTAGAAAGTTAATAAACTAATAGTTAAGAATAGCTAAGTGTTGATAATTCATAATTATTTTATATTTTTAATATTTCATTTATTATTTTTAATAATTAATATTTTTTAAATATTTCGGGATGATTCTTTTAAGATTGTGACTTAAGAGATGTCACAGAGCTAAATATGAAATGTGTAGCTATTATGTCACAGAAAAAAAATGACAACTGTGATGACAAAAACAGCATGTCCAGAACAACGAGCAAAGTTGACATTCCCAATGTCCCCAAGTGTCCGACATCTTTGTACAATTTGTTGTTAACAACTGGAATGATTTTGGTCACAATAAACAAATCCTACCTTACTAAGTGGAATGTCACAAATCTTACTAAATGGAATGACACAAATCTTACTAAATGGAATGTATGGTCACAGTACATCAAAATCTTCTACTCGCAATGGTTGTAACAAACCATTGTTTATAATGTCTGTCGCATGAAGCCTTTTTCATTGTTAAACATGGGACGATTCAGTGTCTGATTTCACCACCAGAGCAGAGAACGTAATGGCATTGTTGGCGCTACTTGACTTTTAATATTAACGGTCGTTTTCCATTTTAAGTTAACAACAACCAACCCATGTTTTTTGCTTCACCAGATAAACATTATCAACAATATTTTGTTTACTAACAACGAGCACAAGACTACACAGGTCTCAATTTGTTCTAACTGGAATGTACACACTCTAAACACATTTAAACTTGTTTCAACTGGAATGTTCACGATCTAAACACATTTAAACTTGTCCCAACTGGAATGTACACAACATATGTACACAACTGACGCCTCCGTCTTCAGAGTCTCCAACTAAACTGGAGGGGCTGGTCACAACGGAGAACACTTTCCAGTCTTTGTCATACCGATGTCTCCTCGTTCACTTCAGTCGGAGTCCTGAAACAAAATTGGACGTCACTTTGGAACACACTTGAGGGCAGTCAGTTAAAAAAATTTCCTCAATGAACAACCTGCAAGAAAATTTCAATACAGTACAGAAATGAATAGAGCACTAAATTATGCAATCAATTTTTTTTTTTAGATTTTTGTCTTTTTTTTTATAATTTTTTGAGCCCGGGAACTATTTTTTAAAAAAAACATTGAAAATCCTTTTTGTGATGTCACGAGGCGGCAAGTTCTCTCCTTTTTTTAAAGAGAGACGCTGCGTGACACCACAAAAAAGACTTTCAACAATTTTTTAAAATTAGTTCCCCGGGTGTAAAAATCTGAAAAAAAATCATGGTAGGATAACTTTGCATACTCTATTCATTTCTGCAATGAAAAAAAATTGAGGTCGATTGTAGTCGATACTCCATAGGTTGAGATATCAGATACATTAGGAGGAAAAAATTGTTGTTATTTTTATTTGAAGAAGAATGGTGTAATTGTTATAAAATGCATGCTAAGAATCATGTAAGAAAACTTGCTTCTAGAGAAGTGCATTTAATTTTAGATATTACAGTAAAAACTTGTTATTACGTAAAGTCTAGGGACCCAGGAAATTAGGTTTACCTTATATCAAGTTTTTCCTATACCTGCAATGTTTATTATTTTTACGGGACCGTGATATCCTTTACTCAAAATCAAGTTTTACCTAACAACAAGTTGTGTGATTACAAGTTTTTACTGTACATCCTTACAATACTTTACTGAATTGCATTAAAAAATAAAAACGTTCCATGCAACTGAAGATATCAGGCGCGGATCCAGAAAAAAAATTCGGGAGGGGCTGCCTCCATAAGGTCAATGTTAAAAAAAAATTGGAGTGGGGGTAAAATGCCTATATTGCCCATGTTAAATTCAAAATTTCGGGAGGGGGGGGGGGGCTGCAGCCCCCCAGCACCCCCCCTAAATCCGCGCCTGGAAGATATGTACAAATAAATTTGTCAAATTTAAAAGCATTAATGTTAGTTATGCTAGCACTGACAAAAAACTACATTTTAACTACAACAATAAAGCCTTGCTGTACACAATGAAAATGAGACCAGAATGCAACAAAGACGCAAAATTGTATGGAAGCTTCAAGTGTTTTCCATTGGGAAAATTTTCTCCATAAGTCTCCATGTTAAAAAATTTGATTTTTTTTCTCAGTAAATGCTAAAGCTAATGATTTAGAGGTCATTTGATAATGAATCAAGAACTTATTTTCTTCTAAAAAAAATCTTAAAGAGTAAGGTAACACGCTCAATGTTAAAAAAAAATCTCACACATGAAAATTATGAAAAAAAAAAAAAAAAAAAAAAATGTTCTACTCTACATAACTAAATTATAGTTATAATTTATGAAATTATAGTTATAGTTATGAAATTATTCATAACTAAAAAACTAGCTTGAATTTTTATACCTGATATTTTAGCTACTGATAGCTACTGATTTTTTTTCATAACTTTCATGTGTGGGATTTTTTTTAACAATGGGTGTGTTACCTTACTCTTAATGCCAAAAAAAGTAGTATTTTTTTTTACACAATTTTGGATAGGCCAGCAACGTAGAATCAGCTGACTTGAAGCCTCTATCAACATTTTTCCTTTAAACCCCACACCCCTTTCTACTCCAACAGTAGAAGCACATACAGGGAGAGGGAAAGTCAACTTACCTCTCTGAACGTCCCGGGAGGCGGCAGGGAGAGAAAATGTTAGTCAGGAGCCTCCACCAAACAAGTACATACTGTATCAGATTAAACAAATAAATGACAGTCACTCACTGATAGCAACCATATAATACATATAATTTTAGGGCTTATGGGGAGTTTGTCGCTAAGAATTTAGTTTTGTACACGCAATGAAGATGTCACTTAAGTGCATAAAAAAATGTGTTTTAGTGTCATAAAATAGAAAAAATCCCCACGTGTTTTGCCCGCCACGGGGAGTCGGCGGCCGCTCGGCTTTGTAAATTCATTATTTGATTTGCTACGCCAGCTGCTACGAAGGTGGCGATACTAGTGACATCTGTGAAGTGTGTACAGAACTTGTCTAAAAGTTGGCGACACATTTTAACATGGAGCCTACAAGGGCCTGTAGCAACTATGTTTTGAGAGGGCACTTCAAGTAATGTCAGTAATTTGCTATTGGATTTGATTCTCTAAATCAGTAGAGATATTAATTTTGAATGGAGTATCAACCTCGTCAAAATTATTACTGCATTATTACTGTATAAGTTATGCCACTCTGATTTTTTTCAGATTTTTTAGAGCCCGGGAAGTATTGATAAAAAGTTTTGTTGAGGTTGGGTTTGAACCCTTGCCCCTTTTAGTTCATATACTTTTATTATACAAGAGGCATTATTTCTCTGCAGTTTCAATAATTTTTGAAAATTAGTTCCCGGACTCAATAAAAAATCTGAAAAGAATCAGAGTATGATCCAATCCATTTCTGCAATAAACAATTCTGAGGTTGCTACTCCATTAAGTCTAAATAAAATTCTTGTAATAAACTTGATTTGAAAGATTTGTTAGCCAGAAAATTATTTAGCAAAGATTTTAACTTAATAATTTGTTTGCATTAAATTATCTTTAAAATAAAGAAACAAAAACTTAAATAGACACCCTGTTACAAGAAATTATATATAATAATGATATTTTACAATTTAATAATTTAAACTTAAGAATTTATATTAAAGTTTCAAACATTATTGTAATTAAGTGCACCCAGCCAACTAAGGCCCAGCAATGCAAGCCACAGTCTTTGAAATACAAAAAGGCTAAGGTACAGTAAAATTTTGATTTTGTGAACTTTGATTTCATGAATTCTTCTATTTTGTGAAGTGAAAAGTCGGTCCCAGCCCAAATATAATGAGGATATGCCTTTCAATGTTAATACTTTTGATTTTTAAACTCTTTTTTTTTTTTTTTTTTTTTTTTTCTGGGTCCCTTGATACTTCAAAAAATCAAGAGTTTACTGTATATTTAATTTTTTTACTTTATATTTAATTTTCACTGATAAATTTAGTTATATCTTACTAAAGCCCGGCATTAAATCACCACAGTCCTTAATTTGCGAAAAAGTTACATTAATTCCACCAACCATTTCCATTGCTTAAAAAACAATCATGCAAAGTGGGGAGATGGCTAAACCTCAAGGACAATTTCTTAATTGCAATTTTTCACATTTTTCATTGTGCCTTTTTTTAAAAAAAAAAAAATATTTATTTTCACCAAGGAGACATTTTTGGTTTCAATATATTTTGATCACAAAATGATACTTCAAATTAGCTCAGGATTACAGTTTCAGCATAAAAAAGAATTCTGAATAAATGCACAGAGGATACAAGGTTGAAATACTGCATCATCTTTTTCTTAGAGTCTGAGAATTATTTCTAAAAAAATATTAAACCAACACTCCTTAATAAAAGAATTGCATACTGCCGCTAATATGCAAAGGCATGGTAGTAAAATTTTAATTTTAATAATTATTTGTTTAAAAAATAATTGCTCGAGTCTAAAAAGACACATGAGAGGATCAAAACTTTGTACACTGCAGCATTAATTAACCCTAGCATTACCAAGCAACATTTTGCCACATGCCATACCAAAGGGAGGGGGGAGGGGGAGGGGGGGGAGGGGTCAAAAGGACCCTCTATTTAAATCTAATGTTAAAAAAAAAAGTTAAATTTTTTGTCACATTTTTTTCTTTGCAGAAATGCATTGCTGGGTGGCTAAGTAAGGATTACAAATTTTTTTGAAAATTTTTAGACCAATATTTTCCCCTTCTTTCCAGCTTTAAAAGCCCCCTCCCCCCTCGCCCGGTAATTCTGGGGTTAATGGAAGAAATTTCTCGCTCTTTGACTCACTCTGACTCGGAGATGTTAGCGTCTGTGATCGGAGCCAACACGGACCCCATGCTGGCCAGCGGGTTCCTCGTCAACCTCGTCAACTTGGGGCTGTGTGGCGGTCTGTTGACGTCGTTGACGTGCTGCGACGTCCGCTCTGCAACAACCAGGAGATGTCAGTAACTGTGTTTACGCCTGAGGAAGCCTGGCTGTGTTTGTGGTGTTGTCAGTGTTGTTACTATTTCTGTATTGTGTGAATTATTATACTTTTTTTTTTCTTTTTTTGTTAACATTGCCAGGCGCAGATCCAGAAAAAAAATATCGGGAGGGGCTGCCTCCATACGGTTAATGTTAAAAAAAAAATTGGAGTGGGGGAAATGCCTATATTGCTTGTGTTAAATCCAAAATTTGCCCCCCCCCCCCCTGGATCCGCACCTGATCATTGCCAAGTACATAATTATATTTTAAATTGGGTGTTTAAAAAAAAAAAAAATACATCCAAACTTATATACAATATATACGCATAATAGTGAGTTACATTCGTATAATACTAGAAATAGAGATAAAATAGTCTTACAGGCGCATAATTCAAGCCTTTTAGAAAAGAGTTCTGCTTATCAGACAGCTAAAATTTATGATTTTTTTGCCAGCTAGTCTGAGAGAAATGGATAATATAAATTTATTTAAAAATAATTTAAAGAATATTCTCATCAACAAAGAAATGTATTCTGTAAAAATGTTTTCTACTAATAAGTTGCCAGATATGTAGATCGAGTTACATTTTAGTTTTTTCTTATTAATTTCATGTGTTTTTATTTAATAATTTATTGATGCTTTTGTTGTTTGTGTCTTAGTTTTCTATTATTTTTTATATTGACGTAATCCATGTTGTACTTGTATAACCAGTGGTTGAATAAAAATGAAATAAAATAAAACTATGTAACCTTGAATGTAATCTTGAAATGATGATAAAAATGTTTTAGTTCACACATTTGCCACCAATCATGGAGGGCGCCACCTATCAAGTCAAAATGTCATGGTGGCTCTATTTACCATGGTGCAGTCACGATCGCCTAATTTCAAATTTCGCGCGTTTACTGTTCCAATTTTTATCAAATCACAGGGCGTAATTGCTGTCACGTGACAAAAATTACACTCTCTGATTGACCGAGCCTTATACATGGGTCTTATTCGTGTCACTTCCCCTCCTAGGTCTCTAGCTTCCCTGCAAAATGTAAAGTACAAAAAAAAATAATAAAAAAATCAGTATGTGAAAACTAATCACATGTGTTTGATTCAACTATCCTTTTTTATGTTAATTATTTGATTTTTTTTAAATTACTTCACAGAGTAATTTAATTATAAGTAAGTACTTGATGAAATTCCAGAGTTCAAAATGAAACAGTTCTGTAATATTAAAAAATACTAAAAACACTTCCTGAACAGAATCTATCATAGACGCACTTAACGCCATTGAGACTTCGTGTTAATACACATCATGAACTCAGCATTAATAAGTAAATCAAACTTTCCTCTGTTATCAGTAGTAGTCGAGCATGGTTAGTACTTGGATGGGTGACCGTTTCAAGTAAAAATTGCTCCCTCCCTGGGGTAAATTCGTCTTGCTTTCCACCCAGTGCAGTTATGTACTTGTGTTTGGTTCCCCAGGCTTTGGACATCACTTTGGTCTATTGAGCAAAAGTAGAGGTGTCCATCCTGACTGAGGTTTCCACGGTTCCTTCAGTCTCACCTCAGCAAATGCTGGGACTCATAACAGGCCGTGGCCACCATCTTTTCCCCACCTTATCTCTACCCATTACCCTACCTTGAGCTCCAAGCTCATAATAATGTATCCTTGCAAGAAAAAATAAAAAAATAAAAAAAAAGTTCACTTAAATGTCACAATATAATCAGTTCGAATTTTGATATTAAGTTATAACCTGAGAATTTGTCTGTCCAGGTCACTACATAAAAAAAGCTACACTGGCAACACTGTTGCACAAGTAATGCAAATAATCTGGCAGGAGGGAGAGGTGACTACAGTCCCTGAGAGCTTTACTAAGTTTTTTAGGGCATATGAAAAACAATCATCGCCATGATTTGAAATATATGAAAACAATGCAGAAAAATAGTCTAAAAAATTAGGTTTTAGTAAAAAAAAAAAAAAAAAAGTAAAAGAATCTGTTGTATAGTTTTTTTGCAATGCTAATTAACAAATTTAACATTGGAAGGATACAAAATTTTGATTTAAATAAATTAATTATAATAGACCACTTGCAAAACTATGTTTTAGAAAAACGTAAACAAACTCATTCACCCAGGTATTGTTGGTTGTTGATTATGTGTATTTTTTTTCCAATACATTGGACCTTATGGGAAATTTACGATTTTCACATACAGATTTCAATACGTGATATACGTATAATTTTAAAAATAAATATATCACCAGAATCTGCAGTTCTTGGCCATTTATAATATTGAAAATTGCATTGGAAGATGGTTTCTTTATTTCAATATAGTAAATTTATATACTGTAGTATGATACCAAATCAGCCAATTGCATGGGGTAAGATACATAACCAAGCAAGCTTCAGATTGTTTATTATTGCAACAGTTAAAATCAACAAACTGGAGTTTGCCTAGTTACGTATCTTACCCCATGCAATTGGCTGATTTGGTGTCATACTAAATTTACTATATTGAAATAAAGAAACCGTCTTCCAATGCAATTTTCAATATTATAAATGGCCAAGAACTGCAGATTCCTGTGATATATTTATTTTTAAAATTATACCTATGTCACGTATTGAAATCTGTATGTGAAAAACGTAAATTTCCCATAAGGTCCAATGTATTGGAAAAAAAAATACACATAATCAACAACCAACAATACCTGGGTAAATGAGTTTGTTTACGTTTTGCTAAAAAACATAGTTTTGCAAGTGGTCTATTAAACCAACACTTCAAAAATTCCGAAAAAATTCAGAGCTAATTTAACGATTGTTGTAAGTCCACCAAATTAATTTGAAGAACATCTGTTGTAACAAATTTTTCGTCCAAATTTCTCAGGTTAAGCCTTAAATGAGGACTGACTATTTTCGTAAAGTCTAAGTTGAGTCACGCTCCATGTTAAGACAACTCACCCGTGGAGAGAGGGAAGAGGAACTTGTCTGCGATGTTGACCTTGGGGTGACCTTGGGGGGCGTCAAGGTCGTTGAGGTTCTCCATTGAGGCGACCATCTTGTCGGGGGGAGACTCGGGCACGACGTCCAGACCCACTGACACTCCGCAAGCGTCTTCGTTGTCAGAAACCGTCGGAGTGGACCACCGCTCACGCACTGAGGGGAACATTAACGTCAGAATTGTTGGAAAGAAAAGAGAGGCAAGAAATTTCAATAGAGGCTTCAAGTGTTCCCCAGCAGGAAAATTTTCTCCATAAGACACCACGTAACAAAATTTGATTTTTTCTCGGTAAAAAGGAAATAATTTCTAATCTTCCCCCTCATTCAGGGGTCTTCTGATAATGAATCATGAGCAAATTTTCCTTTAAAGGAGGGGAACCGCTTCAGCTTTTATATTTTTAATGTTTTATAAATAAAGTCAAACTTACTTGTGCACCAAAAAAATAGTCACCACCCTCCTCCTTCTACCAGTTCAGCCGTTGACATTCAAAAAGCGCGCCGAAGAAAATTGTGGCTTATGACGTCAAGCGCCACGATTGGTTGCGCTTGACCTATCATGGCGCTTAACGTCATAAGCCCTAATTTTCTTTGGCGCGCTTTTTAAAAATCAACTGCTGAACTGGCTTTAGGCTGAGGGTGGTGACTATTTTTTTGGTGCACAAGTAATTTTGATATTATTTATAAAACGTTAAAAATATAAAAGTTAAAGCGGTTCCCCTCCTTTAAATATTAAAAAAAAAAACATTTTTAATACTTTTTTCACATAGGTTTTGATAGGACGGTGGGAACACAGATAAATCAGCTGACTTGAATCCTCTATATAATCACATTTTAGTCTTTTTACAACCTTTTACTAAAGCTAAATAAATAGCAATAATTCATATAAAGTAATTTTAAGTTAAAGGTAAATTAACGCCACCAATGTTAAAAACAAATCACTCACACACTGAGGGGAACATGTTAGAAGTGAGCCTTCGATTCTGTGAGGCATCAAGGGACGCCAAATATCATGACTTCATAAGCTTCACAAAATCAATTTTTTTAAGAGTCCAATTTTTAATATTAAGGGTAAGATTACACGAAACATTGATTGTAGTAGTCCCATTTTATTAACATGTAAACCTTATATAGCAACCTCATAATAATTCAGATTTTTTTTTTTTTTTTTTTGAGAGACAGTTCTTGGCACTAAAAAAATGTGGAAAAAATTTCAAAACAATCGGATGATCCGACTTTTTTAAATTAATTTATTAGTTTAGGTCTCCATGGGAAAGCCCTATACTGAAAATTTAAAAAAATTAAATTAAGAAAATTGGATCGTCCAATTGTTTTGAAATTTTTTCTATATTTTTTGGTGCCAAGATCTGTCTCTCAAAAAAAAAATTCAGAATTATTATGAGGTTGCTAAGGATTACATGTTAATCAAATGGGACTACAGCAATCGATTGTTCGTGTTATCTTACCCTTAAAGGGGTACCAAAGTGAATACTTTTTTTACGTATTCGGGCAGCTAAGAATTATTCTGATATCCCTGTGTCTCAATATTTTCGTACGATGTCTACTTATTTTACAATTAATTATTAGTTTGAAAAGTGAGTTCAAAAGCCGTTGGTTGATTCAAGTCGGTGCGCGCCTGCAGCAGCCGCTGATACGACGAGAATTTCCCGTGAATCACGGGAACCTCCTCCCGCCCCTTTCTTGTCGTATCACCGGCTGCTGCGGGAGCGCATCGGCTTGAATCAATCAACGGCCATAGAGCTCACTTTTCAAACTAAATAATTAATTGTAAAATAACTAGGCATTGTACGAAAATATTGAGCCACAGGGATGTTAGAATAATTCTTAGCTGCCCGAATATGTAAAAAAAGTATTCACTTTGGTACCTCTTTAAGCTTCACAAAATCTTATTTTTTTTTAAGTGTCTAATTGTTAATCCTTTTTACAAAAAAAAAAAAAAAAAAAAAAAAACATACAGTATAGGGTGCTTATTTAACCAATCCTACGTTATTTTGATGCTACTTTTTTAATAATTTTATACTGTAATTAAAGGACAAATATTAAACAAAGTTACTGTATATTTAACAATTATTAATTATTGTTTTTATTTATTGTAATACAGTTCATATGTTTTCATCATTATTGCTTTATGCAGTATTTTTTTTTAAGAGCTTAAGGGTAAGGTAACATGCCCAATGTTAATAAAATTTGTACACATGAAAAGTATGAAAATAAATAAATAAAATGTTCTTCTCTACATCCCCTATCAGTAGCTAAAATATCAGGTGTACAAATTTGATCTAGTTTTTTGAGTTATGAATTTTTAAAGTTGACTAGTTTTAAATTTCACATGGTGAAATAGAAAGTCAAATTTAAAAGTTAATACATAACTTGAAAAATAGGTTGAATTTGTATACTGTACCTGATATTTTAGCTACTGATAGGGAATGTAGAGGAGAACATTTTTTTTTTGTATATAATTTTCATGTGTGAGATTTTTTTTTTAACATTGAGCGTGTTACCTTACCCTTGAAGACAAGAATTTTTTTGTCATTCACCATCTTGACTCAGGTTTCCACGTTTCCCCAGTGGCAACTTGGTAAGTAAAATAAGAAACATGATAATATTTCTATGATTTTACGATATAAATTAATGAGCAATTAATTTAAAGGAAAATAAATCATTAGGTTGTGATAATATTATTTAAGGAAAGGATAGAAGAAACCAGCAAGGCCTTACCGATCAAAAGAGTCACAGCAAGTGAAAATCTTGCAGATATAGCTGATGTGATTTATTTTACAAGTTGTCAGTGGGGGAACGTGGAAACTTTGGTCGTACTCACGGTTGGAGGTGATGTAAGCATCTGGCAGCTGAGAGGACCACCTGGGAGCGTACATGGGCTTGAGGTCCGGGAAGAGGGGGCTGGAGGTGATGTTGAACCCCACCGAGGTCATGGAGGTCAAGTTGAGGGTGCGGGGGACCTCCGTTATGTTGGGGAGGAAGCCACCCTCCCCACGACCCTCTGGAGATAACAAGACAGTTAGAGGGGGTGCTTTTATAGGAAATGTGTCAAAACATTACTGTAATAGATGTTGTTATATAATTTTATAAAATCTTAAATACTGTATATTAATTAATGAAAACACCTTTTTTTTTCCAATTTCTAAATTTTAGTAAGCACAGAAGGTGGTTATCATTCAGAGAGAATAGAATAGAACTTTGATTTTATAAAGACAAGCTTTCAGCAAATCCATCCTATCACCTACTTAACAAAAAAACTTTACTTTTTTTTATTTGATATTATTTTTTATTTTATTTATTATTATTTTTTTTAACATTATTGAGCATAGCTAAGAAGCAGAGAATTAGAATTAGGGATTAATTTTTGTCTCAATTTTTGGTAATTATTGTGGATAATGGACAACTTACATGAAAATTTCTAATTGCAGAAAAGAAAAGAAGGAAGAGTATCAATTTATGCCACTTTGATTTTTTTCAATTTTTTTTTTAGTCTCGGAACTATTTTTAAATATACAGTAATTATTAAAAGTTCTCTAAGTTATGTTGGCACCCCTGGAGCCTTAAAAAAAAAGAAGAGGGCAAAAACGCCTATTGACGCCTCCAGGGGGCGTGGCCGCACTTTCAATAATTTAAAAAAAAAAATAGTTCTGGGTCTCAAAAAAAATCTGAAAAAATTCAGAGTGGCATAATTTGGTACCCTCTTTTCATTTTTGTGGTAAAAAGAAAAATTCATGTAAGTTGTTTATTTGTATAATAAAAACATTGCAAAGTAATGGACACAAACAAGTTCAACAGTTGAAAGTTATGACAACAGGACAAAATTGCCAGGGATCTAATTCACTCTAACTTTAGAGTACCCTGGACTAAACCTCCCCCTGAACTAAATAAAACTAGATAAGAGACTCACCCTGCTGTGCCCTCCTCTCCGCCTCGTCTTCATCACTGCTGTGACTCGAGGCAAGGTCCAGCCCTCCCTCCCCACAGTTCTCAGAGCTCTCAGAGTCCCTCTCTGAAACAAACACATTGTCAAGGGGAGTTGTAGTAGCAGGTTCAGTAGCCAGTCCAATGGAACCAGCTTGTCGTCAGGAGTCTATTGAACTGGCTACTGAACCTTCTATGATGACTCTTTCTTTGTTATCCATGGAAGGAATTGTCATAGAAGGTTCAGTAGCCAGTCCAATGGAACCAGCTCGTCGTCAGGAGTCTATTGAACTGGCTACTGAACCTTCTATGATGACTCTTTCTTTGCTATCCATGGAAGGAATTGTCATAGAAGGTTCAGTAGCCAGTCCAATGGAACCAGCTCATCGTCAGGAGTCAACTGAACTAACTACTGAACCTTCTATGACAATTCCTTCAATGGATAACAAAGAAAGAGTCATCATAGAAGGTTCAGTAGCCAGATCAATAGACTCCTGATGACGAGCTGGTTCCATTGGACTGGCTACTGAAGCTCCTACGTCAACAATTACGTTGATGACAACCAAGTGTCAATGTCAACTCACCCTCTCTGTGTCTTGGCAAGGCAGCGTCGTTCCCAAATCCTCTCAGGAAGGAAGGGACGTCGCTTGTTGAGTTGTAGTTGGACGTTGACGTGGAGGTGTGTCGCAGGTGTGTGTCGCTGCGACTGACACAGAGAGACAGTCAGTCACAATGTTCAACATTGGTTGATTTTACGAGATCTTTAGATATTTTTAGACAAGCATCAAGATTGTAAACAGCACAAACTCTACTCCTGTCTCACTTGCTAGTCTAGCAAGCGAGAGTTTGACCATGAAAATTGCCGGAAATGATGTACGGGATTGCGGGTTATACCATGGCAACCGAAAGCAAAAACTACTGACATTACGTCATTTCCGTGGTCCAACTCTCGCTTGCTGGATTATAGCAGGTCCCAAAGATGGACAGATGCAGATGTGCAATTTTGGGTGAAATAAAAACAGTATTTAATAAAGCCATAACAAAACATGTTCATTTTACACATCCATAGACTGAGTGACAAACAGAGGTAAAGTCTGTGATGTCCAGAGCTAGGTCAGGGTTCCCTTGAAAAAAAAAAAAAAAACACTTTGAAAAAACCCAGTCAGAATTTTTCCCAAAAAAAAAAACAATTGAAAAAACCCTGAAAAAGCCCACCTTTTATTTTCAATTTAAACCAAAAATTAATACATATTTCTTTATTTTCATAAATTCTAATGCCTATAATTCATAGATATTGAAAGTTTTCCCTCCAACTGGCCTCTGCGACATACGGGTAGGAATTTTAACGACTTTGTCACAGTTTTGACGCAACTAAGAGTGGAACCGCCACTTTCGCAACCAATCAATGATCGGTGATAGGTTCCTTGGGTAAAATAATTATAAATAAATGCTTTTTTAACAACAAACATGATACTCTGATAAACACTCCCTCGTCTCACCTGTACGGACTACTTGAGGTCTTGCAGGTAGACCGAGAGGTGGTGGAGGAGGTAGAGATTCCGATGTTACGGCGTACCGACGAACTCAGACCTCCTGCGTTGGTGTAAGCCAGGGCTGACCTCTGTGGACAATAGGGGAACTATCAGATCTTCAGTAACTGCAGGTTATATTGGAGGCTTTAAGTGTTCCTTGCAGGGTATTTTTTTTTTCTTTAACGATTAACCAGTTCTTTGGTGTAGTGGTTAGTACACTTGGCTCTCGTCCGAGAGGTCCCCGGTTCAAATCCCGAACACGGCAGACTTTTCGCGACTTGGGATGGGTGTGACTGGCTAATATACGTAGATGAAGGAGTTGGTAGGAGGAAGGCAGCTTATGGCTGTCTATACTCTGCTGGGGTGATTAAGACCACATAATGTTGTGCAAATACATAAAATATGTGTCCCACTTAGAAACGGTACTTAACTGTCTGGCGTGCAGACTGGGTGTTAGGAGCCCCAGAGAGCACTATGAACAATGTTGAAAAACAAGTTCTGCCATTGGTAGCCAACCAACCATTAATCTCAGTTACTGCTGGAGGCAAAGAATATTTTTTTTCAACGAAACCGAATGAAATAAATTTTAAAAAATCGATAATGTTCTAAAACTTAATCGCTTATGGTTTGAGCAAATTCAGTCTTGCAGTTTTCTTACAACAGCTCCATTTCCAGTTTCCTTCCATAAGGCCAATATTAAATTTCTACCTTAATGTTCACAAAACTGATGAGACAGATTCGCTTCAAAATTTGTATGTCACCTATTGATGGTGAGTTCTAAGTCCCCTGCAAGTCTTGTTGCATTCAGGCGCTACGATTGCGAGATCTCAATCTACTGAGATCCATCCTTAAGCCACCATGCATGTTGAAAATTTGAATGTTTTCTCAGTAAATAGTAAAGCTCTTAATTTGAAACCATCTCTTACCCCCCCCCATTTAGGGGTCTCCAGATAATAAATCAAGAACTTATTTTAGGCTGAAGAAAATTAATGTCAAAAATGCAATTTCATTTTTTTTTTTTTTTTTTACATAGATTTAGATAGGACGGTGGGGACACCACAAAATCAGCTGATCAAAAGCCTCCAATTGATAACTGTTATCATAATTAATAGATCAATTATAAGTAAGGCCTGATGTGATTAATTGATTACTGTATTGAGTAATCAACGTATTTTAGAATTTCTAGTTTTATAAAAAAAATTATAGAACAGTAAAATATCAAGTATCACCAAGAAAAAACTTAAATTTACTCTTACCTCCTATGTGTTATTTCCGAATCGCGGAAAAAAACCCCTCGGAAAAAAAAACCTTGTATTAAAAAACCCTTGAAAAAAAACCCTAGGAAAAAAAACCCTCGGGGATTTTTCGGAAAAAAAACCCTTCGCTGAAGGAGCAGCCCCAAAGAGCATTCGTAGCATAGTAGCATAGTAGCGCGGTAGCGAGGTTTCACGGTGTGGGGAGCTCATCAAAATGTAGAAGTCTACGCGGCGATGTTGTGGAAGTTAACTATTATCTGTATATCTGTATAGTAATTCCAACTGTGTTTTTAGTTAAAAATTATTTTAAAAACATATTTTTTCTAACTTCAAATATTATATATTGGATATAAAATAATTAAAATAAAAAGTAATAAAACAAAAAAAGTCGTCGTCCTACTCGTATTATTATTATATAACATATAGACATAAAATGAACATTTGAAAATTATAATATCTTATAGGTTAAGTGATTCAATAATTATTATTAACATGACTAATGAGACTAATCAGATATATGATATGTTATGTAATATATATTATTGGAACATTATAATGATAATCTGTCAAAATAGGAAAAAAAAAAGTGAAACCTCGCTACCGCGCTACTACGCCACGAATGCTCCTTGGGGCTGCTCCTTCAGCGAAGGGTTTTTTTTCCGTGGTTTTTTTTATCCCCGAGGGTTTTTTTTCCTAGGGTTTTTTTTCAAGGGTTTTTTAATACAAGGGTTTTTTTTCCGAGGGTTTTTTTTCCGCTTACCGTTATTTCCCACATTAAAAAAATAATAATAATAATAAAAAAATAAAATAAATTAAAATAGCTTTCTACACATCCTATTGCTAAAATAGGCAAGCATGTAAAAGACCAAAATACAAAAATCTCCTTCTTTAAACACATATATTATACTGTATACATTCATAAGTGCAAAGGTTTCAAGAAGAGAACTCATATTTAAGTTCATTCTAAGTAATGTACAAGAAAGGTAGAAATATGATTGGTTGGTTACCAATGACGGAACTTGTTTTTCAACATTGTTCACAGTGCTCTCTGGGGCTCCTAATACCCAGTATGCACGCCAGACAGTTAAGTACCATTTCTAAATGGGGCAAGTGTGTTGTTTGCACAACATTCCGCGGTCTTAATCACCCCAGCGGAGTATAGACAGCCGTAAGCTGCCTTCCGCCTACCAACTCCTTCATCTAGTAGCCAGTCACACCCATCTCATGTCGCTAAAAGTCTGCCGTGTTCGGGATTTGAACCGGGGACCTCTCGGACGAGAGCTACTACACCAAAGAATTGCAACATTCTTTGTCTCATTTTTCCATCCATAGCAGTGCAAAATCAGCTGAATTGTGTTTGATTCTGACTCACCCTAGGCTGGTGTGGTGCCGGGGTAGGTCCGAGGGTAGAGGTCGCAGTCAAGTTTCCAAGGTCACTGTGGTCAAGTGGAGTCTTACGTCCAAGACATCTCAAGGCCAACACGTAGAGAGAGCGACGGACCTTCTCGTTCACCACGCAGTAGCCGAGGAGAGCAAACGAAGCTTGCAGGACCACCGCCAGGGAGAGTAGTAAGAACAGCAGAGGTTGTTGTTCACTGGCCGAGAGAACCGCTAGTACCCAGGTCAGACCGAGCAGGGGTAGGGAAACTACCCCTAGCCACAGCAGGGTCCTGTAACATAACGTAGGGGTTAGGATACACTTAAGGATTATTGTCACTAGTCTTAGGAGATGGTGAATCACTCTGAAAATTATACTAAAATAAAACTTCTTTACTATTATACTGTAACATAAATTTTCAGCAAAAAAAAAAAAAAAAATGAAGCAAAAGTCAGTCTAGTTTTTGAGATATTCAGGATATAAATAGTGAAAATATCATGGGAAATCTGGTGGCCATTTTTAAATCAAGTCAAATCAGCATCTTTTTCAACTAAAAAAATTAATGTATCTAAAAAATTGGACTGAAAAATTCCTGTATCTACTTCAGAAAGTGAACAGTCATTTTGTTCTCTATGTTCTGATCTAAATTTTATATATTTTTTACCATAAAAAAATACACTAGTGACAATAATCCTTAAGGGTAAGATAATGTAGTCCCATTTGATTAACATGTAAACCTTATCAACCTCATAATAATTCTGATTTTTTTATAAGAGGCAGTCCTTAGCACCAAAAAAAAAAAAAAGTAGAAAAAATTCCAAAACAAGTGGACGATCCAATTTTTTTAAATTAATTTCTTAGTTTAGGTCTGCATGGGAAAGCTCTATATTGAAAATTTAAAAAATTAATTTAAAAAAATTGGATCGTCCGATTGTTTTGAAATTTTTTCTACATTTTTTTGGTGCTCAGAACTGTCTCTCAAAAAAAAATCAGAATTATTATGAGGTTGCTAAGGTTTACATGTTAATCAAATGGGACTACAACAATCAATGTTTCGTGTTATCTTACCCTTAAGTTGTTTTTTACTTGTTTTGTGTATTTGATCAGTGTTAAACGGCAAGCCAATGATATTCAAGTACTGTATTTCAAATTTATTAACTTTGCTGATTTGACACAATTTTACTACTGGCTGCTGCATCCTATAATTTCAATCAATATTCAGTAAAAACTTGTTATTACGCAAATTGCTGTTAGGTGAAACTAAATTTTGGGGGGATACAGTAAACTTTTGGTCTATTGTTATGAAATTTTTGGCAGGATGACTTTGAAATTTGGCACGCATAAAGTAGAGGATTGTAAGTTTCAGGGACATGTGTTAAATTTGTTTAAAAATCATATTTTAATGCTGTTTTAAGGGTGGATTCACAATTCGTGTTTCTTCTTTGTGAAATATCAAATATAAATATTTATTGTAATATAAATAAATGTGTGGAATTTTTTGAATATTTGTAAAGAAAAAAAAAGTTGAGTTATCATGGTAAATGAAAAATGTCAACAGTTGTTTGTAATTTTATATATACCGTATTGTAATAATTGAATATTGTTATTTTGATTTATCTTGTAATATTTTTAATGTTTGTCTATGATAGTATTACTATTTTTTTTTTTTTTTCAGTTATTTCAAATGTATTAAATGTTTAGTACTGTATGTAGTCACAATGTATCAAGTGATATTTAAGGTGAATAAATAAAATAAAAAAAAATACCCTTGACATCATTTTACCCTTTCGGTTGTGGCCAGGCCGATATTTAGCCTTGTCAGTAGGAGTTATCTTGCGACCATGCTGGAAAAAAAAATGGGTGGTATTCACAAAGAGTTAAGGAGCGGAGCGTTTTAGGGAGAGATATTTTAAGAAGCGTTTTTCTTACCTGTTACCAGGTATGAAAAACGCTTCTTAAAATATATTTTCCTAAAACGCTCCTTAACTCTTTGTGAATACCACCCAATATTTTCTAAAAATAATTCAAGTGGTCCTCCGTCTGGAACCGAAATCCAAATGGTCTTAAATGGAACATACAGTTGAACCAAGTTGAATTAACATAAGAATTTATAAAGTGAACTGTAAGAGTTCCATTGCATCTAACTGTGCGGGGTAACTGCGCCCAACTGTGTCTTTCAGTCAGGTCATTCCCAGGCGAATGTCGGGACAGTTCCTGACACAAGGCCACAGCCACCTCCTGTGTGTTCTAACCTGAGATTCCCGAAGTCCATGATGTGGTCTTTGAGGGTGAAGGCAGCTCGCACGGCCATCAGCAGCACCGCGAGGTTCATCAGTACCAGCAGACACACCGGGGCCACCAGACTCCACACCACACCTTCGTAGATGCTCAGCCAACAGCTGGGGGAACAATGTCGTCTCAGAAACATGGGCAACAGTAAATGTAAAGTATGAACATAGTGGACTACAGCAGTAAACATGAAGTTTGACACTTCTTTCGATATGAATATATCATTATAAAAAAAAATTGAAATTATAGTTATATTTAAAAAATTAATAATTAAAAAAATTAAAAAAAAATTGAAAATTCTATTACAGTAATTTTAATAAAACAATAAAACTCCCTAATAAATATCTTAAAGGTGAACTGAAGGGATTGCTTTTTTTTCTCTTTAGGGAACCTTAAATTACCTATCCCATCCATCTGCACTAATTTTTTCATGGCTGATACTTATTGTGCTGCTGTAGGACAATTAGTGAAAAAGTGAAGTTGTGACGTATTAGCGACGGTTGGTTGACTTAAAACTCGCCGCCGTGAAAAAACACACGAGCGCCCGCGAGCGCCCGCGGAAACTGCCGAGGGAGCGGCGATCGGCTCGCGATCGCCACTCTCTCGGCAGTTTCCGCGGTCGCTCGTGTGTTTTTTCACGGCGGCGAGTTTTAAGTCAACCAACCGTCGCTAATACGTCACAACTTCACTTTTTCACTAATTGTCCTACAGCAGCACAATAAGTATCTGCCATGAAAAAATTAGTGCAGATGGATGGGATAGGTAATATAAGGTTCCCTAATGGAAAAAAAAAGCAATCCCTTCAGTTCACCTTTAAGAAGTTTTATGTACTAGATATTAAATTTATTTCACCTCTTATGCATCAAGTGCAAAGCATGTGCATTTTGTGCCTGCTTAAATTGACAGGAGTCTATTGAACTGGCTACTGAACCTTCTATGATGACTCTTTCTTTGTTATACATGGAAGTAATTGTCATAGAAGGTTCAGTAGCCAGTCCAATGAAACCAGCTCGTCATCAGGAGTCCATTGAACTGGCTACTGAACCTCCTACTATAACTCCTTCCATGTTAAAATGCCCTAAAACGCAAGGTACTCACAAGTAGAAGTTTCCGTACTGATTGGCCCTAACTCCGACCGCTAGCCCCACGATGAGAGCTGGCAGACCGTAGCCGAGAGTGTAGTAAAACCTCATCTGTCCGTGATTGATGTCCCTCATCTCCGTGAGCATGCGGTACAAGTGAAGAGCGTCAACGACACTCCAAGAGAAGGCAGACAGCCACGTGTAGTGCAGCGACATTGCGGAGAGACGACACCATACCTGGGGGTTTAACATTGGAGATATGGTTACTTCAGAATATAGGTGTCATATAAACCACAAAGTTGTGATGCAATGGACAATAATGGTTGCATTTTTTTTAATTTCATAATCAGAAAATATACATAAAATTATGCTTTTCTGAATTTTTTCACAAATTTAAAATTTGGAGTGCGACTACAAATTTTAAAAAAATATATTTAAAATATCTGAATTAGGGTGGTACAACCTGATGGGACAACCATAACGTCATCAATAGCCAATCACAGCACAACAAAATGATGTCACGGTTATCCCATCAAGTGTACCACCCTAATTCAGATATTTTAAATATATATATTTTTTTAAATTAGTTCCCGCATTCCAAAAAATCTGAAAAATTCAGAAAAGCATAATTTTAGGTATACTTTTTAATCATGAAATAAAAAAATGCAACAGTTAGTGTCTATCACGGACCCTACGTACATTCAGCATAAGGTCTATAATTTTATTAAAACTTCGTGGTCTATTTGACATTTATACTCTCTGAACGATTATTACGTTCTCTTAACATGACAAGATGGGGAGAAATAAAATATGAAATTCTCAATTATTTTTTATCTTTTTAAATGCATACTGTACATCCAAAATAATTTGAAAATATTAAGAATAATTAAAGAATGTCAAGAGACAGAAATTGAAAGGGGCATTCACAAGGCCTTAAGGCCACATTTAGGGCTCGATAATTTAAGACCAGAAATTTTGGGTCGAAAAACATGCTTAAAATTGGGCTTTTAATTATCGAGCCCTAAATGTGGCCTTAGGGCTTTGTGAATGCCCCTTTGAAAGTTTAAATTAGCAGAGCTTTTATAAAAATATATATATATATATATGTTAAAGAATGATCATTTTGATATATTATGTGACTTGTTATTGAGTGAAGTCAAGGGACTCAGGAAATTAGGTTTACCTTATATGTATTAAGATTTTACTATACCTGCAATGCAAATTATTTTTTATGGGACCATGATCCTCTTTACTCAAAATCAAGTTTTACCTAACAACAAGCCGCTTAAGGGTAAGATAACACGAAACATTGATTGTAGTAGTCCCATTTGATTAACATGTAAACCTTAGCAGCCTCATAATAATTCTGATTTTTTTTTAGAGACAGTTCCTAGCACCAAAAAAAATGTAGAAAAAATTTCAAAACAATCGGTCAATCCGACTTTTTTAAATTAATTTATTAGTTTAGGTCTCCATGGGAAAGCCCTATACTGATAATTTAAAATAATTAATATAAAAAAAAAAAAAAAAACGGATCAATCAATTGTTTTGAAATTTTTTCTATATTTTTTTTTGGTGCTAAGAACTGTCTCTCAAAAAAAAAATCAGAATTATTATGAGGTTGCTAAGGTTTACATGTTAATCAAATGGGACTACTACAATCAATGTTTCGTGTTATCTTACCCTTAACAACGATTTTTTACTGTACAATGAAAGTTTGCTAAGCCTTTCAACTAAGAACATCAGGTCTAATTTACGTACCTCGTTTTGCACCATGGTCCTACGAGCCTTGAGGGCCACAAAGAAGACTAGCTCGGCCAAGAAGACACACAGCACGAGGTTGCGGTGGATGCAGTTTGAGTTGGTCTGCGCTCCCCCGCGAAGCAACGACAGAGCTAGCAGCGCACACAGCAAGATGGGCAGAGCCAGACAGAAACCAAGCCAAGTAGCCACGTCTTCTAGTAGAGACGGCTCGGGAACGTACTGAGGACATGGAAGGATATGTCAGTAACAGAAAGGTATTTTTATTTCAGACAGCATGGCTGGATGATACTTGGTACATATTAGATAGAGATAAGTAGTGTTGCAAAGATTTTAAGATAGAGATAACGCCAATCAGCGGTTCGATGAAGTTCCCTTGATTAACATGTAAACCTTAGCAAATTCACAAAAATTCTGAACATCTTTTGAGAGGATAAAAGCTATAGAAAATGTTACAAAACAATTTAACAAGCCAATTTTTTTAATTACTACTATTATTTTGTTCAAAAATTCAAAAAAATTCAAAATATTTTTATTAATTCCATTTCTCCTACAATCATAATATCAATACATGATATATGTTTAGGTTTTTAGGACAAGTCAATAGTAACTAGCTAAGCTGTAAAAAGACAATTACACTATTATATAACATTAAAAACAAAAAATCAATTAACAATGATATCATTAAAGTCATAGTCCAAGTATTTCTGCACACTATAAAAGCACTTGTCAATTAACATTTTTTTCACAGCTGTTTGAAATAATTTCACATTTCCAATACATTTAATCTTACTTGGTAACTTATTATATAATCGGAGGCAGCTAAGAAACGGACCGTTCTTGTACATATTAAGTCTGCACCATTTGGGTGCTATCACATGTTTTAAGTTTCTTGTATTATGACCATGATTTACTTCATGCTGTTTAAAAACATCCATATTCTTTTTAACATAGCTTACACTTTCAAAGATAAGAATACTTGGCAGTGTCAAAATTTCATTATTTTTAAATAGATTTATACAAGAATACCTCCTCTTTACAAAATACATGAGACGTATTACTTTTTTCTGTAGTTTAAACAGTCTATTAAAATCAGGAGAATATCCCCAACAAATGATGCCATATTTCAAAAGTGAATAAAAATTTGAGTAGTATAAAGTTTTTAAACATTCAACTTCACATTCATGCCTCAGTTCACCAATAGCAAAAATTACTGAGGAGAGTTTTTTACAAATATAGTCTATATGATCTATCCATCTCAAATTTTCATCAACAATTATACCCAAGAATTTTGTATTGTTTTTAAGTGTGATATATTGATCAGCTGCAGAAACTGATGTGATTGTTGAGTTTTTATTTTTAATATTCTGAAACTGCAAAATTTCTGTTTTATTGACATTAAGTATTAAACCAAGATTATTAAAATAAAAATAAACTTTAACCTTTTCAATTGAACTTATTATGTTATTTATGAGTACATTATTATTTTCACCAGTTATTTTTAAATTAGAATCATCAGCATATTCCACAGACATACAGTTGCTGTGATCTATAATTAAAGGCAAATCATTTATGTATAATATGAAAAGTATCGGTGCCAGACAAGTGCCCTGCGGAAGGCCGTATACAAGTGTTTTCTCCTCAGAGTAACATTTAACCATATTATTAGTTATGATGGAAGGTATTTCTACTGTCTGTGTCCTATTTTCAAGAAAAGATTTTATCCAGTTGAGGCTTTGTCCTCTGATTCCATATTTATAAAGTTTATTTAACAAAATTTCATGTTCAACCATATCGAATGCTTTAGACAGATCCAAGAAAATTCCAGCAGTTTGCTTTTTGTTATCTATACTCTCTAATAAACTGTCAATTAATTGAAACATAGCTGTTTCCGTAGATTTATTTTTACGGAATCCGTGTTGAAATTCTGATAGGACTTGATTTTGTTCTAAAAAAGGCAGGAATTTTATCAGAAATGCTTGTTCAAATAATTTAGAGAACACAGAGAGTAGACTTATAGGTCTATAGTTTGCTACATCAGTCTTTGATCCTTTTTTGTAAACAGGCTTTATGATTGCATGCTTGAGAGCAGAAGGAAATTTACCATCAATAAAAGATTGATTAATTATGTCTGTGATAACCATATTAATCTCTTCTGAACAGGACTTCAGAACAAAGTTTGACACATTATCAAAACCATATGACTTTTTATTTTTTAAATGTCTGATAATTTTTTGCAATTGATTATTTGTTAACTCGCAATGTTTTAACTCGCAACCTAGTTGGGGTGGTTAAGCGCCAGCACCGGGCCCAATTGGGCCAAGATAAAGGCGCCCGCTGATCCTGTTGGGGATGTTACGATCCAGCGTCTCCTACTCATCTGCGGGCAATGAGGGCTTCCCGGGTCCACCCGCACATAGCCCATCAAACAGCCTTTCGGGCAGGTCCTCTCCTAGGCGCGGTGGGACACATTTCCGCTAGCACTCTGGGTGCTGGATGCCTTTAATCAGGGCACTTAGAGGTGGGGATGCATCTTGGGCTTTCTAAACCAATGCCCTGGCCGCCCTATGGTTCAAAAACCACAGGCTACGGGCCAGAGGTCACACTCGCACGGCAACCCCCCAACCCGCATGTCCTTCCTGAGCGCAGGGGGACACGTACCGCGAGCCAGGACAAGAGCCTACGCTCATCCTGTAGCTGAATTATTATTATTTTTCAGCATAGGGTTTTCTCATGGAGAGAAAAACTAAAAACTTAATTAAAAAAAAATTGTCTCGTTAAATTGTCTTGCAACTTTTTCTGTGGCTTTTAGGCACTAATATCTGCCACTCCAAAAATTTTCAAAATTTTTGTGAATTTGCTAAGGTTTGCATGTTAATTAAATGGAGCTAAAAAAACAGCTGATCAACATTATTTTAAGAACTTCCACACATCATCGCGTGACTCCCTGGTCTCACCTTGAGGTCCACTACGTCGGCCAGCACCGCGAAGGTGGAGAGGTGGTTGCAGGTGCAGTTGATCAGGAAGGGGGTGGTGGGGCTCTCGTGCCAAACTTCCGGGATGCCAGTGTGGCAACCACGTCGCGACCAAAGTCTGAGAACATGACAACGTCGTGAGAAACTGGGTCATATTGTGAACCAGAGATACATACATGACATCTTTTACGGGGAAAGCCAGCAGCATTATTACCTCGTCCATCTACAAATTGCCCTTGAACCGGGGACCTCTCGGGCCAAACTTAAGGGTACTAACCACCACTAGACCACATAGAGCTGGATTAATTAACATTAAGGGAAAGAGAACCTTGATCAGCTGTTTTATTAGTTCCATTTGTTTGATTAACATGGAAACCATAGCAGACACACAACAATTTTGAAATTTTTTTGAGCGACAGATTTTAGTACGTACCTAAAAGACACGGAAAAAAATTGAAAACAATTATTCGAGCTGATTGTTTTTTTAATTAACTTTTTAGTTTGGCTCTTAATGGGAAAGCCCTATGCTGAAAATTAAATAAATTAATTAAAAAACATGAGCTCGAATAATTGCTTTGAAATTTTTTCTGTGGGTGATAGGTACTAAAATCTGCCTCTCAAAAAAAATTTCAAAATTCTGTCTGCTAAGGTTTACATGTTAATCAAATGGAACTAAAAAAAAAACAGCTGATCGGTGTTCTATCCTTTAACATTTATTAAAGAACATGTTTTGTAAAAAAAATTTTTTTGTTAATTCATGCTGTCCAGAGGTGTATGTCCTACAAAAGTCTGATACTCGCAATGGTTGTAACAAACCATTGTTTATAATGTCTGTCACATGAAGCCTTTTTCATTGTTAAACATGGGACGACGTAGTGCCTGATTTCACCACCAGAGCAGAGAACGTAATGGCATTGTTGGCGTTAAGCAACCGTTTCATCTTCATAATTAACAGTCATTTTCCATAAGTTAACAAGTAAATCAACAACCGTCCCATGTTTTTCCTTCCAAGCGACAGACATTACACAACAATACTTTATTTACTAACAACGAGCACAAGACTTTGTGTCCTACAAATGTCCTCACCGTGCGTCTTGCTGCCAGCTGACACACTGTGGGTTGATTCTGGGGCTGAGAGGACGCACGTGGAGCCACAGACGGAATCTGACGGGGGAGGGGAGGTGACCGCTCAGCCGCTTGCCGTGAGGACCAAGAGCAGAGACCGAGATGACTGGGGAGCCGATTCGAAGCTCCACCCCCCAGCGCTGAGACACAGAGCCGTCAAATCTGGGGACAAATCAGAGTTAGAGACTGGTAGTTTGAGAGATTCAGACTAAGGATTATTGTCACTAGTCTTAGGAGATGGCGAATCACTCTGAAAATTAAAGTAAACTTCCCTTACATTATAACATAAATTTTCAGCAAAAAAATGAAGCAAAAGTCAGTCTAGTTTTTTACAGGGAGTCGAACCGCAAGTGTAATGGTTCCGGTTTTTGCGGAACCGGTTCGAGTCGTTGGGGTTCGTGATGCGTTCCGGTTTTGAGAGCTAATGGCCAAGGGGTTCGGGATGCGATTCGGTTTTTAGAGTTCATTGCTAAGGGGTTCGAAGGAGCGGTTCGAACCGGTTCCGGAAAATATTGCGGTTTTTAAGGGTTTTTGTTGTTGCGTTCCGTTCCGGTTCTTGTGAAATAATATAACATAATACTACGAGCATTATAATATATATATTATAATATATATATATATATATATATATATATATATATATATTATATATATATATTATATTATATATTATTTATATTATATTATTATTATTATTTTTTCCAGTGATCATTATAAATATATAACATCACTGGAAAAAAAAAGTGATTTTTCAAACAATCAAAACTCGTTCAAAATAATCAAATTAATAAATTAAAATTAATTAATGAAGTGCAAAACTTGAGAAAAGTATTAGGCGCACATAAGTTTCCAGCAGCAGGTCTTTAGATGAGTAAACTCTCTTGTATGCATAGACTGTAGACTGTATTATATAAAGAGAGCCGATACAAAAAAAGTTGTAAAATTCAGGTAAGGAGCGCATCCCCAAGCTGGCCGAATCGCATGGAGCTGATCGTGAACCGATAGCTGTAGGAGCGCAAGCTTGGCTCACGTGCTGGTTCAATCAACTCCACTGCAGGCTTTCGTTCTGCGGGAACTGTCACATCAGCTCCAAATGCTCCGAGTCTTTCGGTTCGGTTTGAAGAACGTTTGAACCGAACCAGCTCACGAGCTTGCACTCCTAGCTATTGGTTCGGCTCCAAGGTTTGCGTTCGTTTCGCTCTCTGCTGATCCGCTCCGTCATGAGGTTCGCGATCAGCTCCTTACCTACGGCTCCGCCCGCTCATCACTTGGTGCGTTATGTGCGCCTGATACTTTACCATTATATTGCAGCTTATTTCAGTGGCTATATAGTGATTGATGTTGGTTAATTTTATAATAAATTTTTATTATTGATGATCATTACATTTAAAAGCACTTATTTTTATTTTAAAAAAATACTCAAGAAACTCTAAAATGAAAAAATCCAAACCGCTTCTGATTGATCTCGAGAATATTATGTTTGACACGAATCGAACCGCTTCCAGGCTCTCCCAGTTTATGCGTTTCTCTGAACCCGCTCCAAACCGGTTCAACAGTTTATGTGCTCCTCAGAACCCGTTCCGAAACGGTTCTGGAGTTTTTTCGTTCCTCTAAACCCATTCCGAACCGGTTCGGAGTTCTTATGTGGTTTTAAGCGGTTTCAATCGTTCCGTTCCGTTCCGGTTCGACTCCCTGGTTTTTTATATATTCAGGATATAATTAGTGAGAATATCATTGGAAATCTGGAGGCAATTTTCAAATCAAGTCAAATTAGCATGTTTTTCAACTAAAAAAAATAATATCTCAAAAACTGGACTGAATAATTACTTTTTTTTTTTACTTCAGAAAGTGAACAGTCATTTTGTTCTCTATGTTCTGATCTAAATTTTATATTTTTTTACCATCAAAAAATATAAAATATAGATCAACAAAATGACTGTTCACTTTCTGAAGTAAAAATAAATATATATTCAGTCCAGTTTTTGAGATATTATTTTTTTTTAGTTGAAAAAGATGCTGATTTGACTAATGGCCACCAGATTTCCAATGATATTCTCACTAATTATATCCTGTGAAACATAATATATCTTAAAATATTCTCCTCTACACCCCCTATTAGTAGCTAAAATATCAGGTATACAAATACGAGTACGAGTATGAAATTTCTTATTGCATATTTGATTTGCAATAATATGCATTAAGTTATAATTATATTGTTCATTTTCAGATATTTTGGACCGTCTGATCACTTGAAAACGCGTATCAAAATGAGTACACGGTCATATAGTGCCTGACACTATTTTTGTATGTAATATACTGTACTTGCATGATCACTGTCTATAGCAGAAATATTTCAAGGATTTGAGAGAGATTCAAAAACAAAAAAAAAAAACAAAAAAAAAAAAAAAAAAAAAAGAAAAAGAAGAAAAAGAAAAAATTGACAATTTATAAGTTTTCTTATCCAACTATCCAATTGAGTATGGACCTCAAAAATTTTTATTTTAGATTTTTTGAACTATTTTTACTAGGAACTATATTTTAAAAACTATTGAAAGTAGAAACGCCTCTCTTAATAAAAAGAAAGTATCTAAAAACCACATGGCTTCAAACCCAACTTTAGCAAAACTTTTTTAAAAATACTTCCAGAACTAAAAAAGATCTGGAGAAAAAAAAAAAAAAAAAATGAAAAATAAAGACTTTGCACCAATTATCTATTTTTGCAAATTTTTTGAGGTCGACACTCTATTTTCATTCACGTCATCCATTTTCAAGCAAACTAAACAAAGGAGTATCAACCTCAATTTTTCGTATTGCAGAAATGGATAGAGCGGGCAAAGTTACTCTGATTTATTTCAGCTATTTCACAGCCCTAGAAGTATTTTTAAAAAGTTATTGAAAGTCCTTTTTGTAATGTCACACGGCGGCAAGTCCTATATTTTTCTTAAGGAGCGGCGTCTCGTAATGTCACAAAAAGAACTTTCAATAATTTTTTAAAAATAGGTCCCGGGCTCTAAAAAATCTTAAAAAAAATCAGGGTATCATAACATTGCATGCTCTATCAATTTCAGCAATAAAAAACATTGAGGTCATTAAACATTAAAGCCGGTATTACACGATACAATTTTCCTAATTATTTTATGCAATTTTTCCTTTCAAGAAAACTTCAAGTCCATTTGTTTGTATGGAGATGTAATTTTCTTGCAAGGAAAAATTGTATGCAAAATTGTATCGTGTAATACAGGCATAACTTTGCACCCTCTATCCATTTCTGCAATAAAAAAAAATGATAATAATAATAATAAAATAAAAAAATTGACGTCGGTATTCCACTGTCATGCCACAATGCCACACATGTTTTACCTTGCCGGCATGAGCTGTGCCAGAGTATGGTACTGAGCGTAACTGAAGACGGCTCTCTGCTTGCTGAAGGTTTCGGAGTTGCTCAGCTCCCCACGAGAAAGATCTTCAATTCCGAGCAGTCTTAGCGGCACCAAAACTCGGGAGTGAGGGTCGAACTTATCACGACTCTCCAGGTAGTTGTTGTACTTGGGAAACACAACCGTGGGTCCAGAACTAGCCACGTGGTCCTGGAAACAATTATGTTGGTGTTAGGTTCAATATCATGCAGCCACATTAAATAATAAAAGGGTGTACTATTTTAAAGCTTAATCTTTGTAATTTTTGAGTCAAAGGAAATTTTTGTAATTGAATAAAATAAATTTTAAAAATTAAAATCTTCTAAAAATTAATTGCTTAAAAACAAGAAATCATTTCACTTATGTTGGTGTTAGTCTTAATATCATGCAGCCAGATTGAATCAGACTGTCCACTTCAAAATTGGCTCTTTTGATCTTTTCAATTTGAAAAATTGTGATATGGAGAAAGCACAGAAAATTGGTTTCATAGCTGACAGTCTCAAATAGTAACGTAATTAAAATAAAGAAAGGAAATACAAATCAATTTTTCTAAAGCCATTAAATGTGTCATAATGTCAATCTGTTATGAAAAATTGTTAATTTTGATTTGATTTTTTCTGGAAGTTAATTAATTGAAGTAAGAATTGCAAAGCTACTGTATGTAAACAATAGTTTGTAGCCCGTCCAATGGAATCAGCTTGTCGTCAGGAGTCTATTAAACTGGCTACTGATCGTTCTATGACAATTCCTTCCATGGATAACAAAGAAATAGTCATCATAGAAGGTTCAGTAGCCAGTCCAATGGAATCAGCTCGTCATCAGGAGTCTATTGAACTGGCTACTGAACCTTCTACTATGACTCCTTCTAAATTAAACTTCTTACCTCTTCGTCCGCAGTCTCCTCTAACTCCAGTAGGTCCGTGGTGTCCTCTAGTGGTTCTGCCAGGAACTGTGAAGTGTCCGGGATCACGACCCTCTCTCTGGACAGTGGTGAGGCGGTCAGAGACTCTGGGATATTCTTCCCGGACGTCTCATATCCAAACAGGCTCTCAGATGTGAGAACGTCCAGACCGAGAACCAGATTGTTTGAGACGATCTCGAAGGGATTGGTGTACGTGTCCTGCTGGTTGGAGGTCAGAGTGAAGAGGTACGACTCTATGGAGGTCACAAGGTCAGCGGCTGTCTCGGAAGTCAGTTCTTCTATCCGAGACCAGTGACTCAGGTACTTGGGGTCGAGGACCTGAAGATGAAAAGTGATTGTTAGTAAATTGAATTGTAGGGGATTGGAAGATAATTATTATTAAAATAATGTAGTAAGAGAAAGGTGCTTCTTGTTTTGAATAATTTTAATATTATTATTATTTTTTTTTCCAATATATATGTATCATAAATCTAGGATACTTTAAGAGTAAGGTAACACAGATCAATCAGCTGACTCAATGCTAAAAAAATCCCACACATGAAAATTATGAAAAAAAAAATTAAAATGTTCTCCTCTACACCCCCTCTCAGTAGCTAAAATATCAGGTATACAAATGGGGAATTCTCTTACAACTCAAATTTTAACTTAACTACTATATTATGATAGGGTACATATTAACAATAAGTTTGACTTAAGTTTTAACTTTTTTAACTCAAATTTGGGGACTCTAAAGGGATTATTAGAATAGGGGCAAAGTATGCAACCCGCGCGCAAACCTGAAAATTGTGACGTAGAAACTCCCTAGTTAACACACAACAACTGCCTGAAAGCATAGTTTGAGCGTCAAGGAGTGATTGGCTATAAATTTTAGTAACACGATCGAAATCAGCGGGTTTTTCTACCCTAGTATTAATAGTTTTGTCTCCAATATCAGTTTATTTTAAGAGTGATAATCGAAAATATAAATTTATTGCAGGAAAATTTCGCCTGCTAGGCAGTTTCTACGTCACGTTTTGGCGCTAAATTCAAAACAATAAAGATTTTTAAAAAATTCCCTTGTCTCTAATTTTGAAAATTGAAACTTTTTTGTTTTGTGACATTAAGTTTCAAGGCATAGAGCATCTGAAAAAAAATTAAAATAAATTGAGGAGAATTACCCATTCGAGCTATGTAGTTTTAAATTTATGAATTTTTTTAAGTTGACTACTTTAACATAAAGAAATGAAACTTCCATGTTAAATTAGTAATCTTTAAAAATTCATAACTCAAAAACTAGCTAGAATTTGTATACCTGATATTTTAGCTACTAATAGGGGATGTAGAGGAGAATATTTTAATTTTTTTTTATAATTTTCATGTGTGGGATATATTTTTTAGCATTGGGTCAGCTGATCCGTGTTACCTTACCCTTAAGGTATGTTCACATACAAAGCAAAGCAAGGAAAAAAGCAGAAAGTCAAACAAAATTGATGTTTGCTTGCTTGTCTGCTTTTTATGTGAAGCAAATAGTGGATATAAGCTAGTTATAAAATCAGCTCCTCTAAATATACAAGGTTTAAAGCAGCCTTAATAATTATATCGTCGCCTCAGAATGCAAATCTCGTAACTACAAAAACAATTATGGAACTTTGACCCTTATACTGTAATCTAATGAGATAAGGTTTAGAGCTGCATCAAATTTATTTATTTATTTATTTTGTATTTATGTGATTTGCATTCTGAGGTCACAACGAGTATATGAAATAACTAAAAGACACCATTTTTATCTGAGCTCAATGTTGTACAATAAGCTTTCAGATTATAGAACAAAAAATTAATCTGCTATTAAGAAGCAATTATTGTTTGCCCACTTTATGAAAAAAATATTATTCTATTAGGCTCATTCAACCAGAAAAATGTCATTAATGATTTGTATTGTAGTTGTATTATGTAATAAGCATATCATTATTTTAGAGTTATTTGTAATAAATTGAATGTATGTCTATATTTGTTTTACTAATTTTTAATGTTTGCTTTTAGAGCTAAATCTAAATTGTTATAATTATGTATAATTATTATATTATTATAATTATTATAATAATTATTATTATTATTATTATTATTATTATTATAATATTATTATGTAGTCACGATGTATGTATCAACTGACATTTAATGTGAATAAATGAATAAATAAAAAATAAATAAATAAGTATGTTACGACCTACCTTGCTTGCAGTCTCGACCAAGTTACGGATGTAATCTTTGTCCTGACTGTGTGTCAGATTGAGTCCCCTCTCCTCGGTTTCATGTAACATCAGACTCTGCAGTAACTGTGAGGCGATCAGGACGTCCGCTCCATGAAGGTTCTGTGTCAAGTTGGTAGCCCTGTGTAACTCCGTCGCAACTTTTACAGCCACAAACGTGTTGACTCGTAACTCCTCCTCTTCTAGCTGACTTAGAACTTGACGTAAGTCTAGGAATGCTTCAGAGGTGCAGTTAAAAAGGTCTGGTTCCAACCACCCGTTCTCGCTACAAAGTCGAGAAGATTTACCCTGAGACCCTGAAGGACAAGATTCGATTGCAACCTTCCCGAACATTGATCTCTCCCACCAAAGACCTGACGCAAAACTTTTCGGACATCCATCGTAAATTACTTCACATCCTCTTAATGTAACTTCGGCGTACGGGTTAGGACATGAATCACAACGACGTCCAATTACACCGTTACGACATTTACACTGTCCTGTTTCAATATCACATTTACTACCGTAAGAACCGGTAGCGTAACATGAACAATCAAAACATTCCCCGGAATTTTTAGGTTGGAAATGATTTTCTTTGCAATGACATACTCCGGAGGTTTTATCGCAGTCAGGGTTGTACCCTCTCGCTGTGTCGCAGTTACATGGACCACAGACAGGGTACCCCCACCATCCAGCAGGGCACGGTTGATCAAGTCTCTCTTCACAATATTGTCCTGAAAAATCAGACGACGCACATTCACAACGATATCCTCGTTCAGACGAGAAATCTTCATGACACGTTGCATCATTTTCGCAAGGATTCGTTTCACATACAGGTTTACAAGCAGGTCCAACGAAACCTATATCGCAATCACAGGAAAACGTCCCCCATCTAGGGACACATTTACTGTTTACAGGACAATTATTTGGAGTACAAGGTTCTTGAGATTTGCAACCTTCTCCGACATTTTCTTTAACTGCAGGCTTTTGTAATGCAGATTGCGAAGTCCCGACTCTTACGTCTTGAACGCAACCTTCGAAAAAAGGTCTTATCGAAGCTGGATTATCAGGTCCACCAATCACAATCTTCCCCACGTATAGTCCTTGAATCTTCGCCGTCATAGGAAATGTAACTTCATACTGTCCGTAATCCAGACTCAGCCAGACTTCTCCCATCATCCATTTCGCCTCTAGGTGATGCCACTTTCCGTCATTAATTCCTGTTCCTTGTAAAGCTACAGTATCACCGTTATAACTATAGTGCATTAGACCTCGAGAAATCGAGACGGCTGCGGAACTATTTTGTCCAACTTGGACGCTAATCAGAGCAGCATCTCGTTGTAATGTTCTCACAGAAAGACTGGTAACCCACGGTAGCTGGATTGGTCGTAGAAGAGGATTGAAAGATAACATTCCGTCGCCTTTAAAATGCCACGGAGGTTTGATAGATTCTCCGCAATCTTTTCCGCTCCAATTTTGTGGACATTCGCAAAGATAAGTACTCCAACCTTCAGAACATTTTCCTTCATTCTTGCACGGATCAGATTGACAGAAAGGTTTCTTTTCTGGACACCCTGCTTTCGTTTCTTTATCAGCTACAAAACTGTTCATATCAACAAATTTATGATCTACATACAAGTCTGATATACAACCTACAAAATCCTTGTTTTTTACCCTAAAGCTGGTTGGTAAAGTTGGTAATCCTCCAATTTGTAAAGGCCCAGTCAGATCTAAGAATCTATGACAAGTTTCGGTAAAAACGTTACATCTTGTATCTAAAACTTGCTGAGAATGGTTGGCACAAGCCCAATCTTTACCGAGTTTCGTACCGTGTTTTACCGCTAGAGAAGTATCACATTCGTCAACACTAACCGTTGCACTTTTGTTATAATAAAACACTTCAACGGTATGCCAATTTCCATCAGCTACCGTCATTGCTTTCTTGGCGGTAACTCTGGTAATATTTGAGCCGAGAGAGAAAGAGAATTGAAGAACACCACCAATCATTTCCAGAGCTATGAAGTCATGTTTCTCGTTATATCTTCCGTTGTACATTAAAATTCCATCTTCAGATAAAGTCGCAAATTTTAGTTTTAAACTCAGTCTATGTCTCTGTCTTAAAGCTGGGAATGTAAGGTAACTTCCTTTAGAAAAACTTCGTGATTTCAACTCGCACAGTTTCGTATAGTGGTTACCGGGGGTACAATTTTCACATAAAAATCCTCCCTTTATTAAAGGAGCGCAACTGGACCCAGATCTACAAATCCCTGGTTGACATGTATCCAAATTTAGATCAATCTCACAGTTTTTGCCTGTAAATCCTGGCTTGCAAATACACGTATACCCCCCTTCTCTCCTCATACAAGTACCTAGATTAGCACAGGGATTTGAGTAACATAAATTCACTTCGGTATCACATAAATAATGTTCTCTTGATCCCGTAAATCCTTTAGGACACTGGCAAGCGAATGTTGTAACAGGATATATCGGTCTGAATAATACGGTATTGCTGTTTATAAATCCTGAGGCATTCCCGAATTTCAATACCGTCAAACATTCTTCGTAATTCAAACAAGGTTCACGTACACAAAGATTATCGTCAAAAGGTAAGACTTGTACCGTAGCTAATCTTGCAAGGATAGCTCTGTTTAGGTACACTCTTTCTTGAAGAAATTGAGGAGAATAATAAGATTCTGCAGCTACATCTGGTCTTCTAGCAGAAAAACTGACATTTAGAATTTTAGAATTGACGTCAGTATCATCTTGTATACTAAATACGAATACGTTTTCTTTGGGACAAGGTATAATGGCCGCTAGACCTTCAATGAAATACCCTAGGAGCGGTGATAAGAATGTTTCTTCCGTCATGTCATTTAGGCGTACCGTAATGGAATTAAACAACATATCTTCCGTTACAAGACGAACTGTAAGTTGCATTAATGCTTTCACTTCATTTACACCATCAGAAACGGAAACTTCCATCGTAGCAAATTTTGGCACGTTTGTATTAAGCTGTGGTGATAACGTTAACTCTCCTATTGATTCATTTAATTGTACTAGATTTGCATTATTTCCTGATAAGATTCTAAATCGTAACTTATCAGTTACATCGGCATCAAAAGCTGGAATCTTTCCAATATTCCCCGAAGGGAAACAATTCCGGAAGTTATTGAAGACTACTTGAAAATCTCGAAGTATCGGAGCGTTATCGTTTACATCCGTTACATGAACTTCTACGTGGACGTCATTTCTTAAAGGAGGAGAGGCGGCACGAACCACCAGATCATAACGTTTATGTGACGACTCGTAGTCTAATTCCGTCATGGTTATCAATTCCGCGGCACCAGAACCAGGCCTAGCCACAAGAGAGAAAGCAGACGCATCGTCCCCTCCTACCACCGAATAATGAATCTCAGCATTTGATCCTTCGTCCGCGTCTTTAGCTCTGATTTCACCTACCGTAGAACCTATCGGTGAATTCTCAGAAATGTAGAGAACGATTCTATCGTTCTCAAAAACAGGAGGAGAATCGTTGACGTCATCAACTCTGACTGATATAGCGACAGTGCTTGTCAAAGGAGGTGAACCTTTATCAATAGCTTGGGCTGTAAGTTCGTAATGAGAAACACTTTCACGATCTAACATTTTTGCAGTTCTCACTACACCTGAGGTAGCGTCAACACTAAATGATCCACCTCCGTTTCCCCCTGTCGCAAATGCATATCTGATTCTTCCGTTTAGACTTTGGTCTGCGTCTGTAGCTGATATTTGAGCGACGCTAGTACCTACTAATGCATCTTCTGCTACGTTACCACGGTAGCTAGCTTGTCTGAATTGTGGGGCGTTATCATTAACGTCAGAAACTACAATTTCAACGTCAGTAGTATCTGATAAAGGAGGTACTCCACCGTCTTTCGCTGTTACCGTTAGTAAGTATGATCCCGTCACTTCTCTATCGAGAGCTTTTGTCGTGATGATTGCTCCTGTCTGAGAGTTGATAGCGAAGGCAATTTCTTCATTTTCAACAGTTAATTCAGAACCATGTGCCCCTCCTAGAGTATAAGTGATCTGTGCGTTTTGTCCTACGTCTCCGTCGGTAGCTCCTACCACGAGAACCGTGGTTCCAACCGGCGCATCTTCAAACACGCTAGCGGAATACGGAGCATTTTCAAATATAGGAGAGAAGTTATTGGCATCCGTTACGTTGATGTAAACGGTAGCTTCGTCATGCCGTCCTCCTGAATCTGAAGCCGTAACCGTCAGAACGAACCTCTTTTCCAGTTTAAAGTCTAACGGTTGAGCTACAGATAAAATCCCTCTTCCTCCCTGTGCAGTGATACCGAAACGTCCCCTTACATTTCCCGCAGAAATCGCATAATGTAATCTTGGATTCTCGTCTTTATCCGAAGCCGTTACAGTTGCTACAGGAGTACCGGGAGGTGCATCTTCAGACACCGAAGTATCGTACAATCTCGGCTCAAAAACAGGATCATTATCGTTGACATCTTGAACACTGACTATGACACTCGCGGTAGCACTTTTACTAGGTTTTCCACCGTCACTCGCTATGACTTGAAACTGAAATCTCGCTTGTTCTTCTCTGTCTAACTCTCTTGTGGTCACTACCCATCCTGTCTCAGGATTCACTGATAACGGCATGTCTTTAGACAACCCTCCTCCTTGCTCTCTTGCTCCTAAAGCGTAATGAATTGCAGAATTATTGCCTTCGTCAGCATCATATGCTTGAACTCTAACAACGCTACTTCCAACGGGAACACTCTCAGGCACGGATTCTTGGAACAGGGAGGTGTAGAATCTCGGAGCGTTGTCGTTGACGTCTTGAACGTTGACGAGAAGTTGCGTCGTGTTTGAGCGAGATGGTCGACCACCGTCTTGTACTCTGATGACCAGACGAAAGCTGCGAGTCGTTTCGTAGTCAAGAGATTTTACTAACGAAACTTCCCCTGTCAAACTGTCCATAGAAAACTGGCCCTGCGTGTTACCACCGATGATGGCGTATCTGTGGACAAGAGAGGAGTTAGTTAGTTTATTGTTGAAACGTTGGAATAATAATACAATGTGTTATCTGGGTAAAATTACACTGTTTGGGATTCGGAAAAAAAAATGTGTTGACATTAGTTGTAAAGAACTCAACGATCAATTTTCATTTAATATTTTGTAAGATATTATCATCAGGTGCTATGCTTAATTTATAGTGAATGAACACTTTTCAGTGAATGGACTGCTCAGCAATCTTTTTTATTTGCCCCATGGGCCTTTATTTGTAAATTCAATTTTGACTATAATATATATTTGTTATATTATTGTATTGTGCCAATGAAAGAGATAATAAAATAAATAAAATAAAATAAATAAATTTCTTAATAAAAAAAAATAAAGTTAATATCCTTGACGCCATTTTACCCTTTCGGGTGTGGCCAGGTATTTAACCTTGTGTGAAAGAGTTATCTTGCAACCGAGCTGGGGCTTACCAGGCTCCCAGAACCCTTTCCTGCACTCTTCTGGGCTCGACTACCAGATCTGTGAGGCCTCTGCAGTATTTGAACTTACAGGGGAGATCACTTCCTTCGGAAATATTCCGAGAGATGGCAGCACCGTGATCAATTGTGCCGCCGTACGTACATACAGCACATGCCAGTAGATGGCAGCAGTGTCACTTTTTACAGCGTCAACCCTCCAAGTACTAACCACGCTCGACGTTGCTTAACTTCGGTGATCTAACGAGAACCGGTGCATTCAACGCGACAAGGCCGTATTGTATAAATTTTATAAATTATATAAATCTCTTTTATTTTTTATTTTTAAGTCAAGGAACAAGATATAGTTATATTAAAATTAGGTTGGGACAATCTGATCTGACAACCACTAATGTAATAAAGTCATATGGGATTAAGGTAATAATGCTTTTATTTAGATAAATTCAACAGATCAACAGATGGTAAACATGGCTTTGTAAGCTTCAACATGATCTTGTTTAGAGTGAGATAAAGCCGCTTAAAAAAAATACCTCACGAAAATTATGAAAAAAAAAAAAAAAAAATGTTCTCCTCTACACCCCCTATCAGTAACTAAAATATCAGGTATACAAATACGTTCTAGTTTTTGAGTTATGAATTTTTAAAGTTGACTAATTTAACATGGAAGTTCCATTTCTCCATGTTAAAGTAGTCAACTTTAAAAATCATGACTCAAAAACTAGATCATATTTGATAACCTTATAATTTAGCTACTGATAGGGGGTGTAAAGAAGAAAATTTAAAAAAAAAAAAAAAAAAAAATCAGAATTTTCGTGTGAGGGATTTTTTTTTTTTTTTTTTTTTTTTAACATTGGCGGCGTTATCTTACCCTCAAGGGTGTTAAAGATTTAAAAAAAAAAAAAAAAAGGTTAAAAAAATTATCAATGCTTAAGGTCTTTTATCCAAATATGCAACAAAGAATCAGATTGTCCGTTGAATTAAACAAGCAAACAAAGAACCCCTACCTATCTGAGAGCTGAGGAACATCAACAATAAATGAAAAAAATTATATATAAATAAAAAATGAATAATTAATTTTAATTAACACACTAGAGTATCAGAGTATTGATCTCAAATAATTTATTGCAAAAATGGATAGAGTGAACAAAGTTATGCCAATCTGTTTTGCTTTCTCATTTTTTTAGAGCCCGGAAAGTATTGCTAAAATTTTTTGCCAAGGTCGGGTTTGAACCCACAAGCCTTTTCAGAACTATCTTTTTATTAAGAGAGGTATCACTCTCTCTGTACTTTCACAACATTCTTTTAAAAAGTTCCCAGACTCTAAAAAATGTTTAAACAATCAGAGTAGCATAACTTTGCACCCTCTATTCATTTCTGCAATAAAAAATTTTGAATTTGACACTCCATTACACATTAAATTATACTATCATCCCTTGGTAATATTTAGGGTTAGTAAAACAAATCTCCTCCACCGATACTCCTCTCACCTCAGTCTATCTAAACATAAACTAAGCTTGGACAAAAACCTCATATCAGTGACTGTCTACCTACACCAATGTCTTGTGCACGTTGTTAGTATTGTTGTGTAATGTCTGTCGCTTGAAGGGAAAAACATGGGACGCTTGTTGATTTACATGTTAACTTATGGAAAATTACCATTAATTATGAAAGTTAAAACTGTTAACTGCGCCAACAATGCCATTACGTTCTCTGCTCTGGTCTCAAAATTAGACACTACGTCGTCCCATGTTTAACAATGAAAAAGGCTTCACGTGACAGACATTATAAACAATGCTTTGTTAAAACTATTGCGAGTACAAGATTTTGATCAACACAACACCCTGTACCCCCACCTGAGCGCTGCATTGTTCCCCTGGTCGGCGTCTGTAGCTTTGACAGCTCCGATGACGGGACTGCTCGTCCAACTGACATCTTCGGGCACCAGAACGTTGTAGGTGCGCTCAGAGAACTGAGGGTAGTTGTCGTTGTCGTCCAGAACGCGCACCGACAGAGTGGCTGATGAGGAGCGACGTTCGTGTCTAGCGGCCTGGTCTGTGGCGACGATCACCAGGTGGTAGCTCTCTGTAGACTCTCGGTCTAGGGGAAGACGTGTCGTCACAACGCCAGACCTGTAATATGAGAAGAGTTTAATTAATTGTTAAATTTTATATTACAATTAGATTTGGATAATTGAATTTTTTTTTAATGCAAAGGATATAATAACTAACAATATTTTACAAAATGGAAAAAATCAAAGCAGTTGAAAATCATGTGGTCACAGGATAATTAAAAAATACAGTAAAATTTTTATTTTATGAAGTCTCAAGGGACCCAAAAAAACATGAATTCACAAAATTGAAAGTATTAACATTGAAGGGCCTACCTGTACAGTTGGCTGGGACCAACATTTCACTTCACAAAATCAAAGAATTCATCAAATCCAACTTCACAAAATTGAAAGTTTACTATATTTTAAAGACAAAATAACTTTGAGAAAACCTGCAAGAAGATTGGATTGGAAGATTTCTCAGAAAATTTTTCTATTGGTATGACCTTAGTTAATATTCACATCCCTGCTTTTAAATGCAGTGTCTAACAAAGGTTTATATTTTTTCTGCTTACTTAAGAATATAAATTACGATCTGGACTGGCTACTGAACCTTCAATGACACACAAAGAGTCATCATAGAAGATTCAGTAGCCAGTTCAATAGACTCCTGACGACGAGCTGGTTCCATTGGACTGCCTACTGAACCTTTTATGACAATTCCTTCCATGGATAACAAAGAAAGAGTCATCATAGAAGATTCAGTAGCCAGATCAATAGACTCCTGACGACGAGCTGGTTCCATTGGACTGGTTACTGAACCTTCTATGACAATTCCTTCCGTGGATAACAAAGAAAGAGTCATCATAGAAGATTCAGTAGCCAGATCAATAGACTCCTGACGACGAGCTGGTTCTATTGGACTGGTTACTGAACCTTCTATGACAATTCCTTCCATGGATAACAAAGAAAGAGTCATCATAGAAGATTCAGTAGCCAGATCAATAGACTCCTGACGACGAGCTGGTTCTATTGGACTGGTTACTGAACCTTCTATGACAATTCCTTCCATGGATAACAAAGAAAGAGTCATCATAGAAGGTTCAGTAGCCAGTTCATTAGACTCCTGACGACGAGCTGGTTCCATTGGACTGGCTACTGAACCTCCTACTACAATTCCACCCACCTGGGGTCTATCCTGAAGGCTGACTCTTCCTCCTCAGTTCCGTTGGCCCGGATGCTGTACTCGATCTCTGCGTTTCGTCCTGCGTCCTGGTCGGTGGCCCTCAAAGTCACGACGGTAGACCCAACACTCACGCTCTCCCTGGCCGTCGCCTCGTACTGTGAGCTCTCAAACGAGGGGGCGTGATCGTTCACATCCAACACGTTAACCTGAGGAAGAAACAAGGTAAATAACTAAGTTTTTTTTTTTTTCTCTAAAGAAGGTACTTTGGTGTACAGTATTTTACCTATTAACTGAAATAAAAATATCAAAAAGTATGCTATTTCTATAGCACTTTTAGCTACTTAATCAATGTCTTATAATTTATTAGTGAAAAATCAAACTGAGAGATAGAGGGAATTATTTGTAAAGAAAAAAAAAAAAACGACAGGAATACAATCAATCAGAAAAAAATTGCTGGGAGGGAAATCAATATTTTACTGTAAATAAAAGAACGGAATAACGGAACAGATTTTTTTTTGCTGGAGAACCTACGTGAGTTAGAATTTTCAAAATTTTGCTTCCATATGTAGGAGCATTAGAACGATTTTTATAAAATACTAACTTTTTTTTTTTTTTTTTGGTGTGTGTTTTGTAGTAGATAGTCTACTTTAACAATTGATTACAGTAAAAACTCGTTATTACACAACTTGTTGTTAGGTAAAACTTGGTTTTGAGTAAAGGAGATTGCGGTCCCATAAAAAAATAATTAGCATTTCATGGATAGGGAAAACTTGATATAAAGGGACATGGGACAATAAAATCATGAATGCATAAAAAGATTATGTAAGATATGTTAATGCGAGAAATGAGTAAATTTCCGTTTCCGGACTATCCCCTGAATTTATAAAAATTATATAAATATAGACAGCCGCAGGGCAATTGCACCGGCAACATCGCACTGAGCATGGCTGGGCGGGAAGAGGGGGGAGTGAGTTCCATGGAAAATTGGCAGCTATTTTGCCTTTCGTGATTGCTGACGTCAGCAATCCACACTTTAGTTACTCGCTAGGTACTTACTCTGAGGCATGTATTCATACTCAGTTAGTGGGAAACTTTTAAATACAAAAATACAGTATTTATTTTTAGGGTCCCCTGTCCCTATAAGGTAATACATTCAAAATAAGATAAACCTAATTTCCTGCGTCCCTTGACTTCATGTTATAACAAGATTTTACTGTCGTAATTACAAAAGTGATTTCCGATCACAAGGCAATCTTACCTGCAGGGTGGTTGTTCCGGTCCTGGCAGGGAAGGAGTCATCGATGGCTGTGACCCTGAAGTAGTGGACGTCCACCGTCTCTCTGTCCAATTTTGCCCTGGTGGTCACCACCCCTGTAGTACTGTCCACCGAGAAGAGGCCCTGTGAGCGAGAGTCCAGCAGAGAGACCATCGAGTACGTTACGCTGGAGCCCTCGGGGTCGTGGGCAGACAGCACTGCCACCTGGTGGGAGAGTGGAGATCTTTAGAGTGTGAAAATGAATTGTAATGGAAGGAATTGTTATAGAAGGTTCAGTAGCCAGTCCAATGGAACCAGCTCGTCGTCGGGAGTCTATTGAACTGGCTACTGAACCTTCTATGATGACTCTTTCTTTGTTATCCATGGAAGGAATTGTCATAGCCAGTCCAACGGAACCAGCTTTTTGTCCATTGCTACTGTAACTTCTGACATATGCAGGGGCGATCGGTCCATAGAAGCGAAGAATGAACTGCATGACCAACATTCATAGGATTTGTTGTTGTTTTTTACTTCTCGTAAATAACTCCAAATTAAATGTATTTTAGCTGCCACCAAGTAGTCCAAGAATGTAATTTTTATTTTTGAATAAAATCCCGCGCGGCTGTTCACTTCTCACTTATCTTCGGATTTTTTCGTTATTTGTGACTGCTCCCCAAGTGAGCGCCTCACCTGCTTACGTCACAAGGACCATCTAACCAATGGCAAGGAAGAAATTTGAGGCTCCTCGGTGGTGAGCATTGGTCAAAATATGAGCGTTGAAGCGCCGTATTCAGTGCATCTCAACCAATCAAATTGCAGAGAGCATCGTAGCCCGGGAAATTTTGGTCACATTTCATGACGAACTGTTAGATGAACTTGAATATATAAAATTATATAAACCTATTTTGCAAGCAAAAAATTAAATAAATAAGTACGTTATTTACAGGAATCTATATACAAAAGAGAAAAATAATACATAATATACTCACCTTACTTGTTTCGTTGAACTTTTTCCTCTACTTCGTTGCTTAATAAAAGCGACAGTTTCGTGAGAGAATCTTCTCACTTCCTCAGGCTTGCCAAGACTAAAGCATCTCGCCCGTCTTGACGTTGTTGCTATACCGATCACACATGTGTTTTGTACCGTTAGATGCAGTGACGTAGAGGGTAGCTGCCCTCTCTACAATAACACCCGCACGGCGACTTTTAACTTTAAATTTTACTGTCCTATATTGTCAATTTTATGCACTGCAATGTCATAAAATTGACAACATAGGACAGTAAAATTTAAAGTTAAAAGTCGCCGTGCGGGTGTTATGGTAGAGAGGGCAGCTACCCTCTACGTCACTGCACCTAACGGTACAAAACACATGTGTGATCGGTATAGCAACAACGTCAAGACGGGCGAGATGCTTTAGTCTTGGCAAGCCTGAGGAAGTGAGAAGATTCTCTCACGAAACTGTCGCTTTTATTAAGCAACGAAGTAGAGGAAAAAGTTCAACGAAACAAGTAAGGTATGTCTGAACCTCTGCTAACAAATTTTTTCACTAAACATAATATACTATTAAATAATATATTATGTACTTAAAATATTTTATATAACAAAATATTTTAAAATGCATTTTAAGATGCATTTTTATAAAGTACGTATCTTCACGTAAATAAACACTTTTTTGAACAAATTAAGCTTAATTACAAGTTACAAGAATGAAATTAAAAAAAAAGTTGCAGCTATATATTATCTCGACATATTAATTAAGTGCTCATTATTAACTCGTCTATATAGCTATATATTATATACAGTATTTATATATATTGACATGCAGCATTATGAAAACTGTTGAAAAACAATGGAACGACTGCACTCGTGAGATTTTTTTAACTCGTTTATCAGTTATCGTACATGAAATAATGAAGACGAGTATCACAAGTAAAATTTGTAGATCAGGGAAATTATAATATTTAAGACAATATAATATAATATGTTTTCTGCATGTTGCTTTTTAACTTAAAAATTTTCAAAACCACGCCTCCTTTTCCAAGAATTTTTCCCCTGCGGCGGGCTGAACGGGGGGCTTCGCCCCCCGGACCCCCCATTTCTTTGTTGCACATCCCACGAGGTTTCCATCGCATCACTGTCTACTGAATCCACCGATCGCCACTGGACATATGACTCGATCCTTTCATGCAAAACATGTCACAGATTAAAAGCATTTTGTTAGGTGCAAAATGAAGCCAGTTCAATGAACTTCTGACAGTAAGTTAATTCTATTCAAATAGTTTCTAAATCTGAGGCATTTTCTTTTCTGTTTGATAATTGGTGTACATATATTTAGCTTTAGCACATACTATTAACATGACTTAAGGATTATTGTCACTAGTGTAATTATTTTTTGATGGTAAAAAAATATAAAATTCAAATCAGAACATGGAGAACAAAATGACTGTTCACTTTCTGAAGTAAAAAAAAAAGTATTTATTCAGTCCAGTTTTTGAGATCTTAATTTGTTTAGTTGAAAAAGGTGCTGATTTGACTTGATTTGAAAATGGCCGCCTGATTTCCAATAATATTTTCACTATTTATATCCTGAATATCTCAAAAACTAGACTGACTTTTGCTTTATTTTTTTTTTTGTTTTTTGTTTTTTTTTTTTTTGTTGTTGTGAAAATTTATGTTATAATGTAAGGAAGGTTTACTTACTATAATTTTCAGGGTGATTCACCATCTCCTAAGACTAGTGACAATAATCCTTAAAGGCACAACAGTAAAAGTAGAAAGTATTGTTTCTTTTTTCACACAAAGTATTAGCAAATGATAGATCATAATTAAATATATGTAATATGTAATTTGTTTTCAAGACATGAAATGTTTAATTCAAAAACTGTATGCGACCATCAACAATGAACAAGCTGAATGACATTTTTTTTTTTTTTTTTTTTTTTTTTACAGAAATTAAATAAAGGGCACCAAATTATGCTACTCTGAATTTTTTCAGATGTGTTTTAAGCCAAGGAACTATTTTTAAATAATTATTGAAAGTTTTATAAGTTAAGTTGGCACTCTTAACTCCTTAACAAAAAGGATAGAGACTAGACGCCTATTGACGCCTCCAGGGGGCGTGACCGCATTTTCAATAATTATTTACAATTATTTCTGGGACAAAAAAAAAAAATCTAAAAAAAATTCAGAGTAGCATAATTTGGTGCCCTCTATTCATTTCTGCAATAAAATTCTCACACAGGCTGTTCATTTGTTTATCAGGTTGCTACTTTTAGCACAAAATGCAGAAAGTAAAGCAAATTTGAAAAATATTTCACAAAGGCTGCTAATGTAAAAAAAAAAAAAAAAAAAACTTTTTAATAGAGAAAAGCTTTATCTTGGTCTCCATCTTGGTCTTGTTGCTAATATGGATGTAATACCACATACTTTGTGTTATGGTTCTGCTTATGCCATGTGTTATATCCTTTTCACCTCAATTGCTTTTGTCATATATGTACGCTGTACATGTACTTGGGTGAATAAAAAAATAAATATATAAAATAAACATATTTAACGTCCAACATGACCTAATTCCGTACCTGCAGTCCTGGTGGTTTCTCCTCAACAGCCGAAGCGACGTACAGTGCCTGTTCGAAGTACGGGGCTCTGTTTGCGATCTCTCTCCTCACCCTGCCTGCAAGCATCGCCGCAGCTTGGGTGAGAGAAGAGTCCGCGAGGGGAGAGTTGGAGGGCAGCGACATGAGCGCCCCTCGACGATGAAACAACACCCTCAGTCGGTGGTCACAGTCCTGGAAATGTGAATAGTCATAAGATATGGGGGGCAAGTTGGGGGAAAAGGGTCATAAGATATGGGGGGGGGGGGGACAAGTTGGGGGCCAGAGTCATAAAATATGAGGGGAATGCTCATAAGATATGGGGAGCAAGCTGAGGGGCTTGTTCATAAGATATGGGGGGTAGTGAGGTAAAAATGGTTACAAATGAGTGGCAGTTGATAAATTACTATCATAATATACTATCAGAACCAAAAAGAACTGCCCCTCTCCTTATGGAACTTGTGTGCTATTCAGGAGCACACCTTTTTGGTTCTGATAGTAGTGTCAACTACCATGTATCAGCCATCATAATCCGCGAACCCACCTTGACTTGCGCCCCATTGTCCTGAGCGGCACACTTGATGGCAAGTAGGACGCGCACCTCCCAGATTGGCTCGGAGAGACAGAGGTCAGAGGTCACCACCAGGTCACCGCCCTGGGGCTCCACACTGAACCTGGGGTCACTGACCTCAACGTACCGCAGCTGCAAAGAGGTCACAGTTAGAACATGTTGTTTCAGATTAAACTCAATTCGGGTGCCTTTGGCATCTATTTTACATGGAAGGGATTATCATAGAATCATAGAAGGTTCAGCAGGCAGTTCAATAGACTCCTGACGACGAGCTGGTTCCATTGGACTGGCTACTGAACCTTCTATGACAATTCCTTCCATGGATAACAAAGAAAGAGTCATCATAGAAGGTTCAGTAGCCAGTTCAATAAACTCCTGACGACGAGCTGGTTCCATTGGACTGGCTATTGAACCTTCTATGACAATTCCTTCCATGGATAACAAAGAAAGAGTCATCATAGAAGGTTCAGTAGCCAGTTCAATAGACTCTTGGCGACAAGCTGGTTCCATTGGACTGGCTACTGAACCTTCTACGACAATTCCCTCCACGTAATCACACAAAGCCTCCACTGACTCACCTCACAATGCTCCAGCACAGAGAAAGGTACCAGGGAGGAGAGACTGGCCACGGGGTCGCTGCGACGAAGACACAGAGGGCCCGACGATCTGCCCGTCGCTAGCAGCTCCTCCCCTCCACCCTGTGACGACAAAAAAGAAGAGGTTAGGAATAGTCAACATGGGCAATTACAAATCTCAAAACTCAAATTACAAATCAGGTAGCTAAGTCACCAAGAATTGTTAATGTTGATATCATGATTGGTGATGGCTTTTTAATTTTTTTATGATCTATGATACTTTTTAATAGATTGTGGTCTTTTTCTAGAAATCAAAACATTTCTTATGGTTACCAAAGCAACACATTTTTTACGTTTTTAAATCAGTAATCTTTAACCCTTTGTCTATAATTATGCAAAACGTCAACACTAAATTTTTAGATAGAAAGCAGTCAACTTTCAGGTTTTGGGCAGAATTCACTCGACTTTCAGGTGTGATCTCAACAACAGTTAACGCTCGGGATGAAAATCAACATTATATTTTTTATTAGAAAATCAACACTTGTAACCTGAGATACAATATCCCAATATCCCATCACACTGGTAGTTCACTTTCATCCTCCTGGCTGCCTCTTGCTCTAGCTTCTCCTGACTCCAGGCTGGCACCAAATAAGATATGGGGGGCAAGTTGGGGGGCAGGTTCATAAGGTATGGGGGGCAAGATGGGGGTCAGTCATAACATACGGGGTAAAAGGATAAATGGAAGTACCTGGTAGTTGTCGGTCATCCTCCTGGCAGCCTCCTGCTCCAGTTCCTCTTGTCCCCAGGCCGGCACAGAGTAAGACGCGAACGTCTCTGAGATCCACCGGCGAGCATCAGCCACGCCCCCTTGGAGCGCCCCACCCCCATCGGCCACGCCCCCCTTTGCCCCGCCCCCCTGGTCCGCGGGCCGCGGCAGTCCATCATCAGCTGGCAGGGGGCAGGCCAGCAGCACGCGGAAGGCGAGGGAGTGGTAGTCTTTGGGGACGTCCCCCAGGTGTCCCAGAGTCACACATTCGATGTGCAGGGAGAAGAGACGAGGGTAGCGTAGCCCTGGAAAACAAAACAATGTCAAGTGTTTTCTATGGAGCGATGTCGAGCGGGGCTTGGCGGGGCGAGAAAAGCGCACTTGCTTCATTCTCGTATAGCGGCCATGTTGGCGATAAAATCGCTCCCCGCATGGCGAGGAAATCCCGAGCCTCTGATTGGCTGTGGCACGCGATTTTCTCGCTTAATTTCTCCGCTCCATGGGAATGCACCTTTATCCTCACGCGTGCACCACAGGTTGCAAGTAAAGGCGGATTTACATATTCCACATGGCGGCGCCGACGCGACTTTAACGCGACACTATAGGCGGATTTTCATGAGCGATTTCCAGCCTGTTAATTCCAGCCTGCGACGCGAAACGAATAAAGCGCACTTTCTGTAACATCTATTGGCGGCCATATTTGGCGATTAAAAGAAAAATGAGCATCGCAATTAACGCAATATTCGGCTAATTCACTCGCCGCATAGGATTTCACAGCTTGTGTGACAAAATCGCGTCGCATCGCCGTTGTCGCCATCTGAATCCGCCTTAATGCGGCAAGGTAAAATTTACGACCCCCCTTCTCACCTGAGCAGTCGACAGGTTGTTTGAGGTAGACCCTGCCGTCCAGGGCGTCCACCCTGAGCAGACCTGGCACGAAGGGCGCGGACCGCTCTGCCGCCAGCCGGTAGAGTCGCCTCGCCCCGAGCTCCGGCAGTCCGGAATCGACGAGCCGGGAGCCGACCGCGGCGTCCGGGGGAACCACCAGAAGGAAGGCGTGCGAGGAGGCCAGCAGGAACAGAAGCCGGAACATCTGGAACGATACAGAACGGTCACGATACGTGGAAGATAAAGAAAGTGACAGACTTAAGGAGACAGGGGACATGAATGCATCAAAATTTTCTGTAAAAATATATAATGCGAGAAATGAGTTAATTTCCGTTTTCGGATCATCCCTCGAATTTATAAAAATTAAATAAATATAGAGAGCTGCAGATCAATTGCACAGGCAACATCGCACTAACAAAAGTAATATGGCTTTCCCTATAATATTTGCAGACCTCCGACAACAGAATTTGCTGGAGCTGCATACAAACATTCAGATTTTAAAGTTCAGGGTAGGTAAGAAGAGCACCCAGTCTGTAAAAAAAAAGATGATTCGACACGCTTTCCATGCGTGACAAAGAGAAAAAAAAAAGACCCACAAACAGAGCACAAAACAGAGTATCGAGAAGATTTAAATCAATGCCTGTGCTTATATATACAGTATTACAAATCTTAGGGGCGTCCCAATAGTCCTATTCTCGTCTACTACAGTAAAACAAATCTAAGTTTACGCTTGACATGGCTAGACTATACGTCTAGACCGACTGGCGCCCCCTATCTTAGCCATGTTATGACTTCCAAGATGGCCGTCGCGCGTAATCAAATCCACACGTAAACTAAGATCTGTTATACTGTACGTCTACTACCCTTCCCTACAATGGCGGCAAATTTAGGGCGCATCATATGCGCCCTTCTTATATAGCGGTCATCTTGGAGGGGAGGGGAAAGCTCATTTAGGGACCCTAAGTAGACGAGAAATAGTATTGGGACACCGCCTTAGTTTACGTGTGGGTTCAACTATTATACGCGCGGCAGCCATCTTGAAATTTATATCAAGGCTTTTACGGATGCCGCCATTCGGTCTAGACTGTCTGGAGCTTGGCGCCATAGAGTCGGGCGTAAACTTAGCCTTGTTACACTGTAGCTAGAACCTAATTAATATTTTAATATTTATGTATAATAATTAATTTACTAAATTTCTCGTACATTATTCAAATTTATGGTGAAGCTAAGGCAATAATTCTTTTTCTTATCCTTTATCATCTGATTACAATGATTAATAAATAATTTAATCATAATATTTACGGAAAATAGAATCTTTGACATCGGCAACAATGTATATATTGTAGACGACTGCTGAAAAATGGGTGAACAAATAAATGCCAAGTGCGATAACAATTAAAAGAATACTGAGGTAGAAAGACTAAAATATTGTTGCCATTAATCCTCAAGGATCTTGTATGTATGGATAGGCTATGGCTCTGTCTCGGTGAAGCTCGGTCGTGAGGAGGAAGTGGGTGGTAACGGTCACGTGATAGTCACGTGACGCTAATGTTTTGATATTGTTGTCCGCCATGTTGGGATGGAGAAAAAATTGCAATTTTTCACTATTTTCTCCATATTTTATGTGATATTATACGAAAACGTGAAGCTAAATAAGCGTTAATGACAAGAACTTGTTGTGCACCTGGTTGCAAGAATGCTGCTAAGCGGAAATCCCTGCAAAATGAAGGAGAAACGCCAGTCTCGATACACGGGTATGTACAGTACTGTATCTCTGTATCATACACATATTATGCATATGATACTGTAACTGATGATGTATGATAAGAACTGTTGTTTGTTAATTGTTTAATTAAATGCCATACGACTGTACGTTAATTATATTATATATTGGTAATTATATGATTAAATATTCGAAGAATTTCATTGCACTGTTTAAACATTTTGAACAATTTTCTTACAGTTAATCATTTAATTTTAATATGCATATAAAAAGAATAAAAATTAACACAAATTTCATTTCAAATTTAAAAAAAAAAAGAAAAAAAAAATAAGCATGTGGTCTGTACGTAAGTGTAAATTTAGTTTTAATACTTTTAATTGAAATTAATGAAATACGAAAATATATACTGTAATATATGAACACCCAATGTTGTGTCAATAAGAGAAAAGATTTATTTTTTAAGAAGCCGCAAATTGCGCAAGTTGGGAAGATAAAATTCAAACTTCAAACAGTGAAAATCAAAAAATTAAAATACCTGAACCCTTTTTTGGATCCTCTTTAAAAAATATAAAAGTATCTGGGTGTCCAGATCCTTTTATTTTTTTTAGGGGATCGGGATATTCGGATTTGGTCCATTTATATTTTTAAGGTGATCGGGATACCCGGATCTGGTCCATTTATTTTTTTAACAGGATAATGAGCGGATCCGGATACGGGATCCAGTCCCTGTCTTAAAGTACACTCCATTCAGATAAAAATGTCTGATCCGGCTATACTTTAACATAGCTGGATGGGATATTTTTATTCAAATGGAGTGTACTATTTAATTAAGTCTACCAGGAAGTCTATGCTTAATTTTGCCTAAATACTAATCATGCTTTTCTACACAGAAAAGGCAAGCGAGGAAGCCCAACACATCATTGTCGCACCGACAAAACTCTATTGACGTTCCTTCTTTGGACCCGTTGCTTCAGTCAACAAGTACGACACATTTTTGGTGTACAGCACTCTATGTAATGAGTAAGAATTTTAATAAAGAGAAAATACTATCTATTTTTTTACTCAAGAAATAAGCATTTTTTGGCTTTGTCTTTTATATTTTATACGGCTATAATATGCAAATTTTGCAAATATATTATAAATAAATATATGTAATATAAATTTATATATAATATATACATTACTGCATAATATATAAGATGCAGCTAAGTTTTTTTTACAATATAGTTGCCAGCAAGGGTAGACAATGATTAATAAACATTAAAAAGTGTCTTCATGGACTTCACTTTAAGCCGGTATTATAATACACGATGATAATACAATTTTTTCCTTGCAAGAAAATTTCATCTCCATACAAACAAATGGAGTGGAAGTTTTCTTGTAAGGAGAAATTGTATACAATAACTAGAAAAATTGTATCGTGTAATACCGGCTTAAAATGAATTTTTCATGCAGTATATATACATATGGCCTGGGCAGATAAATTTAACAATATTGAGTCACTAAACTTTGCCGGGGAGTCCTGCGTGCAAGCCAATTTTTAAAAGAATTAAAAGCCATTTGGAAAAAAATAAAAGATTTTGATCAAGAATATATATAGTGCATGCTGACTGTTGGCATATGCACATAAAAAGATTTTGTAGAAAGTTTTTATAATGACATCAATAAATTATATGATACTGTATATATTGTTAATTATTATAATTCTTCACCTCTTTTTATTCCATGTTTGTTAATAATTTTATTCTAAAACATATATAATGGGGAGCATTCACAAACACTTTAACCCCCACTTTGGCCTCAATTTTTATCCCTGCTTGTGGTTCTAAAAATAATAGACATAGACAAACATACAAAATAACAATATTCAATTATTACAATACAAAATTATACAAATAAAATTATTGACATTCTTTGCCTTGCATGAGCTTAATGGAGTAATATTTTCTTTTTAATTAGGTAGTCAAACAATTGTTTCTTAAACACATGCAGGTATACTTTCATTTTTTTTTTTTTTAATAATCTGGAAGTTTATACAACACTGCATGGCATGAGCTAAGATAAAAACATAGTCTCTCTAAGTTTAATTGCTCATGAATGTCCTCCAGACTTTTTATGTAATAGATTAAACTGCTAGCTAGCTGTCTATTATAGTATTGCGTCCAGTCACATCTTTGTTGTTTTTTAAATAAGTACCCCTACGGTAATAATACATCAGGCCTGATGCCGATAATAATTTCTTTTAAAGTAGAGTGAGCGATTTAATTTTTTTTAAATATTTTATTTTCTAAAAATAGTTCAACTCACCCTCTATAATATTGAGAAATGAAAACCAAAAAATTCCATCTCAAATAGCTTCACCTAAAAACATTCCCAAAGTTGGTGTTTCGGAGGCCTTTAACATGCATCCTTATTATGGAACAGAAAACAGCTTTTTACTCTAACTTCGTCTGAACTATGGTACCAACTAAAAAATACGTACGTAATCTATGATGAATTCTTTAATGGATTTTCAAATAAATTTTTTTTTTACGGAGCCGTTTTTCCGAAAAAAAATATTGAAATTTTTGCGGGTTAATTCCCATAAGGATTTTCAAGTTTTTTTTTCCGGAAAAACGGCTCCGTAAAAAAAAAATTTAAATTATTTGAAAATCCATTAAAGAATTCATCATTGATTACGTACATATTTTTTAATTGGGTTCCATAGTTCAGACGAAGTTGGAGTAAAAAGCTGGTTTTCTGTTCCATATATATAAGAATGCATGTTAAAGGCCTCCGAAACAGCAACTTTGGGATTTTTTTGTGGTGAAGCTATTTGAGATGGAATTTTTTGGTTTTCATTTCTCAATAGAAGGCATCAGGTTAAACTATTTATAGAAAATAAAATATTCCAAAAAATGAAATATATCGCTTATTCGAACTTTAATATACATAATCATAAAAAAAAATACAAATATATATACTTGGGAAATTCAGAATATATTATTCAGTTTTTCCCTTATTTTTTTATAGCTCTGACCTGCTTTGGCTTGAATCATGCTTCTAATTCTTTTCTTTTGACGTATAAGATCGAATACATCTCTGCATGATCTCGCGAGCTCTCTACTGTTTCACTTTTTTTATGCTATTCAAAACTTTGAAAATATGCCGCCGGTTGATTGCGCTCGGTCACCATCTTACGTTGGAGATTTGCCTCAGCCGCTCTAATGCTATTGGTATAGGGATAGCCTATCCATACATACATGATCCTAGTTAATCCTAGGTAATTTAAGGCAAAAATTGAATTCGTCTTAGTAGGTCTCACAGTTGACAATAATTAATTATATGAATAAAAATATACAGACCAGTTTGTGTGCAATGAACCAAACTAGTAAGATATAAATAATTATTATTTATTCGTTTCATGCAATAGTAATTTTATAGGCCACCTATATTATATAATTTTATTTTATTAAGAATGTTAAAATGTCATCAAGATTCCAGAAAGTTGTATGTACATAAAGAATGCATAATATACGACCAAAACAATTTGGAATTTGATCTATATTGTGGAGTACACGTTTAATATATTGCATGATAAGGTCTAATAAATTAAATGCGAACTGCCTTACACGTTGGTGATAATTTTAACTTGATCAGACATCGTTTCCACACACGCCATTTATCAGTCTGCGTCAAATTATAATGACGTTAGCATCGACCAAGCATGCGGACACACTGCGACACCAAGCTATATGTGAGGAAAATGTTTTTTACACATGGTAATCCACGCTCGCTCAAGTGTGACAGACTGGCCGCAAGCCAAAGGAAGTTTTCCAGCTCACAGCGTTTCAGAGTGGACATAACAGAATATACGAGAATATTGATCCATATTTGATTAATTTAAATGAGGGAACGCGGAAACCCAAGTCAAGATGGTCGGTGATGATAAAAATATGGCAATTAACTTCTAAATTAACTTCTGCTCGTTGTTAGTATAAACAAAGTATTGTTGTGTAATGTCTGTCGCGTGAAAGGAAAAACATGAATGGGACGGTTGTTGATTTACATGTTAACTTATGGAAAAATGACCGTTAATTATGAACTTGTAGCGGTTGCCTTATAGCGCCAACAATGACATTACGTTCTCTGCTCTGGTGGTGAAATCAGGTACTACGTCGCCCCATGTTTAACAATAAAAAAAAAGCTTCATGCGACAGACATTATAAAAACAATGATTTGTTATAACCACTGCGAGTAGAATAAGACTTTGCTCCCGAAGACATAAGAAATTTATTGGTCTTAATTCGTAGACCTTTCTCCTATGCAGTGCTGAGTGTTTTCACATCATTTCAAAAAATTTAATTAAGGATGAATCTCACAATCAGTAGATTGATATCTCGCAATCGTACAGCCTGAAAGCAACAAGACTTGCAGGGGACTTAGAACTCACCATCAATAGGTGGCATACAAATTTTGAAGCGAATCTGTCTTATCATAGTTTTGTGAAAACTGAGGTAGAAGTTTAACATTGGCTTCATGGACGAAAACCTGAAATGGAGCTGTTGTGAAAAAACTGACAGATTGAATTTGCTCAAACCATGCACAATCGATTAAGTTTTAGAACATTCTCGATTTTTTAAAATTTATTTCATTCGATTGTGTCGTAGAAAAATATTCTTTGACTCCAAAAAGTAACTGAGATTCATTGATAAATTAAATGACGAAAAATTTTTAGTTCAGCGTGTATCATTTGATTAATTTGAAATTTGAATTTAAATGAGGAACCCTGGAAACCCAAGTTAGGATGGTCGTTGATGATAAAAAATACAAATAATTCCCGTACAATTAGTAGACATTTTTTCTGCAGTACTGTATTGGATGTTTTCAAAGACTGTATACTGGTAAACGATTCTCGTTTTCTTTTTTTTTTTACTTCATTTCAATATTCGCAGTACCCTAAGATATTGTACTGACGGGACCACGAAAAATGTTTATTTATTTACATGGTGTTGCTAACGGTGTTTATATTATTATTGTATCTGTGAAGTTGATTTATCAAAGGTGATTCGATACTGTCTTCTTCTATCACTCATACCTTGATATACCAAACGTCTTTTATGATGTCACCCATATAAGGCCTGTGTTTAGGGATTTTTTGTGGTGCCATCCAATATCCATTAAAATAAAAAAGTCAGATCTGCATGGTTATACTTTAACCAAATCCGACATTTTTATTTTAATGGATTGTACGACTATATAGTGATCGAAATTCGAGGTTACAAGGAAATTGTAGCTCAGCGTATTTTATTATCCAATATCATACTAGGATAATATTTGCGGTGGTGAGGTTTACTCCAAACCACTGGTTGGAATACTTATAGAATGGAGTATCGACTTCACAATTTTATTGCAAAAATGAATAGAGGGTGCAAAATTAAAGTACTCTGATTTTTTCAAAATTTTTGGAGCCCGGGGCTGTAAAAAAAATTGCCAAGGTCAGGTTTGAACCCACGCCTCTTTTAGGTCCTATCCTTTTATTAAAAGAGGTGTCACTAACTCTGTATTTTCAATCATGGAAAACCTACATGAAAAAAATTTTATTGCAGAAATGAATAGAGGGTATACCAAATTATGCTACTCTGAATTTTTTCAGATTTTTTTGAAACCCAGAAATATTTTTAAATAATTATTGAAAGTGCGGCCACGCCCCCTGGAGGCGTCAATAAGCGTCTAGTCCGTATCCTTTATATTAAGGATTCAGGGGTGCCAACTTAACGTATCCTTTATATTAAGGATTCAGGGGTGCCAACTTAACTTACAGAACTTTCAATAATTATTTAAAAATAGTTCCGGGACTCAAAAAAATGTGAAACAATTCAGAGTACTGTAGTATAATTTGGTACCCTCTATTCATTTCTGTAATAAAAATTTTCCATGCAGGTTGGCCTTTATTTTTTAAAAATAGTTCCCGGGCTCTTAAAAAATCAGAGTAGCATAACTTTGCACCCTCTATCTATTTCTGCAATAAAAAATTTCGAGCTCGATATTCCATATACTGGTAAAGGAGAGTTGAGAAAATGATTTTTGCATACACTCACCGAGCTATTTTTACCATTTTTAAATTTCGTCGGTACGGTATGAATCTTCCAACATGCAGCATGCATCACGTGGGAATGTCACGCTATTGGAATTTCAATGACGAACTACCATGAAAAATGTGCATGCACGCGGGCTGGTGTTCTATAAAGTTATAATTAAGGATATTTGTGAAAAAAATTAAAGCTCAGGCAGGTTTTTAACCGTTTCCAACTTTTCTTTTATATTAGATTATAAGATTAAAATGAGAAACTCTTTTTAAAATTGATGAATGAAAATAATCTTAAGCTTTATGATGGAGTTTTAATGAAATATTCAAATAAGACTTGATATTTTTTTACTGCATGATTAGCAATGACAGTGAACATACCCTACTAGTAGTTGAAAAATTACGTCTTCAACTCATCCTTTGCACGTCTAAACCAAATCTTTTTACCTCTAAAACACATCTTATTTCCTCTACGCTCAAAGTGAGGATGAAATGAAGACAATATTTCTAACATTTTATTTTCAAGAAAAGGAGAAAAGACGTAATCTCGTTTTTTACCCTCTTTTTTCCTCTAAAATGGTGCAAAATAAGAGGACAAAAGACGAGAGGAGAGCTTAATAGGGAGAAAAAGATGACAATTTATTTCAACTCGGGTAGAAGCAAATTTCAGGGGGTGTCTGCCTCTTTTAAAAACTAATCCGGGGTATCGTCCCTTGACCGTAATAATGAGGTATTTCAGGGCAGTCTCCTTTACCGCTCTGTGGCTATTTGCTACTTCAGGTGAGCGCAATTATAAGTTTTAAATTGGTATGTAATAAAGCTCATAATTGAGCTCTTCTCTGAAATAGCAGATAGCTCATTATTGCAACGAGATTATGGTAGGCAGATAGATTATTATTGCGGACAAGGGACTATAAAATATAATTTCCAATGTTAAAAAAAATTAAAACTACAATTTAGGGGGTGCATGCCCGCCCCCTAAATTCCCTTTGAATCCACATCTGGGCTCTGCAGTATATAGTGTTAAAATTCACACTACGTTCGCTACGTTTCAACAAAGGAATTAAAAAAAAAAGTTGTTTCAGAAAAACACAGCTGTAAGTTATTTGTTTCAGACTGCTATGATTTCCTCCAACTTTCTTTAAAAAATATTGAAATAATAAATTGTTCCACACTAAGTTAAAACAAATCTTCATCAATCAAGAGTTTTTATCCTTGAAATAATTTATAAGTAACAAACTTCCTGAGGATATAGTAACAATGTAAGGAGCTTTGTGTCTTTTGATTTGTATAAATTGCATGTTAAAATTAGTGCTATTTTGTGATTTAAATATTTCATTGATATCAATATCATATTATATATTGATAATAATATATATTGATATTGTGTGGCAGTTAAGCCGCGTTCACAATAAGCGTCGAATTTTTCTAGACGCGCGTCAGAAGCGTCTGAAGCTTGCAATTCCAAGCTTCTAAAAATCACGCGCATGCGCGCGTCAGTTTTTTGACCAATCAGAGGCTTTTGACGCTGCGTCTAGAAAAATTTGACGCCAATTGTGAACCCGTTTATTTTGTCCGTCTATTTTTTTTTTTTTTTATTTATTTATTATTTTTTTTTTTTTTTTTTTAGGATTTGATTACGACGTGAACCTATGTTTGTCTTGTACAACCTAAACGTTCATATATATAAAATAAATTATATTCAGTTATCGGCACTAGTAGCCCACTGCAGTGATATTAAAATTCCCGAGGTCTCCAGCGAACAGACATCAGCAGCCTTGGCAATCAGCAGTCTCGTCACATACTCGCGTCATCTGCCAAAACACTTTCGTCAACCGACCGGCTCGGTACGATATAACTTTATGGAGGCATTATGGAAGTGAGGCGAAAGTGACCACCCATCTGTACACGAATGTCTCAAATCGAAGAAGTAATATGATTTTCTTTTTTTAATATTATTGCATAATTTATGAGTACAGTGCAAAGTAATGCTACTCAATTTTTTGTTTTCTTATATGTAGATTTCGAGACAATTATATTATTTAAATATTTTTACTGAAAGTGCGACTACGCAATCCTCTTGGAAGCATTCGATCTTAAATAAAAAGGATAGTGCAGGCCTATAAACATCTTAAGGCGGAGGTATATGCAAAAATTTCAGTAAATATTTGACAATTAATATATATATATTTTTATTTTTTTTTTATTATCATTGTTCCCGGACTCTAAAAAATCTAAAATGAAAATCAAAGTCCCTTTTATTTATTTATTTTATTTTTTAATGAAATATTATTAATATTTATTTTATATTCTGCTATATTGGCGTTCAAACATTCAAACTTCAGTATATATATATATATATATCGCTATAACAAACTCGTACGAATACGAGCGGCCATCAGAGATTCGACCCTACAGAGATCCTCCGTGTCTTATGGCCAGGGATTTGATCAGAGCTTCACTGTAACTGAGAGTGGCGGCGCTGCTAAATGTTCGGCACGGCCCGGTTCTTGCTGGCTGAAATTGCCCGCGCAGCCAGCGAGAACCGAGCCGTGCCGCTGCGATTCAGTGGCGCCGCCACTCTCAGTTACAGTGAAGCTCGGCCAAGCTGGTCAAATTTCTGGCCATAAGACACGGAGGTCTCTGTAGGGTCTCTGAGCGGCCATGGTCTAATTCAAACTTCCCGCCATTCGGCATGTTAACTAGTCGAACTAGTGGTGAAAAGTATCTCACCCTACACCGGGATTCAAACCCGCAACCTTTCTCATGCGAGCGGACCAATGTGCATATACACTGCTCGGTGTATTAATAAAAGTAAAGTATAGGTTTTATGGCAATTCCGCGCAGTGGATCACGGGACCAACAATGTATCAATAAAGACGACGCTATTGTTGGGATGATTGATTGTTAATTCATCACACGGCAGCACAAAGTTGCCTTGCTCTGTTTTTGATGGGCGTTGTCAAAACAGGGAAAATATGAGTGATTGTGCTGTGGGAAAAATGACAGGATGCCATTTTTATATTGAAACCTATGACATGCACGATATACAGTATATTTGCCTAGAAAACAATAATAAAGTAGATGTAATAATGTTCATACAGTATATATTATATTTTTTTAATCAAACCCTATTGGGTACTTCTAATTACTAATTACATACTACTTTGAAACCCCGAACCTTCCGAAACCCTAACTTGAGCGTTTCAAGAGCTCTTCCGGAACGGGGGCGGCCACGACCTTGCAGCAATCCATCCCGACATTTGCCTGCGACTGAGGGAAACGTGGAAACCTCAGCCAGGATGGATGGTACAGCTTTTGTCAATGAACCGGAAGTGCAATGGTCCAAAGCCATGCAGGGGAACCACAGTGAAAAAGGTCAAGTTTTACTGCTGGATGGGAAACGTGATTTTTGTTGAAAATGGTCACCCATCCCACTACTAACCACGCTCGGCATTGCTTGACTTTGATGATCTGGTGAGACCCGCTCAAGCGCACTGCGACACACCTTCCTCTTCCAATACAATTATACAGCCCTTATAAATATAAGAAAGTGCAAATTATTTCAAATACAGTATAATAATACTGCATAATCCATATAATATGAAATTTCTAGCTCTTTCTTATACTGCACTGTTTATAAACATTTCCCAGAATTCTTGCAAGTATGCTGTAATTTCCTTGATAGCACCCCCCTCCCAGGTACATCAGACCCCTCCCCCCTCGCCCCCGTGAGTCACCGGTGAATCATCTTACACTGTTCCATAAATAAAAATCAGTTTTACTATTTTATGTTAATTAATAAATATGTTTGAAGGCATTAGAAGTTTAATCTAGATTTATTTTGATATAAATTATATTCTATTTATGAACATTATTCATTGACATTATAAAACTCGAACACAACAAAATTCACATTTATACGATTTCGTCTATTTTAATTCTAATTTTTAAATATTTTATAGAAAATAGAGATACTGTAGACAGTCATGCAATGATGCAACTCTTATTATACAAAATGCATACCGTGGTATAAGCCCTAATATTCCTGTAGCTCCTCTTTAGTTCATTGTTTTATATATTTTTCTTATCCCTCTATATACTTCTTGCAAGTTCTATAATATAATTGATATAGCACCCCCTCGCTCCCAGGTACACAGTAAGACACCCCCACCCTCGTGAGTCACCGGTCATGAGTCACGTTATATCGACCCTACACTTGCACGCGAACTCAATCAACTGACCCCGGCAATTCACTGAAGGGACCGAATAAAACAATAAAAGTTAGCAGTTTTCTTGCAAATTTTGTTCCGATTCCAAGATGATTCGTTCAAATGCCAATAAAATCGTCTTGGACAGCTTCACCGTACTACCGTACTTTAGCTATAGTTTAGGTATATTCTTTTCATGGCAAAAGTGTACCTACATCTGATACCATTCAGTGCAAGTAAAAATCGTATTTTTATTATTATTATTTATTTAATTATTTATTTTTTTTTTTTTTTGCATACCTATATATATATAGTGCTATTTCAATTGGCAGATTTCAGTATAGATCTCAGAATCAGTACAGTACATGTATACCTTTGTCTACTATTAGTAGTATATTTCATTGCATGTGTATATTTATTACAAGTTTACAACTACGAACAGCGTCAAGTTATACCTCTCAGCAGATTCATTTTTATTCATGCTGGTTTAATTTTTTTTAGGTTAGCTGTGTGCAGTGCTCGTCAAAAAAGTGTGCAACTCTAAAAAGGCTAGTCGCAGACAGAATCGCATGATTTCACAGCGTATGATAAAAAAAATTAAGAAACTATGCGATCACGTATGCGCGCACACAGCTTCGTATGGTATGACATGGTAAGTTTCTCATTTAGAACCGGTTCTAAATTTTTATCATACGAAGTCATACGATATACCATGCGATGCGAAGTCTGTCTGCGATCCCCCTCGCAGGTGTCAATTATTTATTTTCAAGTTCGCAAGCTGTGTAATTAGTGAGTGATAAGAATGCAACTGATATCCAAAATGAATTTTTTTGGTATTGTTCCAAAAAACTGAAAAAACATTTCTGAATTTCAAAGTAATATGAAACAAAAATAAATACAATTGTCGTAATAAAATTAGTTTAAGGACTGACCTCAGTTGATTGAGATCTCGGAATCGGCCCCCTTAAATGCTACGAGATATGCAGAGAACTTAGAACTCACCATCAATAGCTGGCATGTTATAAATTTTGAAGTGGATCAGTCTTATCAGTTTTGAGAAAACTGAGGTACAAGTTTATTAACATTGGCCTTATGGGCAGAAACCGGAAATGAAGCTACTGTGAGAAAACCGCCCCTTTGAATCTGCTCAAACCATCAGCGATTACGTTTTAGAACATTCTCAAATTTTTAAAATTTATTTCATTCCATTCCGTCTGACAGAAATTTCCTTTGACTCGCGTAGTAACTGAGGTCAAACGTTAATTTTTTAAGATAATGATGTTTTATTGTTTTGTTTTTTTTCCCCAATTGGTATTAATTGCACTTCTGAATTCAGCACATTTGCTTCTTATAAATTTCAAAGAGTGACCCTCCTAATTATAATATTTAGGGTAACTCGTCCCTCCCCCTCCCCTAAGATTTTAAACACGTGCACTTGAAAAATGAAAAGAGTTATTTATTAAATCATGTGTATAATATATACGACGTATTGAAAAGCCCGGAGAGTCATGACTAAATGATACACTCGCCCCAGGTTACGATTATCACACGTTTCTATTTGTATATGATAAACTGGTGGAAGGTACCAACTGTTCGCTCTCAATGAGCGCTCAGATCAACGATCTCCCCCTCCCCCAGTCACCTGGCGGCAACGACCTGCTAGCCGCGTTAATAACAACTGCAGGTCCTCAGCTAGCGTCGCGATGTCCATCCAATCTTTTCATGACGTCAAAGCAAAATCATCAAAATTTGTTACATAATATGTAACGAATTTATATTTGATACACAAAATCAGTGTGATTCATGTTGATTTCTTTGCAAATTGGACTGCGAAGTGAAAACATTGCGCGTATAATCGCGGAAGGTTGACCAGTTACATGATGAAAAGAAAAAAAAAAATTAAAATGCTTCTTCAATGCTGGCATGCAGAGGGGTAAATTATACTGTTTTTCCACTAATATTTGCTTTCAACTCGACTTTTTCGCTACTGAAAAAAGCATGCAGTCGAGGTTTCCACGGTTTCCTGTGTCACGGGTGAATGCTGGGATATTATATAACATTGCTATATATAGGCCGCGGCCACCCTGTTTTAAGATACCCCCTTTCACCAGAGAATATACTGTAATAAGTCAAGGCATATTCTGATCTGCTCCCACTAAACACATGCATGGGGGTGACGAAATCTAATTGAAATTATCGTATCGGCAATGATATGCAATGATTAAATTTGTAGAGTGAAGGTCAATCGATGATGATGCTTAATTCTTTTTTTCACTCATACCTTGATGCCAAACGACACCCATGTGTCGTTTGGCACATGGCATGGCATGTGGCACACGGCACATCTCTTTATTGGCACAAATCCCCTTTATTTTGGTACGACCTCATATTTTATATATATTATTATAACCCCAGTGTTGCAGGGTAGGAGCCTAGGGTATCTCGGACGAACTTACCGCGGGTGTGAGACTTCAGCCAGGGGTAGACATGATGACGTCACCTCCTGAAACAAGGTCAGGTCAAGGTCACAGCTGGAACATCGATGTGCATCGTTACGTGTAAAATATAATGTACACGAAAATACTGAAGGAGGTTTAAATTAAATCTCAGTTAGTAGATTTAGATCTCGTAATCGGTCCTCTTGAATGCAATAAGACTTGCCATCAATATTATAGGTAACATACAACTTTTGAAGTTTTGTGAAAACTGAGGTAAAAATTTAACATTTAACACCCACATAACATGTGGGAGATGTGGCGCAGTACGCTTGACCGGGTATTGTCAGATCACCGAAGTCAAGCTACGCCAAGCGTGGTTATATAGTATATAGTTGGATGGGTGACCATTTTCAACAAAAACCACTTTTCCCACCCTGGGGTAAATCGTGGCTCTTTTCCACTATATGTGGTTCCACTGGCTTTGAACCATTGCACTTCCGGTTCATTGACAAAAGCTGTAGCGTCCATCCTGGCTGAGGTTTCCACGTTTCCCTCAGTCGCAAGCAAATTGATTCCGTGGCCGCCCCCGCTCCGGAAGATCCCGCGAAACGCTAAGTTAGGGTTTCGGAAGGTTCGGGGTTTCAACCTTAGTGAGTAATTAGTAATAAGTAGAAGTACCCAGTTAGGATTTGAAAAAAAAAAAAAAAAAACATTTGCCTTATCGGAAATGGAGCTGCTATGAGAAAATCGCCCCCACATGAATTTGGCTAAACCACGAGGAATTAAATTTTAGAACATTCTTGAATTTTTAAAACAACTTCATTCGATTCTTTCTGACATGCAGAAATTTTCAATATATTACGACGCCGAAGTTACTGATATCAATCGTGTCCTTGTTAAAATGTTGTTTATATTATATCAAAAACTATCATGTGCATTGATGTATTTTTTGTGGAGTGGAGGTCATTCGATGCTGCTTCTGTTATCAGTGCTTATCACTTATACCTTGATGCTAAACATCTTTTATGACGTCACCCATAAGACCTGACCTGTAACTTAATTTTGTAAGTTTCCTTCGGATACAAATGATTGTGGTATGTGTATATATAACGGCGAATATATTGCAAATGAATGGATGGATGAATGAAGAGCTATTTTTTTTTTTTTATTAAAATAAATAATAAAAAACAAATTAACAATTATTCTCGACTACGCGATTCAATCTCGACTCGCATACCGAGGCATGCATGAGAATTTTCCTATGAACATAACACCAACAATGAAAATGAAATCTTCAATTATAAATACAATTCCAATTATGAAGAGAAGAAAAAGTCGACAAATTTAAGAGGAAGAGTTGGGAAAAAAAGTAATGTACCATATAAAAATATATTTTGTAGTATCGTATACTTGTACGTATAATAAGTACAATGGAGTATCGACCTCAAAAATTTTTATTGCAGAAATAGAGGATGCAAAGTTATATATGCTACTCTATTTTTTTTTTTTTTAGATTTTTTAAGGTGCGGGAACTATTTTTAAAAAAATATTGAAAGTACAGAGAAAATGACGCCTCTTGCAGCCTCTAAAACCTAAAAGGGACCTAAAAGGGGCGTGGGTTCAAACCCAACTTAGGCAAAACTTTTTAGCAATACTTCCCACAGGCTCTAAAAAATCTTAAAAAAAATCCGAGTGGCATAACTTTGCACCCTGCTATCCATTTCTGCATTATATTTTTTTTTTCTTTAGTTCGATACTCCATTAGGTATTTGGTATTATAAATAATTATCATTGCAAGATCGTATATATATTATATATATATATGACTATATATACTGCATGCATACAGTATAAAATGTCATGTATTCAAAATAATAAATAAAATACTGTATAAGTATAATACACTGGTCAGTCGAAGAAACTAAAGAACCACATCAGGACATGATTGGACGCACGACATTTTGCGGTCAAATGATGCATCGTAATTGCATCGCAGCTGCAGCCGTGCGTGAATTCGAGAATTTCCAGTTGTGATGAGCTCCGAGAAAAACGGGATGTTCCATCAAGTTTATAATATCAAATTGTTTACACTCGACTCAAATAAAAATGTACAATCCGGAGTTACTTTAGCATTGACCAGATCTAATATTTTTATTCGAATCGAGTGTACACCTCACAAGACAGAACGAAATCTACTCTGCATGCTGGACTCAGCTACGCTAATGGAGGCGTAGTGTATATTGTGTGTGTGTATATATATATATATATATATATATATATATATATATATATATATATATATATATATATATAGTATCGGCAATACGGAATGTTATATATTTACAGCACTGAAATGGTTGAATGAAAATTATTTAATTATTTATTTATTTATTTATTTATTTATTTATTTATTTATTTATATATATTCGACATGGCATTCAATATACAATTGCATTATAATAAGCTTGCACTGTATAAATTAATAATATGAAACTTAAACCACAGTATGATTTGTGTTTAAACAAAAATATAAAAATCGGAAAATATAATAAATTGAAATTAGCAGCACCGTTTTGTAATGTCGATCACGATGCCTATCCATCCACAAGATGAGCTAGAAAAAAATATTGCTGCTATATGTATATCTTCCAAACAGTAAAAGACATAATTATATTGAATTCGTCTCGGTATACAAATTATGTAGTCGTGTTTTGCATCTGTCAGTCTATATAATCTCAAGCAGTCCTTCATGTAAATACAATAAGGGTCATATTCAGTGCTAAGCCAGCCAATAATAACCCTTATTGAAAATACTATAAGAAGGGTTATTACACTCGTTTATCGTCAACGGTTCAAGGTGACAATCTTTTAATTATATGTAATCGCCCGTCCTCATGGTATCGTCCGTCCCGAAGTATCGCGTGCACAACACGGGCGCGTAATATCAAAGATTTTATATAATGTACAATCACTACGTTCACATGACCGTGATTAATGCGTATTCGTTGACGACGGATAATGTTATTCTTATGAGGCGTCGTCAACGGATACGCATTAAAGAGGAGTCAGCGAGTTGAGCGCGCAGTGCATGACGGGAATGACGTCACGCACGATATATGTGCATATACGAAAAAGTTACGTCGGCTCCTCAAAAGCTGCGCAGTAGAAATTTATGCAAGTTGCGCAATACGAGCATCTGCTGAAGTTATATAGTGTTGTTGATCCAGTCAGCTTTTAACCCGTAGACCGCAACATTTGAAATGAAAATTTGCCTCGGATTTTGGTATTGTATCAGAATTTTCTCAAAATTTTTATGAAGAGCTAATAAAGGTTATGACACTTTCTGATTCACCATAATACAATATGTTCTATCTTAGAATATTTTTTAAACACATTTTACGGGAGATTGCGAAAGAAATTCAAGTTCGAATAAAAAAGAAGCCATGTTTTTCGAGCGTTAGCATGGAGTAGATGGACGAAGTCATCGACTTTTATAGACCCAAATGCTCAGAATTTTTACGAAGGACGGTCTCAACTGATTTCAGATCCTTATTTATACATGCTTCAAGGCATGGAGGAATTTATCCATTCTTCAAAGTAACTTTTTACATGCAAGAGAATGAGCTTTACCATCGGTCAATTTTTCGCTCACTCTACTTTAAACAACTTCATGTAAACGTATAGTGAATGTAAGCTCTTTGGTAACATCACATGACTTGATTTTCATCGGAGATACTCGTGTGTACTTCAGCCAGTGACTTTCTTTGATATCCGAACAGTAGTTAAGTTAATTTGATATTCCTTCCAGAAGTAGCCGGAAGTTTGATTTTTTTTATTTAATAATCTATTTTGTAATTTAGTTATGATGAAACGTTGCAGAAATTCTTTAAATAAAAGTGAAATTGCAATTCTGGAATAAGGAAGTCAGAAATCCTACACTTCCGGAGGGAATTTCATATAAATTTGACTGTACTAAAACAATGACTGCATGAAAACGTTAAAAGTTACACGATATATTATTTTTCTCTATTTAATTCTTAGATACTCACAATGCAGACGGACCGTTGTAACATAGAGCGTTAATTCTGGAATAATTCTATATATATATATGCATGGTTGTAATAATAATACTTCATTTTAGACGATGTTATTTGTAAAAATGATCAATGATTATAACTTTTCACTTTTTTTTTCCTGTCATTATACAAAATCCAATTATAACCGAGATGAAGCTTCTTTTCTTCCGAACCGATAATTAGATTATAATTAGATTTATAGTATTATACAGATGAAGGAAAAAGCACATCAGTATTTTTATTTTTTTTCTAATTATTGAATATAATTTTCCTTCCAAGAAAACTCCATTCATCCAAAATAATGATTTTATTTGCCTATACCAAAATTCATGTACAATATTAATGGCTGTATGCTTTAAATTTAGCCTTACAATTGCATTCACCTGATATTATAGTAAACACTAGACAGCTTATTATTGCACACATGAATTTTATGGGCAATGACTGCTTGATCCGCAGACCCGAAGTCAATACATCAATCAATTAATCAAGTGCACACATGAATTTGTAGGCAGATAGCTCATTAATTTTTTTAGATGATTAACGAAATGGAGTCTTCTTGTATCGTTTACAAACACTACGAAAACCAAAAGTCAAATGTGAATCGAATTATAAAGATATCGCCCGTCCCCCGTTCTCGCGTGCAGAGGTAAAGTTGGTGCGAAGGTCGCGCGACTTCTCACGGTCCCCCTCCAGCCAAGTTATAGTCGAATTAATATGAGATTCCCTCCGGAAGTAGCCGGAAGTGTGACGTTTCTTGCCTTTCTGATGTATTTCATCGTTTAACTTTGACATACTGCAAACTCCTCTGTATAAAGACAAAGAGATAGCCAAATAAGGCACACTTCTGGCTAATTTCAGGAAGGAATATTAAATTAATTTGACTGTATCTCCCTCTCACCGGAAGTGACATTTTCGGCTACCTGTCTATTACTTGAAGAATATTGACGTTGCAGTCGGCAAGGGGCAATGTAATGCATTTGTGTCTAAATATTGGCTAAAATTTAATTGAAAGAACCAGTTTTATATTTTCCCGCGGGGGATATAAAATTATTCAACTATAGACGCGCGCCTCGCACCGTATCTCAGAGATTGCGAGCAGCCGGAATAACATTACGTAAAAATTCCTTCGCAAAGCTGAAGTGTCAATTAATTGTGGTCAACACTTTATATAGACTTATCTTGGTTTTATTTTAAGGAGACGAGTGAGAGTCAAATTCTCAAGAAATTTGGTCTTCTGGTTACAGTCTAACATTTTTTTTTCTTTTTACAAAAAGAGTTTATAAAAGTCATAATGGACAACATACATGAAATTTTTTTATTGCAGAAATGAATAGAGGTTACCAAATTATGCTACTCTGACTTTTTACAGTTTTTTTTTAGACCCAGAACTATTTTTAAATAATTATTGAAAGTGCGGCCACGCCCCCTGGAGGCGTCAAGAGGCGTCTCATGTCTATCCTTTTTATTAAGGATTCCACCGCAGGGTGCCAACTGAAATCACAGAACTTTCAATAATTATTTAAATATAGTTTTGGGTTTCAAAAAATATGAAAAAATTCAGAGTAGCATAATTTGGTACTCCCTATTCATTTCTGTAATAAGAAATTTTCATGTAGGTTGTCCATCAAGTTATAATTAATTAGAGTTTATCAGTGAACCGTGATAAGAAACTAACCTTTACCTCTGTCAAGAAGGGTATATTTAAACTTACTAAATCGCTATTTGTTTATACATTATATTTTACAGTACATTGATACGCATGAAACAATATGGGAAATTTTCAAAGCAGTCGAGTGTACATTAAATTCCTATATGATATTTTAGACATCTGGTAGATATTATAAATCATAATAATAATATATAATATCATCTCTCATCCGGAATAATGAGCTATCTGCTTACCCCAATTTCTTTGCAATAACGATCTGTCTATACTATTTCAGATGAGCGAAATTTATTTATTTATTTTTTACTTCATTTGAACCTTAGTACAGGGTATTCGGCACAATGAAGTGACTGAATTTAACCTCACGGCTCTTCGTAGACCCAATTTTTGTGGGTCCGTTCCAAACCGGGGCGGCCATGGCTTGAGCAATCCATCCCAGCATTCGCCTAGTTGTAACTGAGGAAACCATGGAAACCTCAGTCAGGATGGTCGGCAATTGATGAAGGATGCCATCAATCACCTCAAGGATGCACGAGTGGGTGTTCTTTAGCAACTGCCACTTGTGAAAAGTTTGGCGGTGCCTGGGATCGAACTCACGACCATCCGATTCGATTCACGACCATCAGAGGCGCATACCACTGCGTCAAGTGCCCGGTCGAGCGTAATTTATATGAGTTGTAAATCAGTATAAAATAAAGTTCGCACTCACCTGAAATAGCAGATAGCTCATTATTGCAATTAACGATATCGTGGTAAGCAGATAGCTCATTATTCCGAAAGAGGGACGATCAAAGTCTTCTGCTCGTTGTTAGTAAACAAAGTATTGTTGTGTAATGTCTGTCGCGTGAAAGGAAAAACATGGGACGGTTGTTGATTTACATGTTAACTTATGGAAAATGACCGTTAATTATGAAGTTGACACCGTTGCCTAGCGCCAACAGTGGCATTACGTTCTCTGCTCTGGTGGCAAACAAGGTTTCTTTATGTATAATATAAAGGAACGTTGGTGGCAAAATTAGGCACTACGTCGCCCCATGTTTAAGGGCATTGGGTGTAGCACCGGTAGTTGGCAACACTGACGTATCTTCACCATGTTAATTTTTTATCATTGCTCCTCGGAGTAATTTTTATGCTAGAGCTAAGCTGATTGCAGTAGTATCAAGATAATTAGTAGCCCAAGTGCACAATTTGGCTAAATAAAGCCTGATTTAAAGAAAAGTATTTTTTAGTAATTTTTTAAATTTACATGCATTTTTCTAAAATATAAAAAAAAATACTTTTCTTTAAATCAGGCTTTATTTAGCCAAATTGTGCACTTGGGCTACTAATTATCTTGATACTACAGCAATCAGCTTAGCTCTAGCATAAAAATTACTCCGATGAGCAATGATCAAAAATTAACATGGTGAAGATACGTCAGTGTTGCCAACTACCGGTGCTACACCCAATGCCCTTAACAATGAAAAAGGCTTCATGCGACAGATATTATAAACAATGGTTTGTTACAACTATTGTGCGAGTAGAAGACTTTGGGGACGATATATTCCCTTACTATATCAAAGTAACACGAAATAACGAGATCAATTTTATAAGGAAACAAGTGTATACAGTACTATCATCATTCCAACATGTTCGTCTTCTGGTAGGTACATGTGCAGTATGCATATAACATTCTTTTTCAATCGAATTCACACGAAAAGGTATCATGATGGTAATAATTCATAAAAAGTAAAAACCATTTTTTGTGACGCCTGCTGCATCATGAGAAGTATAGTCAATTTAATACAGTATAATATTCCTTCCGGAAGTAGCCGGAAGTGGGACGTTTGCAACTCTTCTGTTTGTAATTCAGTTTTGAAATTTTACAGAGTGGTTTGAAGTTAAAGTACTGACCTATGTGTTAAATTGTAACTCTGAAGTACGAATGGAAACACCAGAAACCTTACACTTCCGGCTACTTCCGGAGGGAATGTTATGTAAGTTTGACTGTAGTAAGAAGGCAAATTCTTATCGATGACACAGCATTTATTTTGTTCTTCTGATCAAAGCCTTTCGTGAAAAAAAGTAAGAAACGTTATATACTTTTTTCATTAAAAGTTAATTCAATAAATCTTGAGCTGGCATATTTTTGTTCACAACTATAAATAAAGGAAGGGTTCAAATTAAATGTGGTTCTGTAAGGGACGATTATCTACCTGCTATTGTTATACCTGCATCGAACATGATTGCAATTATAACCCTAATACTAAGGGATGAAAGACACACTTTTAAAAAAGCAGCTTTTATACAGCATATAATTCTTTATATGATTTACATTATAAAAAAAGGATAAAATTTTAGAATAAAATGCAGAAAAATGTTAAAAAATAAAAAAACTTGTAACACTTGCTTCAAAATCAGACTGCTTTTTCGTATAAAACTATACAGTTCAACGAATTTTGGATTACCACCGGAAGTAGCCGGAAGTGCGAGGTTTGTGTACTTTACAGTCAAATTTACATGATATTCTCTCCGGAAGTAGCCGGAAGTGTAAGGTTTCTGGTCTTCCTATTCATATTTCTATGTCACAATTTTACACATAGTTCAGTACTTCTACTTCAAACCACTTTGTAAAGTTTCAAAACTGAATTATACTGCAAAAAATCGGTATTGAGACCCTCCATGCTTTTAACATTTACTGAACGTCAAAAGCATTTAGAAAAATAGCTAAATGTCTTTGCTATAATATTTAATCACTGTTTTTACCATTTAAAAACTAACGTTTTAAACATTAGATTTTTGTTAATAGAATTAGCATTCAGAAAATGCATGTTAATAGCATTTAGAAGTATTATATGCGGAATAGATCGTAATATATTTTAGGGGTCGACCCTTAGAGGGTCATTATTCTTACTGAATCAATTAAAGCCAATGCTAAATCCATAGTCCTCACAGTTTTTGACACGTTTTGTTATAAATATTTGTATACTTTTAAAAAATGACCCCTGTTAGACCCCAAGGGTTGACCTTTAAAATGCGTAAATAAGAGCTCTAAAGTTAATTAAGGACATTGCTAATGTCAATTTTGCAATTTTTCACGAAAAAAAATTTTCAGGGTCTTTTGACCCTTAAGGGTCAAAGGGTCGCCATTAGAACCGCCATCAAATTTTACCCTAGGGTCGAAATTTGTATAACCTTGTATTAAAATGAACCCTTGTCATTTCACCATAGATCTTATTTATTTTATATACCTCAATAATACTCTTCCTATTAAGAAAGCATTAGCAGTGCAGTGGTAAGGGTATGATCGAAAGTGATTACCGAAGTTAAGCTGGCGAGTAGTTAGATTGGTGATCACTTTTTAGCTTTTTACAACAGGTATGAAGACCGTAAACAATAAAAGCATTGAGAAGCTAAACACTTTTGGTGATGTAAAAGTGATTGTGGAGATTCTCAATGCCTTTGGTATTTAGTTGTTTTTGCAGTGACAAACAGAAGAGCTGCAAACTTCACACTTCCGGCTACTTCCGGAAGGAATATCATGTAAATTTGACTATAGTTCAGTTTTGATCCTGAAGTTTTGAAAAGAGATTTATCTTAGGGATTTCAACTTATTAACAAAATTTTAGAGTTTCCGTGTTCAGAGTTCAGCCAAAATCCTTCATCTACGTCTTGTGATACTCTTCGATTCTTTGAACTGTATAATATATGTTGTTTATATGGTAGAGACACCGGAAAACATTATTACTGTATCGTTAATGTCGAACGATGTAGTTCAGTACATTTTCGTATCGTGTTTTTGTTGAATTAAAGATTAACATGTCTTACATGATTATAACTTCCGCTTCCATCAAATTGCATGCAGCAAACTTTACAATCAAATAAAATGTACAGTTTGTATTAACTTTAAAACTCACTGTAATTATTATCGCAGTTTAAAGACATTAATAAAGGACTCATTTCTTATTATTATTATTAATATTATTGTATATAGTCTTATTTTCATCATCATTGTCATTGGTCACTTTTATTTTATTTATATTAATTATTATCTCTTTTATGGGCACTTTACAATATAATATAACAATTTATATATATTATAGTCAAAACTAAAAACAATAGCCCATGGGGCAAATGAAAAAGATTGCTGAGCAGTCCATTCACTTAAGTGTTCATTCACCCAAATTAATTAATAGTTCAATGATAGATAATTATGCATACAAATTACTAAAACACAAAGATTATAAACAAATATACAACATATAAATATTATAAATACATAAAATAAAATAAAAAAAAAATGTAAGTACGGAGAAAAATTCTCCACTACTGAGGTAGACTGTTAAGGGTAAGGTAACGCCACCAATGTTAAATTTTCCACTCTCATTTGTTCCTCCGAAAATATTTTAAAATATTCTCCTCTATGTCGTTCATTAGCTCTTAAAATATCGTCAATACAAATACGATTCAGTTTCCGAGTTACGTGTATTGAAACTAAACCCATTTATTGAACAAGCATACGCTGCATTTCAGTGACATTAGAAAAATTCTATAATCCAACACGGAAAAAACAGTTGACAGTCTTTGAACTGTTAGTACAAATTTTACAGTATTCCTTTTAAATATAAACTAGTTCTGTGTTAAATTCAACAGTTCCAAACACTGTTAAGCGAGGACTGTCAAAATCAACAGTCTTTACCCTGTTAAATATCAATGTACGCAGTTGCATGGTAAGATTTAACATTTCAATACGTAAAAGTTACAATTTACTCTGTTAAAAATGAAATAACGTTTTACGGTGTAACTTTCAACCGTGTGAAATTGTTGGAAATTAAATGTTAGAATATGTAAAAAGCAAAGTAACAGTTTGGCAATGTGTAAGCATACATTCAACGTTAGAAACTTTGTAACATTTTGAAGTTTCAACGGTTACATTAATTTTAACACATCTACTCTGCAAAAATTAAACGCTTTACCACGTTATAAAATGACCGTTATTTCTGCGCGACAGACACGTTTTGGTCATTTCCTGTTTCAATCTGCAGGCGTCAGTTCAGTTCTTGTTGTGCTCTGTGAAATATGTTTTCTGGATCATCAATGGTAAGTTTAATTAATATTTTACTTCCTATAATGTTATGTCATTCGTTGTTTTAATAATTGTGTTAATATTTTAAGACACGTGCGGCCAGCAATACTGCGTGCCGGAGTGTTTTCGAGGCATTTTCACACGGCCGACGATATTTATTCGAACCGTTGAGGAGCGATGAGGGCTATAATGCTACACGTGCATATTTTTTGGTAAGTTGAAGGTTTACTTGCAATAAATTTGCAATAATACTAATGCTAGACCTGTGCATTTTTATAGTTGACGTCCATGTGGGGATTATGCATCAGACTGAACGTCTAGCGAATGCAGTCCAGATTACAACCGCCCTTGTGCTACCACCATGGCACTTCCCCGAACGGCCATTCAAACTACCCAGATGGAAAGGAAACCCAGAATTGACCCTCAAGATGATGCTCCTTTACGTCATTTGTTGAGTATAATAAAGTAAAAATAGAGTTCAAGTGTGACAAATTTCCATCTTCACCTCATTCACAAAATTTATAATGTTTTTAATGTACAAATTAAGTCATCTAATATTGTATATTGTTTGAATTTTTTTAATTAAATATTTACTGTAAATAAATCTTATTTTTTTTTTAAATGAACCCTTATAACCATTTTAAATCTTTTCAGGATTAGCTATTTCGTTTGCTCCCTAATCTTTATTTAATTATAATATTGTCAATAACTTACTATATTGCTTATGAAACTTGTAATATTTTTTGATGGAATGTTTGATAATATAGAAGATGGTGTATTACATGTTGATGCAATTGATCTATTTAATGCAAACAGTTTTTCTTTACAAGAAAACTTTAAGTCCACTTGTACGAAATGGAACTTATACGTTTTCTTGTATAAAGAAAAACTGTATGCAATAAATAGATCAATTGCATCATCAAATAACAGCTTCTAGAACATTATATATTTAACAGAGTAAAGTTGTAGAATATAAGGAAGTAGATACGTCAGTAGAATCAAGGAATAAACTGTAGAAATTAAAAGAGTAGAAATGTTAAAATTAAAAAGATAGGACCTATAAATCTTACATCGCAAACTCTGTCGTTTTTAACATTCATACACTGCTACACTGAATTCTACACATCTAATGCCTAAAATTCAACAGTTCTGAATTTGTAAAAATCTAAAATAGCAACTCTGTTGATTTTAACCAATTTTTATTATGGGTACAAAAACAAATGCGTAAAACAGCTAAATTTAACAGGAAAACTGTCAATTGTTTTTTCCGTGAATCGTCCGATTTTTAAAAAAAACTAGAAACAAACTTAATGCACTAGGACAAACCTTCACAGCAAAAAAAAAAGACAATTATGAGAGTGGGAGCGACGTAAATTGATAATAACTGCACGATTTTTGACACTCGCACATCTCACACACCCCTTTTTGGTCGGCCATTAAACAACTGGCGAATGAAACAGGCTGACTAATGAACCAAAACAACGCTTATAAACCACTCACCTAAAGTAAAAACTTTCCAAAAATGTTTTATAGTAATGAAAAAAAAGTTTTATAAATAAAACAACCATATAATTACAATTTAACTCATTATTTATAAATAAATTGAATATAAAACTACCGTGACTTGCGTGGTATCTTTAGAGTGGGACAATTTGAATATTGATATAGAGGCGCTGCGATCGCGGCGCAACTCTGGCGTTCCCTTTCCCTTAAACATTTTTGCAGCACGAGGATAAAAAGAATTCGCATATGCCTCACTGTTAGGCTTAGGGAAAACAAAAGAATAAGGGTTACCTCTCCCTCTCCCAGGTACTGCTGAACTGCAGCCACACCAGCAAAGTTGGCAGAATTATTTTATTTTTTTATATTATATTTATGTATTTTTATTTATAATTTTTCTTAATATTATGATATTTATTTAATGTTTTTTAATATTTTCTGGTAGTTTATAGTGTTATTTGTTGAAAAAACATTATTTTCTGTTAAAAAATTGAAGCAGAAAGTCTAAAACTACGAAGAAAACTGCAGCGCTTGCAGACACACGTTTAACGTTGTAGCGCTATCTCGGCAAATTTCTCGCTCAGTATGGGCGCGCAATGATGATCGTGTGTCTGTCTAGCGAGCAGCCTTTCTGTAGAGGCCGCTGCGGAGCTACCAATCACAGCGATCACAGCGCCTAGCTGCCAATCACAGCGCCTGGCGCGCTGGTGCGCAAAATTTTCAAACATCTCAGAGCAGATTACAATTCAATTCAATTCAATTCAATTCAATAAATTTTTATTTCCATTTTTCCTACAATCAAAGTGTCATAATATACAATAACATTTGTTGAGGTTGATAGGACACGTCAATAAGAACAATGTTAGGAAAAGTTCATAATGAATCAATCCATGTCAGTTAATTTTCTTCATTCTTATTCAACAAAATCACAGTCATAAAAAGCTTTAACACTGTAGAAACACTTATCTTGGAGCAGCTTTTTCACATTCACTTTAAATTGACTGATATCTTTTATGCACTTCACTGAGAGAGGTAGTTTATTATAAAGATTTAAGCAGCTCAAAAAGGGACCATTTTTATACATTTCAAGTCTACACCACAATGAGGGAATATTGTTTTTTAAATTTCTTGTATTATGCTCATGTGTTACCTCATGCTGCTTATACAGTGACATATTTTTTTTAACATTCATTACACACTCTAAAATATAAATACATGGGAGTGGTAGTACATTTAATTTTTTAAACAAAGGTAGGCAAGAAGCAGATTTTTTTGCAAAACATATTGACCTTATTACCTTTTTTTGCAGTACAAATACTTTATGAGCTGTTGTACAATTTCCCCAGCAAAAAATTCCATATTTAATAATTGAATGAAAGTTTGCAAAATATAAGGTTTTTAGGCATTGTAGCTCAGATTCATATCTTAATTCTCCCAGTGCAAAAATTACTGAGGCCAACTTCTTACAAATATGATCTATATGACTGAACCACCTTAAGTCATCATCTATAATTAGACCTAAAAATTTTGCTCTTGATGTTAATGTTAATGTGTTATCTCCCATTTTTATATTAGTGAGTTTAGGACTTTTATTTCTTATATTTTGAAACTGTAAAATTTCTGTTTTATTTAAATTTAGAATTAAACCAATATTATGAAGGTAAGAGCTTATTAGTACTAATGATTTTTCAATACTATCATGTAATTCAGTATTTGTTTGACCAGTTACTTTTAAATTTGAATCATCTGCATACTGTATTGACATAACATTTTTATTTATTATTACTTGGGGTAAATCATTTACATAAATTAGAAATAATATTGGAGAAATGCAGGTTCCTTGTGGCAAGCCATATTTAATTTCTTTTTTGTCTGAGTATTTAATTGAATCTTTATCAGCTCCCTCACTGTTTATTAAAACAGTTTGTGTCCTATTTGATAAGAATGATTTTAGCCAATTTAAACAATTACCTCTTATGCCATACTTATAGAGCTTATTTAACAAGACATCATGTTCCACCATGTCAAATGCTTTAGATAAATCTAAAAAGACACCTGCTGTTTTATATTTTTTATCAATACTATCAAGCACACTGTCAATTAACTCCCACATTGCAGTTTCAGTTGACATATTTTTTTGAAAACCATGTTGAGATTTGGAGATTATATTATATTTGTTTAAAAAAGGCAGAAGTCTGTTTAAATAAGCCTTTTCAAAAATTTTAGAAAAAACAGAGAGCAAACTGATTGGCCTATAGTTACAAATATCTTGAATATCCCCCTTTTTATGTATTGGTTTGAGTAATGCTTGTTTTAGCAAAGTAGGGAAGGTGCCCTCTTCAAATGACTGATTTATAATTACTGTGAGAACATTACTAATTGACTGTGAACAGGACTTTAATATAAAATTTGACACCTCATCAAATCCATAGGAATGCTTATTTTTTAGTAACTGAATAATTTTAAATACATCCTCTCTAGTTACATTAGTTAAAAACATTGACTTGGAATTAAATGGAATATTTTGTATAGGATTTGATTCCCTTGTCAGATTTTCTATACCAGATTTACAGTCCGAAATGCACTTTTCAAAATAATCACTAAATATATTTGCAATTTCTTGTGGATCACTTATAATATTATTATTTTGTGAGATTTTATTAATTTTATGAGAAACTTGAGTTTTACCATGCCTACTCTTGATTAATTCCCACATTGCTTTGGATTTATTGTAAGATTTGTTTATATATGTTGTGTTTTTATGTTTATTTGCAATTCTAACAAGCTTATGATAAATAAACTTATAATTTTTAACATAATCTTTGTTCCAAATGTGTGGATAAAGTTTCTGTAATTTAGTGAGGTTCCTTAATTTTTGCCTTGAAATTTTAAGACCTGGGGTCATAAAATCTCTCTTATTTGTTTTATTTTTAATAGTGACTTGAACTAAAGGAAAAGCCTTTTCAAAATATTGTAAGAATTTAGTATGAAACTCATTAAACATATTATCAGTACCATTTTTGTCATACACTGAAGCCCAAGTTTCATTATCTAACATTTTTTGAAAATATTTTATATTTTTTTGAGAAAAAATCCTTTTTTGTTGTTTTTTACATGTATTGGTTTTTTCAGCAGAATTGCAAAAGTTTAACAGTTGTGCTTCATGATCAGAGAATTCACAGTTTAATATTTGGCTATAATTGTCCTCAAATGGAAACAATTTAGAAATTAAAATATTGTCAATTAAAGTTTCTGTAGTGGTACATATTCTGGTAGCACATTTAATAATTGGTAATAAATTACAAATATTCAAAATTGATTTAAAATCTTTGGTAACTTTAGTATTATTGAGCAGATTAATATTAAAGTCTCCACATAATATGGGGATTTTCTTCTCTAAATAAATTATTTTAATAATACTTTCCAACTTATTAAAAAATGAATTAAAATCACCTTTTGGAGGACGATACATACAAACAATTGTAAAATTTTTATCAAAAATATTAACATCTATTGCAGCACATTCAAAATCTAATTCTTTTGACATATTTACTATGTCTAGTCTCTCTTTATATTTTAATGAATTGTGGACAAATATGTAGGCACCCCCATGTATAGAATTTTTCCTGCAAAATATACTGGCAAGTTCAAAATTACATATTTTTAATTGAGAGTAATCTCCAGGTTTAAGGAAATGCTCAGTTAAACATAATAATTTCAGTGATAAAACATTCTGACAAAAATCATCTAATAAAATTATTTTGCTTTTCATACCTTGTATATTTAAATGAATAAGAGAACACCACACAGATTCCTTATGATCCTGTCTCTTATGTTTTTCCCGTTGGAAAAGGCTGAGATGCAGGTTTTGGTTTTCCAAATTTAAATTGATTAATCAATGCATTTTTAGGCCATATTGCAGGATTTTGAACCAGTTCTAACATGCTAAAAGGACACGTAATTTTAAAAGAAGCGTAAGGACCTCTAGCATTAAGCTGCTCTATTTCAATATTAGTCTGGCACTTATCTTCAACATATTTTTTCAATACATCCATCTTGGTGTCCTGATGCAGGCGCCATACATGAAGATACGCCTTTTGTTCTACCGCGACCAGCGGGCAGTCCTCAGTCGTGCTGGCCGTGCCCACCTTCCGTTCACGGCGACGATTTCGGCCGCGAATTCTCCGGAAGCCCTGCTCCTCATCATCCCCTTCAGGCTCTTCGGTATCATAGTTTTGGGACGATACGAGATGCTGCTCTCGGAGTATGCGACCCGTGTTGTGTTTTTCATGATTTGAATTTTTGCCGCTGAAGGAAGAAGATTTTTCCTCTCGTTTTAAAGAGGGTGTGTCGTCGTCAGCTGATTTTTTATTTTTGCAAATTTCACTAAAAGTAGACTTTTTAGACGAATTTCTTTGTGAAACCTCTGATTTAAATGAGTGCAAATCTTCAATGCTTATTTGCTGCTCTTGTGATGTTTGAGAGAGCTTAGCATAATTTTCCTTCAACAGTGATACCTCCTTTACCAAATTGCTTATGGTGAGTTCCTGCGTAAGCAGGCACGTAGAACATTTATAAAATAAATGCTTATTCTTTGTGATGCACTTGTGTTCTGTCTCAGTAATATTGACGCACTGTATATGGAACATTTTTGTGCAGTTTGAACCACATATTACTGACTTATCACTCGAAGTAATTGGATCTTCACAGGAGCTACAAATCACAACATTATCGACGGCCATGTTGACAGCCATGTTACGCTCTGATTAAGCAGATTACGAGCAGATTATCTTTTTGAGGTTTTCCTTTCGTAATAGATTAAAATTATAAGTAATTTTACATGTTATTCTATTAGCATCCCTACTTATTTTATTTCTTTTTGTTTAAATTTTATATTTACGTTTATTTTCATTTTATATACTCCGTCTCAGAAATAAATTTATTTATTTTATGATGAATAAATTAAAAAATTCACGACTCTTAACTCTGAAAGTTTAATTATTTATACTTGTTACATTTTGCAGAAAATAAATATTGATTGCAACTACTGCTTATATAATTATAGTTATTTTAAATGAATTTTCTATAAAAAATGGTAGATATTTAAGTGAAAACCGAAAAAAATCGCGCCTAGCTGCGGCGGGCTACTGGGGGGCTCCGCCCCCCAGCCCCCCCAAATGTGTTTGCCTGCACCACTGTCAGCAGACACACCTATGTCAAAGCCCACGAGCCGCCACTGCCCTCTCCTCCTACGCTGCACTTGCAACCTTCCAGCTTCAGCAGGGCTCAGATCCATTTTTCCATTAATACAAGACTTTTTCTCGACATATGACTAGAGATTGATGTAAAATTTTCAAATAAAAGAACTGTACCCATGTGGACATTACCAGGCGCGGATCCAGAAAAAAATTTCGAGGGGGGGCTGCCTCCATAAAGCCAATGTTAAAAAAAAAATTGGAGTGGGGGAAATGCCTATATTGCCCGTGTTAAATCCAAAATTGGGGGGGCTGTAGCCTCCCCCCCCCCCTGGATCCGCGCCTGGACATTACAAATGCTATACCTCTCTGCTTGTTATCACGCAGTCTATTGGAGGCGTGAGGAAATATATAGTTCTGTATATAGGTAATAGGCAGGATTTATTATAACACCTGCATGAGATCAAAATCTGCACGTATCTGTATCTCTGGGAACTGAGCGCCTGCAAATTACAGTAACGTCCAAGTGTCGTCAATTTTGTACAATTCGATCTCGAAATTAAATTGAAATATTACAATTAAGAAATTAAGGGCGAATGTTGGACAATAGGACTATAATATATGAAGGCAAATTTCAGAGTTAAATGTGAAGTATTAAATTTGCTGATGATGGCACTTTAAAATTTCCTAATACACATTTGCAATAGATTATATCAACATCACAAAATGTATCATTATCATTCACGCTTTACACATGGCAGGAAAAAAAAAAAATTCCAAGCAGTTTTTATTTATTATTATTATTATTTTTTTTTTTTTTCCATATGTACACAACTTTAAAACTCAATTAAGGGTAAGATAACACGAACAATCGATTGTTGTTAGTCCCATTTGATTAACATGTAAACCTTAGCAACCTCATAATGATTCTGAATTTTTTTTTGAGAGACAGTTCTTGGCATTAAAAAAATATGGAGAAAATTTCAAAACAATCGGACGATCCAATTTTTTTAAATTAATTTTTTAGTTTTGGTCTCCATGGGAAAGCCCTATACTGAAAATTTAAAAAATTCATTTAAAAAAATTGGATCGTCCGATTGTTTTGAAATTTCTTCCACATTTTTTTGGTGCCAAGAACTGTCTCTCAAAAAAAATTCAGAATCATTATGAGGTTGCTAAGGTTTACATGTTAATCAAATGGGACTACCAACAATCGATTGTTCGTGTTATCTTACCCTTAATTGATATATATTTTGTAACAATATTTTGGTCTCACAATTTAACTTACAGGCTACATTTCTATACATTTATATAATGGACAATTCCTGCATGAAAATTTTTTTATTGCAGAAATAAATAGAGGGTACCAAATTATGCTACTCTGAATTTTTTCAGATTTTTTTGGAGACCCGGAACTATTTTTAAATAATTATTGAAAGTTCTGTAAGTTAAGTTGGCACCTCTAAATCCTTAATAAAAATTAAAAAGGATAGGACCGAGACGCCTATTGACGCCTCCAGGGGGCGTGACTGCACTTTCAATGAATATTTAAAAAAAGTTCTGGGTCTCAAAAAAATCTGAAAAGAAATTCAGAGTAGCATAATTTGGTACGCTCTATTCATTTCTGCAATAAAAAAATTTCATGCAGGTTGTCCATTATATAATTTCCATCCATTTTCCTATAGTGTATCATTTCATCTTTGTTTAATTCACCCCCCAAATGTATACACTCAACTTCAAGGTTGGGGCCAGGTTTGGGTATAATTAAAAGGTGTTTCTCCACACGCTACCTGGCTGACCCGCGGCTCCCAGGCCGGCAGGCATGCAGGAGAAGGGAAAGATTTGAACCTGCAGTGAAGGCATGCAGCTCACAATAAACGTCGTGCGCGGTACACAACACGCAGGGCTTCGACACGAAACTAAAAACCAACCTACAGTGCTGAAATTTCACTCCATGCAAGGATCAATGGATGTTAAATGTGAGAAGGCTTGAATGAAGAATGCACAAGAATATTGTATAGGGGATTACTGCATGGTGGAATGCTAGCTTATATATTAGGCAATGTTATACGCAGTACATATCAAAGACTTCAGGGAAGTCTGTGGTATGTACTGTATAATATAGCCCCGAGTAGTTGAAATAAATTTATTTTACATAATAATATACTTGTATAAAAAATAGTATATAATATAATAATTATATTTTTATTAAAAAAGTTGACTTTTAGCACATTATAGCTAAAAATAATTGTAAATAGTGTAAATATTAATTAAAGATAACTCCACATTTATTTGTGATATAGTGCCGTTTAATGCTTTCTTAAATTATCCCCATGCAGCACCCCATTTTTTTATTGTGTCCTATATGCAATGTGTATTTGGGTAAAATAAAATAAATAAATTTCATATTTTCTTCGCTATTCTCCTTTCGTCTAATTTTCTCATATTTTGCACCATTTTAGAGGGAGAAAAAAAAGGAAAAGACGAGATTACGTCTTCTGTCCTCTTTTTGGGCATAAAATGTTAGAATTATTGTCTTCATTTCATCTCACTTTGATCGAAGAGGAAATAAGATGTGTTTTAGAGGTAAAAATATTAGGTATAGACGTGTAAAGGATGAGTTGAAGACGTTATTTTTCAACTAGGGGAGGCTTCAAGTCAGCTGATTTTGCGGTGTTCCCACCGTCCTATCTTTACAGGCAATGACTGCTAGGTCCGCAGACCCGAAATCAATACATCAATTAATTTCAATGCAATTCACCGTCCTATCCAAATTAACCTATTTAAAAAAAAAAAAAATCCAAATTGCTTTTTTTGACATTAAAGAAATTTTTTAGAGAAAAAAATAAGTATTTGATTCATTTTTAGAAGACCCCTAAATGCGGGGGTTTCAAATTAAGCTTTAATAGTATTAGTATTAGCTGTATAAATTAGTAAATAAATTTTGAAGTAAAATATAGTATACTGTAAAACAAAATTTCAAATCAATATTTTTTACAATAAATTACTTTTAATGGTGCCTAAAACATAGATAAATATTACAGTACTGCATGTATACATATTTATACAGTATATTTAATAATATTTAATAATAATAATATTTAATAATACATCACAACATACAGTAACTATTATATATATATATAATTATAAAAATACTTAATAGTATTAATATAATACTTACGACTGTTTTCTTTATGCCTTCCCCAAATTGAATAAAATATATTTTTTTTTACTAAATATAACTATATATATATATATAGTATATAGAACTCAAAATTATATAAAAAAAAATCAAAAAATATAAATAAAATCAATTATTTCCAAATACAGTACTTTTTTTTTTTTTTAGTCAAAAAAAATTAAGTCAAGGTATATTCCTCTCCTTCAGATGACGTTGTAATTAATTTCATGGTGTTTTTTAAGATTTTTTCCCTCACTGGTGCATAGAAGAGTGGGCCCAGCTCGGCTATTCTCTGGTATTCACATTTAACTTGGTTTTCTTCGTGCTTGTAACGTCTTCAGTCATTGGTGCGTTGTTTGTAACGAAGAAATTTACTGTCCGAGCCGAGCCGAAGGACAACCGAGCGTTTCCGACGAAACACAAGTTAAATATGAACCTTTATATAATAATATAACTTTTCTGTTTTGAACAGTAATACTGGAATTTTATATGATACGGCTATGACGGAAAAAAACACATTGGAATTAACTAAATGATTATGATCCCAAGGTACTTTGAGGTGCGGCGACGAGCCACAAGGGGGAAGGGGGGGATATCAAAGTGAAGTCAAGCTGACACCAGGCAGGTGCGCTTGTATTTCACCCTGCCGCACTAATGTATTTGGTTACACCTCATCAGAGAGGACTTGAACGGCTTCGCGCCATGGACGTACCACCACTAGACGGTCTCAAAATGTAACCTTGGAATAGGAAATGATATGGGGGGGATTAACCCTACATTAAGGTAGAGATAATGTCGATCAACTATTTTTTTAGCTGCATTTGATTAACATGTAAACCTTAGCAAGTTCACAAAACTTATGAAATTTTTTTAAAAGCCAGATATTAGTGCTTAAATGCTTTAGAAAAAATTCCAAAACAATTCAACGAGACGATTTTTTTTAATTATTTTATTTAATTTTCAGCATAGGGTTTTCCCATGGAGAGGCACTTAATTAAAAAAAATCAGCTTATTAAATTGTTTTACCCCTTTTTATATGGCTTTTAGGCACTAATATCTGCCTCTTAAAAAATTTCAGAATTTTCTAAGATTTATACCTGTTAATCAAATGGAGCTAAAAAAAACAGCTGATCGACGTTATCTCTACCTTAAGGCCATTTCCATGGAGCGATGTCGAGCGGAGAAAAGCGCACTTGTTTCAATATTGTATGGCGGCCATGTTGGTGATATAATCGCTCCCCGCAAGACGAAGAAATCCCGAGCCTCTGATGGGCTGCGGCAGGCGATTTTCTTAATTACACCGCTCCCTGGAAATGCACCTTTAGAGTGCATGCCAATCCACGAAAATGCACACTAAACACATTATCGGTTGTCAATTTTTTGAAGTGTTGACGCCATATTGACACTAACCGTTGTCTCAATTAGCGCAAGTGTTCAAGTATTTGAAGGGTCTAGTATTTAGTGTTTGAAATAGCAACTTCAAACACTAACACAGACACTAATTTTTTTAACATTGATCAGCTGAGGCAAATAATTCCAACTTTTGACACTAGCAAGTGTTGGCGCTAGTTTACAGTAAAGTTGTCTCACTTAAAATAAGTATTTATACTAAATTAGTGTTTGAAGTGTATACACTTTTAGTTCGCATTTTTTAAATGAGACGCGGCCTTAGCCTCAATTTTTATACCCGGGTTAAAGCTAGTGCTAAACACTATATGGGCATTTAAATTACAGCATAAACAAAGGGGTTAAAGATAACTTCTTAACTTATAAAAAAGATAAGTTGTTATTTTCTTCATTTTTTTTTTATTATTATTATTAATCCCTAATATTGGTTCTACTTACTTATTACATACTACTTTGAACCCCGAACCTTCCGAAACCCTAACTTGAGCGTTTCATGGGCTCTTCCAGAACGGGGGCGGCCATGCACAGCCTTGCAATCCATTCCGGCATTTGCCTGCGGCTGAGGGAAACATGGAAACCTCAGCAAGGATGAAAGCTACAGCTTTTGTCAATGAACCGGAAGTGCAATGGTCCAAAGCCAGGGGAACCACATAGTGGAAAAGCGCAACGATTTACCCCTGGGTGGGAAACGTGTTTTTCATTTAAAATGGTCACCCATCCAACTACTAACCACGCTCGGCATTGCTTGACTTCGGTGATCTGACGAGACCCGGTCAAGCGCACTGAGCCACACCTTCCACATTGTCTACCTAAAATTACGTACAGTCCAGCACACATGAACGGCTCTAGGTAGTCGCGTGTCCATGGGGGGTGCTACAATCGGCTTACCGACTCAGCGCTAACTAGCGAGCGTTACAAGCGACGATAATTCTAAACGCTTTACGTAAAATCAACGCCTTTGTTTATCTACCGTCGCTGCGTGAAATATGTTTCTAATGTTTGTTTACAGGTGCAAATTAGTGGACAAGTCGGAACAAGATAAAGTGTAATTTTGTTTATAAATGTTCAACACCTTGGGGAGGCATCACCGTACACTGTTATTGTTGTTTGTTATTTTATTTTATTTTTAATTTTTTTTTTTTTTTTTTTTTTTTTTTGTTTCAACTGAATCCTAGTACAGGGTACTGGCCACAAATAAGTGACTGAATTTAACCCCCCGGCTCTTCGTATACCCTACTTTTGTGGGTCCGTTCCAAACCGGGGTGGCCATGGCCTAAGCAATCCATCCCAGCGTTTGCCTGCTTGTAACTGAGGAAAATATGGAAACCTCAGTCAGGATGGTCAGCAATTGATGTAGGAAACTATCAATCACCTCCCGGATGCACGAGTGGGTGTTCTTTAGCAACCGCCACTTGTGAAAAGTTTGGCGGTGCATGGCTGGGATCGAACTCACGACCATCTGATTACGAATCAGAGGCGTATACCACTGCATCAAGTGCCCGGTTATCATGAACAAAGACAAAGACATTATTATACCTATAAAAAGGAAAAATGTATAGAGGCTTCAAGTCTGCTTATTTTTCGGTGTTCCCACCATTATATCTAAATCTATGTAAAAAAAAAAACGTGACTTCGTTTTTTCAGTATATAGGAAAACAATTTTTTATAGGCAAAATTCCTTTACGGGACGTGATACACTAAAAAATACAGTGCAGGATAATGCAAGAATTATATATTTTTACGTCATTTATAACGGAGAAAATTAAAAAAAAAAACACTTTGCTTCATTTTCAAGTGCAAGATGGACCAAAGCGACAGAAATGAGCGCATGACTCACTTGAATTTCTATTATGTCTTATCAAGCAAGTATATGCATGCACTATTCATCGTAACACTGTTATTTTGGCCTTTAGAGGAACGCTATATAATTTCAAAAATCATTTATTGCTCCACACGATTTTGTTCCTAATTTTCATTCCAGGACTTCATTCTACGAACTGAACATTTAATATCCCCAGGCCACGACCACACAGCTCACGGCAAAGTTATAGTATTATAGCACGCAACCAAAGGTCAAACTTTAGACAAATATTCTCGTACTTTGGAAGTTGTGAGGTTTCCTCAGTTCCCCAAGCTAATTAACCATGATGATCTCACCGTGCCAAGATGGTTTTGAACCGAGCGCTTGACGCAATGATATTATATGGCATGAATGGTATATTAAGTATAGAAAAAAATAGCATAACAAAGTTACCGGCAGGGTCGGATTGGGGGCTCAAAGGGCCTACTGAGCAAACAGGAGTACGGGCCAATATCAAGGGCCTACTTGACCCTGTGGAGGCCTACTTTTAACGTTGTAGGGGTCTTCCAGTCCTAGAGGGCCAACTGAGCGATCGCTCACCAACTCTTATCGCCAGTCCGAGCCTGGTTACCGGAAAAGTATATTATAAAGAACACAAGCTCGTGAACCAGGGAGGTGATTGATGACATCAATTGACGACCATCCTGACTGAGGTTTTCACGGTTTCCTCAGTCACAACCAGGTGAATGCTAATGGGATAAACTGCAGCTGTGGACCATGCGTTATAAATCCCACTCGTATGAGTGAGAAGTGATAAATCACATCCTGCATTTATATATTTCATGGTCATATTATGTATAATATATAAAGCTGACCATCTTGACTGAGGTTATCACAGTTCCATCAGTCACAACCAGACGAATGCTGTGATGGATTGCTGGCAGGGACAAATAAAACCCTAAGTAACGCTAGGTCGAGTCCATGACGAAGCTAAAACATCAAATTTATGTGACCAGAACCCACTATACAACATCACGGTTTAGAAAAATAAGAGAATTAACCTATAAATTTTATTTATTAATTGAATTTATTAATTATTTGTTGTATATTAATTTATTTCATCAACATGAAGAAAACGATAAAGATAGTGTATACAGTATTTTTATTAGGTACAGTACATAATTATATAAATATATCTTATGATCTAGTTGCAATTTATCTAAAACAACACTACAGTGCAATTTCTCAACTTTAGAACTTTAGTAGCTTCAATTGAGTGCACCCGCGATGCGCAACTGTTGTCGCTAAGGTCCATCTTGCACATGAAAATGAAGCAAAATGTTTTTTTAAGTTTTCTCGGTTAAAAATCAAGTAAAAAATCTAAATCTTGAATTATCTACTGTATTTTTCAGTTTGGACCAAAGTTCCGTAAAGGAATTTTCCCTACAAAAAATCTTATTCTTAATAGTGAAAAATAGGATTCACGTTTTTTTTTTTGTTTTTTTTTTCTTGGTTTGGTATAGCGGGTGGGAACACCGAAAAATCAGCTGACTTGAAGCCTAGCTCTATTATATATCCACAAATTATTATTTACAGCAAATACATACACTGTCACAGGCGCAGACCCAGAACCAAAATTCGGGGGGGAGGGGGGGATATCTTCATAAGGTCAATTATAAATAAAAAATTGAAGTGAGGAAAATGCTAATATTGCTCATGTTAAATCCAAAATTTTAGGGGTAGACCCTCCAACCCCTCCCCTGGATCCGCGCCTGCACTGTCAGTACAAAGTTGTGAGCGATCATTGCAAGACCAAGAATAAATTTACAGGGCGAGATAATTAAAAAACGCAACTGAGCTAATATTTGAAGTAAAACAACACAGGGTTAGTTTGCCGGCGACTGCACACGGACACAAGGGGGGGATGTAATTCGATACTTGGAGGGGTTGTATCGATCCACGCACCCCCAATGTACCGAGCGTGCATGTGCATCACACCAGCTTTTGATTGGCTGGGGGGAAAAAAATGCTATAGTAGGGAAATTTACCATCGGGAAAGGAAAAACGGATCTGTGAGGATATTTCTGCGTGCGTGGTTGTTTGCCTACAATTTGCATGGCTGTTAGCTAAATACACTATTTGTTGTTTGTAAACACTATTTGTAATGTTAGATGCAAGTCAAACAATTGAACTGATTTGAAGTGTAAATGTACTCATGTGTATATTATTAAATATCATAGTACTGCGTACTGTATACGTAACTGAATGTGTATATATAGTATATGAAACTTTCATTGAAGTAAATGTTAAGGCAGTTGAAACGGTCGGTGTTCCAACATGCAGCAATCCAACCGAAACTTCTTGAATTGAATTCAAAGTCACGGCCGGAAAACCTACTTTTCGTCTTTAGATAATATTCTGTACTTATTAACTTTGTTGCTAAATAAACAATCAGAAAGAATAGATTTTTATTGATGAATCTTCTGTATACATGCTGGAACATAAGGTATTATGCATAACAAAAATATATATATATTCTTTCTGATAGTGTATTTTTACGAACAGAGCTATTGTATATTTAATTATGTAACTTAATTGTTTTTTAAACTTTAAAATACGTAAATTTAGAACTTTTATTATTGAATTAAAACTTTCGTATCAATTCTTCATTATTAGCAAAAAAATGTCGAACGAGTATCCTTGATAATTGATCCATCGAAAGTCCGAGCGATATTATACAGTAGAGAATATGTTATTTCATGACCCTACAATATTATATACTTATCATAATACATCTATGTATGATATACAGTATATTGTTATTGATTTTATAATACAGTAAATAAATACAATAAACGTATATAAGTTTGATTGTAATATAATCATGAGATTGCATATATTCCTTTACGGTATTTCCTCAATATTGTCTATCAATGGAGTATCGGCCTCGATTTTTTTTATTGCAGAAATGGATAGAGGGTGCAAAGTTATGCAACCCTGATTTTTTTCAGATATTTTTACAGCCCTGGAAGTATTTTTGAAAAAATTATTGAATGTCCTTTTTGTGACGTCACGAGGCAACAAGTCCTATCCTTTTCTTAAGGAGCGGCACCTCGTGACATCACAAAAAGGACTTTCAAATTTTTTTAAAAATAGTTCCCGGTCTGTAAAAAATCTGAAAAAAAATCAGGGTAGCATAACTTTGTACCCTCTATCCATTTCTGCAATAAAAAAATAAGGTCGATAACCATTTATTTCTTACATTTTAACCTTTTAGGCCTATATCGACTAATTTATGTATGTAACGCTATGCCCCAAATCCTGACACATTGTCCACGCGATTATATAATGTAAATAATAACTCGGCATGCTGTTAAACAAATGTTTCATGGCAAGTCCTTATAAATATTCATGTTACAGTCCCCCTCATAATAATAATTCACGCGGGTTAAACGACACGCAATCACGACTTGAACACGAACTTAGCCCCCACAACTCGTAACTCTCCATGCAGACTCGCTGGCACGTTTGTGGCGCTGCCTGGCGCCGGTCCGTCTGGCGCCAAGCACCATGCAGTGCGTGTGACCAAGTACAGATATGTTGGTACTATACATAATGTGTGTAAATAGTAGTTGTTAAACGTTAACCATATTAAACTGCATGCCAAAATGCATTATAAAGCTGGTATTTATACACGATACAATTTTTCGAACTATTGCATACGAATTTTTCCTTAATATATTATATATACTTACAAGAAAACTTGAATGAGAAGCTTTAACATTGACGACACAATTCTCTCAGCCAATGAAAATCTAGCGCGCGAATTGCGCGCGACGACATGTTCTATCAAGCTTCCTATCCTTTAACCCAGCGGTACCTCGTTTTTAATTTTTTCCGACGGTTCTTATGAAGGGCAAGATTAATAATTCATATGAGCCACAGGAAAGATCACTTTACACGACATAAAAAATATTCGAGATTTTGTGCAGCATAGAATTTGAATGAAAAAATAAATAAGATTTTTCTCCTAACAAACCTTATGGAGCGATGTCAGAATGCGGCGCTGCGGCATTTTTACGTTGAAGCTTGTCATTCCATTTGTTTGTATGGAGATGAAATTTTTTTGTAAGGAAAAATTGTATGTTTAAAATTGTATCGTGTAATACTGGCTATATATAAAAGTGCATTCGACAAAAGAAAATTCCTTAAAAAAATTAGTTTTCCAAATAAAAAAAATCAATTAATAGCAGTATATTTTCAATGACTATATACATTGGCCCAATAAATAGTCATTGATATATTTTAAGTCACTTTATACTTACTGTGTAATGGCATATATTACATATTATATAATTATATAAGTTACTGTACCGCGTATAATGTATTCAAATAGTAAAGTGTCATATACATAAGAATATAACGCGCAACTGCGTGTCTCCATAGTAAAAACATTGAAAATATTGTATTTTTTATCGTTCTTCATCTATACAACTACATGCATTATAATTTATAACAATAATAGTTTTTTATTCGAACATTTGGGTTGTAAAAACATTGTTCAAGTCAAAAATTTCTTTTTCTCAATATAACTAAACCAACACAAAAACAAAGGTACATACATAATTTGTAATTTATGAAACACAGCTAAAAATTAACTCATGCGCGCGCGGGTTATACCATGGCACAGTAGGTTAATAAAGCTATATATAGAGTGGAGCAACGAAAATTGAATCTCGGACTTTGATGACCAAAGGTAGGTCCATGGCTCAGTTAGTCCATTACAAACTATCCCCCGGGTCTGACGTTACACCCCCCGTGCGGTGTCCATTCTTCAGACATAGGCTGTACTTGTGCAGGTGCAAATGGGCCCCACTTTGCCGGGTGTGGTACGTAAGAACCCCCCTAGGGGTAGGTGTGAAACAACCCTCCGGCGACCGGATCAATGTAAAGTACATAAAACTTTATGTAGCGCCGTCTATACACCGTCGACTTGAGGGGGTACTTAAACGTGCTTATGTAGCGGAACGTTGTAGGGGGAGCGCTTGACTGAACCAGCAATGTATGTGTCGTACAGCTAGGGGCAGCTTGTACGTTAACACAGTAGGCGTTGACACAAAGTTTGTTTATCCCATTGTATAAGATGGCTTGACTTTTAAATCGGAACTCATAAAATATTTGAACTAGAAATTTAAAATCATGCAGAAAATTATTAATATTATTAACAGTATTCAAGTATATTGATTGCCAATTTAATTTGGTAACTTGAACTTAATATAGAGTATTGACCTCTACATTTGTTATTGCAAAAATGGATAGAGGGTGCAAAGTTATGCCATATTATATAGTATTTTGTACCGTATGTTTAATTACGCAACTCCGATCTTTTAAAATTTTTTAAAGCTTTAAGGATGAATCTCAGTAGATTGATATCTCGCAATCGTACCGCCTGAATGCAACAAGACTTGCAGGAGACTTAGAACTCACCATCAATAGGTGGCATACGAATTTTGAAGCGAATCTGTCTTATCAGTTTTGTGATTAAGTGGAAGTTTAACATTGGCTTTAAGGACAGAAACCGGAACTGGAGCCATTGAAAGAAAACTGCAAGACTGAATTCGCTCAAACCATAAGCGATTAAGTTTAAAAACATTCTCGATTTTTTAAAATTTATATTTGAACCCACGCCCCTTTTAGGTCCTAACTTTTTTTAAGAGAGGCGTCACTCTCTCTTTAAGGTAGAGATAATATGGATCAGCTGGCCCAATGCTAAAAAAATCCCATTCATAAAAATTATGAAAAAAATTTATAATGTTCTCCTTAACATACCTTATCAGTAGGTAAAATATCAGGTATACAAAAACGAGCTAGTTTTGGAGTTATTAATTTTTAAAGTTGACTAATTTAACATGGAAGTTCCGTTTCTCCATGTTAAATTAGTCAACTTTAAAAATTAATAACTCGAAAACTAGCTCGTTTTTGTATACCTGATATTTTACCTACTGATAGGGGATGTAGAGGAGAACATTTTGAATTTTTTTCATAATTTTTATGAATGGGATTTTTTTAGCATTGGGCCAGCTGATCGATATTATCTCTACCTTAATATTTTTTTTTTTTTTTTTTAAATTAATACCCGTAACTAACAATGCGTTTCCTAACTTCGGTGATCTGAAGAGACCCTGTTTAAGGCGGATTCACATGGCAATTTTTATCATGCGACGCGAAGCGAATAATGCGCACTTGCTGTAACATCCATTGGCGGCCATTTTGGACGATTAAAAGAAAAAGAGCATCGCAATTACCGACGAATTCACCGCCGCATAGGATTTCGCAGCTTTTACATCAAATCGCGTCGCATCGCCGTTGTCGCTCATGAAAATCCACCTTCAAGCGCACTGCATCACACCTCCATATATTATTATTATTATTACACCTTCGTCTTAATGCTGAGTCTACTAAAGTAGCTAAGTGCCCACAAGGTCTACAGTTAAGTGTCTGAGAGTGTAGAAGCGACACGATGTTATGCGAGGGTTGTATAGACGCCCACTGTGTACATATAACATGTAGCAAGATCCCTATACTAGTATGGGGATCTTGGCATGTAGCAGCAATATTGCCGGCATATATCTCTCACGTAGCAGCAATATTGCAAGCACATATCTCCACACACAATATTGCTCGGCTCTGGACGAACAAATTAAAAGGACCGTACTAAAAACGAGGCACTAACTCTCGGACATGAAATGCATTTAATCATCGAAAATTCACATGTGTTTAATATCGAGCAGTCTGACGCAGGGCCCATAACGATCCAAAACGAAAGAAGAAATATATTTTTTATTTTGTTCAGAGTCCCGTTCCTTTTCCTCCATCGCAGTGTTATATAATGTTTTTTTTTTAATTTAATGAAATGGACCTAAAAAAAATTTATTGAAGAAATAGATAGAGGGTGCAAAGTTATGCTACATTGATTATTTTTCACAGATTTTTTTAGAGTTCGGGGAATATTTTCAAAAAAAAATTGAAAGTACAGAGAAAGTGATACCTCTCTTAACAGAAGGATAGGACCTAAGAGAGGCGTGGGTTCAAACCCGACCTCGGCAAAACGTTTTAGCAATACATCCCGGGCTTTAAAAAATCTGAAAAAAATCAGAGTGTCATAACTTTGCACCCTCCATTCATTTTTGCAATAAAAATTTTGGGGTCGATACTCCATTATACGTACTGAACCTGCCAATGTTCCTTGGCACTCAGCACTCTTATACAGTCAGATTATAAACAATTCTGCAATCGTCATTGAAAAGCAATATGTAATAATGTGTAATAATTCTTGTCAAATGAGACATTATTAATAATCAGTCTATAAATAGCCACAATAAAGGTGAATTTCCATGGAGCGGGAAAAGTGAGAAAATAGCATACCGCAGCCAATCAGAGGCTTGAGATTTCCTCACCTTGCGGGGAGCGATTTTATCGCCAACATGGCGACCATACCATATTGAAGCAAGTGCGCTTTTCTCGCCCCGCTATATACACATTGCTCCATGGAAAAGCAGCTTGATAGCCAGTTTTTCCAGTGAACTGATGTTTTTCATTTCAACATGCGACGTGTTCCAATTTGATTCGCCATAACTGTACAATATACCAAGAGATGCTGAATCTTCAAATTGTTTTCATTTTAGGGCTTCAACTTTACACCGATATATTGAGATAAAATTCCCTACGGTTAGCAAATAAAAGTACGATCAGAAAGACGGCTACGATACATGAATAAAACAGACTGGTGTAGCAGCTATAGTGATATCTCGATCCCTGAACACGAATATCAGAACCAGCGTGGATGAAGGATGTGTATCAAATATAAAATTTTAAATCTATTTTTTTTTAAACCGTTCTTTGTTCATTGATAATACGAGTCTTTCACCATACGTCATAATACAAAAGGCCTGTTCGTAAACCCTGCTCGGTGTACACTTTCTACACCCAATCGACCTTATATCGCATGTACATAAGGTCGATTGGGTGCAAAAAGTGTACACCGAGCAGGGTTTACGAACAGGCCTAATATAACATAACGATTTTGTAGGCAAAACATTGTCAACGACATAGCATGCAGATACGTGCTAAAGTTGGTCTAGAAACTCATTTCATAAATCCTCCTGGCTATTCACATCATCTTCCATAAAAATAGTGACAACAAGAACCATTGCTATTGAAGAAAAATATTTAGCGATCAAAATTATTATTGAAAAAGAGATTTTGTGAGTGATACGTTAACCCGCACAGCATATAGGATTTTAATGTTATCTGCCTACATCCCGAAAATCTTCGGACGTTTTCGGGCATCTCCGTACTGTCAAAACGTAAACATGAAACTTCCATATACAAAAGACATGCTAATTTTGATAAGTTGTTATCATAGTTTCATATATTTTAAAGATTAAATATATTATAGAATGAGGAATAGATTACTAACATTAATCGGATAAACAATAGCGATAACGGCTATAAATAAGTGTTTGATATAATCGTTATCATGCGCCTTTCAGGTGTTGCGATAATGAACATAATAATTATCTCATATCGGAAAGAGAAAGTATTGTTTTGACGCTTGTCACATTTCTTGACTTTACGTAAATATCAACACAAAAATATAATTACTGCATGTATCGTTGTCGCAATGTTTTCAATTTATTGCAAGTTTTATATGGACATCGATACAAAACACATCATCGTAAATATTGTAACTTCTTAACGATTATTGTCACCGGAAGTTCCGCCATCTTTCTTTTATGCGCTGCCATCTTCTTTTCATACGCAATACATATGAGTGACAAGAACAATCACTATTAGGAAAGCAGTGATCAGTACAGTAAAATATGTTAATTTAATAATTAAAATGAATCACTTTAAACACTTTCTCGTGTATTTATTCATCCATCATCCTTGCAAACATTGAAAAACATTTAAATATGAGTGGTAAATAGTTGTACGCAGTTTTGACTCACTAGTCAAAATGGCTGCTCATGACCGCAATTCATTTGTTTTTTCTGCTGAAAAGTGTAAAGTTGTTTTTTGACGATTTGGCAACATTGTTATCCCATCCAGTTAAGCTACGAGCAGCATTGCCGAATTGTGCAGTTTTTATGAAGGCTTGTATCTCAAAAAGTAAATGATTATCTATAATTATTATTTCATCATAATTCTATTTAAAATAATGATTGTTTTTTAAGCTAAAATTTGAATCCATTATTCAGTACCATTACGGAGATTGAAATTTGCATTTGATAACATGCGTTTTTTATATCTCAATTTAAAAAATAATGGCACTGAATTTAGGTGTATTTTATTGCATGAGAATTTTTATTTATTTTTTCTCTATGCAATGCTGAAAAATTGGAGTGATTTACCATTTCCTAAGACCAGTGACAATAATCCTTAATTCAGTCATTTCTATATATATAAAATAAATAATTAATGTACAACTTTTAATATTTTTTTTAACTTTAGAAAAGACGGGAACAAAATTATGGTTTGTATTTACAGTTTTTTGGATTCCCCACACCCTTAAGATTATAAAAAATTCAAGACACGATACTTTTTTAATTAATAAAAGGCGTTACAGTCAGTGGTTACATCAGTATATAGGGAAAGGGATCGTGAACTGTGAATAATTTTTTAGCAATATATGCAAAAAATCAGAGTACCGGTATCAGAATTTGGTGCCCTTCATTTTACTTCTGATAAAAAAAGAAAAAAAACATGTAAGGACTTCCCTGATTGGCCAAATTCACGATGTTTCACGAACACACACGACTTCAGCCCTTTAAATAGCCCGACATTCAATCGGTTCCACAAAGTGTATAATAACATGCGGCACGTGCACATAATGAGCAATAATAACGCTAACCGATGTATGCCCAATCAACCGGGGGGCGTGGCAGGAGGGGTGACTCACAGATGGTCTCAAGGTCATGCTGGGGGGATTCTTATCAACAAGGTGAAGTCATTAATTATCAAACGCCACTGCAGTAATAATGACATTTTTATTACTTAATTGAGGAATTCCAGTTATGTACTTCTCTAGCCTCACTTGGTCACTTGGTATTATAGAGCTGCAGCTCTAATAGATGTTTTAAGGATTATTGTCACTATGGTAATTATTTTATAAAAAAAAATTAAAGTAATAAAATATAACATTTAGATCAGAACATAGAGAACAAAATGACTTGAAAAAGATGCAGATTTGGTCGCCAGATTTCCAATGATATGATATTTATGTATCCTGAATATCTAAAAAAAAAAAACTAGACCGACTTTTGCTTCATTTTTTTAACTGAATATATACAGTATTTATGTTATAATGTAAGGAAGGTTTACTGTAATTTTCAGAGTAATTCACCATCTCCTAAGACTAGTGACAATAAAGAATTCTCTACATAAGCCTAGCTCCATGCATGTTAGAATATTTTATTATTTTTTTTATTTTCTCAGTAACTATTAAAGCTATTAATTTGAAAGCATCTTCTACCCCCCCCCCACCCCCCATTTAGAGGTCTTCTGATAATGAATCAAGAACTTTTTTTCTCTAAAAAATTTCTTACGTGACAAAAAAGCAATTTCAATTTCAATAGGTTTAGATAGGACGGTGGGAACACCGCAAAATCAGCTGACTTGAAGCTTCTTTAAACAAAGAGATGCATATTTGCAATTCTGCATGTGGGAGATAAAAAAAGAGCACTCATTCAGTCTAAACAATGGCATTTGATAATAGTTTTGGTTCACCACACCTCCATAGATTGCGTGGTATATAATATAACGCGTATATACAAACAAAGCTGGAGTACAGTTCGTGCTGTCCATAGATGTACATATGTACTATAATTTCAAATATTTGTAACACTCTTCAATGATGCTGCAAAAAGCGATGACGTCATAGTCATGTAACGTTTTTCCCTATGCTGGTGTGTTAAATATTTGCATGACTATGACGTCACAGCGTTTTGCAGTACAATTTTCAAGGGTGCTAAAAATACGATAAAAAAACTGACAATAACTCGAGGTTCCGCAAACTTGAAATAAAAATATATATTTCAGGCTCATGTCCATTTGCTTCAGTCATAGCATTGTTCAGTTTTAAAAATATTATATTACCGATACTATTTACCGTAAATTAATAAATTCAAAAAATTTAGCAAAACCTGCTAATTGATATAATAATTACATACAAGCAAAAACGTCAAACTGTAATTACAAATAATGCTGTAGATAAATCAAATTAATTCCTATCGCAGGATTTGTTAGTATAATTTTATGTTATCATATTGAGAGAAGTGGAAAGAATAATTAATAAAAAAACAACAGAAGATCGTGATAATACGTCATACGATTGAATGACGCGCCCCCAATTAGTGTAGTCTGGTAGGGGAGGATGACTCATAACCACCCTCACTGAGGGGAGCGCGTTGTCATGGCAACGAGACCGTACGAGTGCGTGCTTGATTGTTGTCTTGTAGAGCGACAATATGTCCGGCTCCGTGGGGAATTATGTGAAATGTCATTTAAAAATATTTTAACACGTAATCCCTGTTTTATTAAAAATTTAATTATTTTATTTATTTTTTTAATCATTTATTTTTTAATCTAACTTATTGATTTTGTTTTTCATTTGTTCATTTATTTATTTCATTTATTTAATTATTTGTATTTTCATTTAATATTTATTGTTTTTTTTTATTTATTTTCATTTATTTATTTATTCATTTGCATTTTTTTTTTCATTTTATTATTATATTTTATTTTAAATATACAGTATATATATTATGTTATTATTGTTCGTAAAATGCTGGAGATTTGTTGTAAATAGTTGGATGTATTCATGTGATTCTTTTGTTTATTTTTGTTTTCATGTGACAACATCCAAGTTTGTCTAAATCAAAATTTTTGAATAAAGCGAATTTGAATTAATTTCCATTTTTTACTCTAAAAAATACATTATTTTTGTTATTGTTTACTGTATTTATAAAAATACCTGTCTACTAAATAAATGGAACCAGGAGCAACCAACTGTGTAGATTTTGTGATATATATGTGTTTAGGGGTTAAGCAAAAAGAACACGGCCTGTAGTACTGTACACTATAGTACTGTACTAACATGCAGTAAGAGTTTATAGTACCAGTTCCTTAAAAATAAAAAAATGCAGTCGTTACAAGTACACCATATACAATACTAAATGTTTAAGATTTTTAACTTTCACTTTTTTTTTATTTTTTAATCAATGCAATGTCGGAATTTGCATTTTATATGTACAGAGTGAGTCATAAAAAATGTGACAGAACATACACAATGTCCTGATAATTATGACTGCGACTGTACACTTTTTCACCACTTTTGTTTTATTCACGTTATTTATGGAGGTGTGGCGAACTTTAACTTTTTATTGAATGATACTGTACAATCCTACACAGTACATTATGTAAAAATAAATCCATAAAAAAATAAAAACCATATACTGTACTGTATACTAAATGGGGTACTGACCAAAAAAAAAAGTTGCAAGTTTTTGTCAATATTTCAAAAGGCACGAGAATTTCATGAAGAACAAGCCCTATTACAGCATTCTACGACAATTTCCTGATTTTATATGAATTTTTAAAACTTAACATTGCCAAAACCCATACAGTACTTAATATTGAAATGTAACCAAACCTTAATTTGCAAGGGTTTTAGGTGCTAGAATCACGATAATGAAGGTTTCAAATTCCTACCTCAATAACTTTTCATTTTAGCAATGTTAACTGATGCATTTTCCCATTTAAGATTCAATGCTATGACGTCATCAAAAAAAGTTTTAAAAATTCATATAAAATCAGCAAATTGTCGTAGAGTGCTCTAATAGGGCTCGTTCTTCATAGAATTCACAGTACTTTTTATTAGTATTGCTAACTCAAATACCGGTCAGTACTGAATTAAAGTCATCAAGCTTCAATGTACAGTCGTCGCCTTGGAAAATTTTCCTCCTCTTGTCTTGTTAATCACCATGCCCCGTAACAATAACACAGGGCATGGTGATTAACAAGATTGCAAGAGGGAAATTTTCCAAGGCAACGACTGTACATTTTTGGTTACTTTAAGATCAAGCTTACAAAATAACACATTAAATGAGATTAAATTATTCATATTTGCATTAAAATTACTCAAAAGATCGCGCTGATAAAGTTATGAAATTATATAAATAATAATAATAAAATTAATTATAATTAATTAATTATAATTTAATTTTAAATTAAATTAATTAAAATTAATTTAATTAATTAAATTAATTAATTTAATTAAATTAATTAATTATTATTAATTAATTATTATTATTAATTAATATTATTGTTATTATATTAACATATAATAATATGTGATACACACCAGGTTAACCTTTATCTCAATGCTATTGCCTTTAATGACATGCAGGCAATTAAGATTGTGCTTTCAAACTGAAGTTTATAAATTCAATTTATTTTCATTGTTTATACTTGCAACAATTCATTCAAATACAGTACTGTATATTCTATTCTATTAAAATTCTACCGGTATGTTAAATATAAATATATATTTTGCAGCGAACTATATACAAATAAAAATTTTAAATTTATGTACTGCATGTCTACAATTTTTGCACTGTATATTATACTGTGTAAAGTACTTGAAAATTTTCTATGTGCTACTGACAACTGGCAGAAAATTTTTACTTTGAAAAGACAACTAAATTTAAACATAATTTTTTGCAGCTATAAAGCTTTCAAAGACTCTGCATTTCAAATCTGCATCCCTCTGTCTATTGAAGCTGTAACTCTAGCAAATGAGGCAGGAGTAAAGTTGCTGCTGTCCAGAGGTGTGTGCATATATAGCTAGAGCACATACATACTGTATTTATGAAGTAATAGCAAAGAGATTACATTGCAATATAAGATCTCTGGTAATAACAGCCATGCACACAGAAACCAGTATAACTTTTGCCGTCTTCGATCGTTAAAAATCGTTAGTCAAATATTGAAATATAATTTTTTTATGGTCGTTGAATGCAGCTACTGGTATTTTATATTAATTCTGCACACAATATACTTTTTATGCATATCATTAACGTGTTTAACTGCCAATATGCAAATAAAGCCTTTATGAAAAACATCATACTATTACAGTACATGATTTTGTATTGATCGTAGAAAACATTGATAAAATAGGTTGAACCTGGTTTTGGACTAGATCAAAGAATTTTCAATTTTCAGCCCACAAGAAATTTGTTTTGGAAATCTTCAATTTTACATTAATTTATTATTAATTCATCTAATATTAGCTAAAATGTAATTTTGTATGAATTGAATGTACTACAAATAATACTGATCAAATAATACTGATGTAATATTATTAGCGAAAGAGATATAAAGAGATATCAATTAAATTTCAATTCTTGAAAAGCAGTCGACCTTTTTAATTAATTATTTATTGTATGCATACAGTAATAAAAAAATTAAAAAGTTCAATCTTTCTTTGTTTAGCTTACCGGTAATCAAACATTTCACCGGTGAATGTTAGGTAAACCAGATGTACAATAAATTCCAAGAATCAAACGAGGAAAAACTCAGGTAAAAGTTTTCCAGACTTCTCAACTTTGGAACATTTTGCCGCCCGCCAGAATGTTTACAAATTCACACATGCGCAAAATTTGACAACACAAAACTTGAAAACATTTCAAATAAGTTCAAATTATAATTGAAACACGATCGAATTAAATCGCGACATCTGAATATAAGCCTGATTGGTTTTGCATCTAATTTAATTGCTACAAGGTTGATTGACCGCTAGCGTCCACCTGTCACAGGTATGAAATCATCATTAATAAAACGAAAACGGGTAAAAATACATCACATTATATCCGCGGGTACTTACCAAATTCACGTGGGGTATTGTTGCTTTCTCTTCGTAAGATTTACCCTCGAAATTCCAATAATTATTCACAACACAAACTTAAAACACCTCGCCGACCGAACTTTTCTATAAACACTGAAATATTTATCTAAGAATTTCAACGGCCAAAGATATGAACAAAAAGCGCATCGTCTCCCATCATGCATTGCGGTTTTAGCGGTAGAGTTTGTAACTTCTAATTTTTAAATTTCTTTTACGTCGTCGATCTCAAACATGTATATTATATATTACAGGGATCGGATGCAGATGCAAGATGCACACGGATGCGCAAAAATGGGCTTGCATCCGCATCCGTGCATCCCAGATGCACAGGGAAAAATGAATGCATCCAGATGCGCATTCCAGATGCATGGGAAAAAATGCATGATGCATCTCCGGATGCGCATCCCAGATGCATGAAAAATAAATTTGCATCCATTTAAGGTAACTGAACTGAGTTGAATTTTAAGGGCCGTCGGTTAACAATAAAACCATTTGGCCCGGTCCAAGTAAGTAAGTATATATAACTATTATTATATATATGGTCTAAGTAGGTTCAACTAGTGCCTTTTTATAAGGTAGGATGATAGGATGGATGAACAATGATACGTGTAAATACACAGGTCTAGTAGGTTGATTATGGGGCGTGGTGTGAAGGAATGTAAGGTGATGATGCAGGTGCCAACATGAAGGGTGATGGAATGCAGGGAATTTTGACACAGGCTCAAGCGTCTGTTCCCAAGGATGACACAAGAGCACGGGCTAGCTAATTAACCCATCCCAGATGCATGAAAAATAAATTTGCATCCGGATGCGCATCCAATGCACGAAAAATTAATTTGCATCCGGATGCGCATCTCGGATGCACGAAAAAAACGCGTGCATCCGGTCCCTGATATATTATAATTACTTAATTTATTTATATAACTGCTGCATAATTAATCACGATATTAATTATACTAATTTATTCTTATTTCAGTGCATTTTATATATTATATCCAATACTCATTTTATAATATTTGCCTCTATTTGATTTATTTTCTTCTCTTTAACTATGCTATATAATATCATATTATTATATATGCTCTTACAATTCGAACTAAATATATTATAATTTTTATAATTATAATATTCGTTGATAATTTTAATTATATTATATTAATATACTATATTGTAATATATATAATATATGTCACAAATCTTTAATTATATGAAGTATAAAAAAACAGTATTTAATTTATCTTATCTCTATTAAAAGGATCGAGCTTTAAATATCAGAAATTTAACTGCTCGTGCCAATTAATGCAATTAATATAATATATTATATATTATGCCACAGCAGTTAATTTTCTCTATATTTTCTTATTTTTGCTCTATATGATAATTTATATAAGTATATAAGCAAAATCAAGATCCGATCCCTTTAATTGATAACATGTATATATATAGAGGATATATTTTATTAATAATTAATATAATTAAGTGTCATAATATAATATATATGTCGGATATAGCTATAGTACGTACGCGCGTAGCGAATTAATTTCAATATTAATTTCCAAATATATATTTATGTGAACGATTATGGCTTATCCTTAATCAATATTCATATTATACATATATGCCATGATCAATATAATAATGCGTAACCTTTTTGTGATTGTGCTATATGCAAAAATTTAATTTAGATGAAGTATAAAAAAATTATAATCAAATCTATATAATTATAATTATATATATTATAAAAAAGATAATTATTATTAAATTCAGCAAATTTAATTATTTGCAAAAAATAGTTACTATATATATGTTATAATATATTAATAAATATTCAATTCAATTTATATAAGTGCGATGAAAAACTCATGTCATCATGCACATGAAAATAAATAGATGTAATCAAATATATAAAGATATAACAAAAACGACGGTATTAATTTTAAGGTAGAGATAACACGGATCAGCTGGCCCAATGCTAAAAAATCCCATTCATGAAAATTATGACAAAAATTTAAAATGTTCTCCTCTACATCCCCTATCAGAGTAGGTAAAATATCAGGTATACAAAAACGAGCTAGTTTTCGAGTTATTAATTTTTAAAGTTGACTATATATAATTTAACACAGAGAAATAGAACTTCCATGTTAATAGTCAACTTTAAAAATTATTAAGGGTATAAGATAACACGAACAATCGATTGTTGTAGTCCCATTTGATTAACATGTAAACCTTATTTATAGCAACCTTATAATAATTCTGAATTATTTTTCAGAGACAGTTCTTAGCACCAAAAAAATGTGGAAAAAATTTCAAAACAATCAGACGATCCAATTTTTTCATATTAATTTCTTAGTTTAGGTCTCCATGGGAAAGCCCTATACTGAAAATTTAAAAAATTAATTCAAAAAAATTGGATCGTCCGATTGTTTTGAAATTTTTTCCACATTTTTTTGGTGCTAAGAACTGTCTCTCAAAAAAAATTCAGAATTATTATGAGGTTGCTATGGTTTACATGTTAATCAAATGGGACTACAACAATCGATTTGTTCGTGTTATCTTACCCTTAACTCGAAAACTAGCTCGTTTTTGTAAACCTGATATTTTACCTACTGATAGGGGATGTAGAGGAAAACGTTTTAATTTTTTTTCATAATTTTTTTGAATGGGATTTTTTTAGCATTGGGCCAGCTGATCCGTGTTATATATATCTCTACCTTAAAGGCCTTAATAGGAACCTTTTCACAGTATTAAGTACACGGTTTTAGCTTTGCTTCAGTGTGATTCGGCTGCATAAATTTTTTTTGTTTCAGTAGCACAAATATCAGAGATAATAGCCGATGAAGAAGCACCTGTGACGTCACTCACGCTCATTTAGCGGCGACAATATAGGGAAATCCCTGCAAAAGATAGGTTCACTCCCGCTGCAACCACAGCCACAATTTTACTTCTGGAATTTTGAAACTTAACCAGGGCAGTCTTGATAGTACTTGTCAAATAGACGGAAAGAATTTTTTTGGTGGCGTGTGTACAGATTCGACTGAGTTATTGCGGTAGCAAGATAAGCCAAAAGTTTAACATTGTTTTCCTATACAACATTTTCGCTCCTCTTTCTACCGCAATAACTCGGTTTGTATGAATGTCATCAAAAAAAATCTTTCGGGCTATTTGAAAAATATTATCAAGACTGTCCTGGTAAAGTTTCAAAATTACAGAAGTCAAATTATGTCCGTGGTTGCAGCGGGAGTGAACCTATCTTTTGCAGGGATTTCCCTATATTGTCGCCGCTGAATGAGCGTGAGTGACGTCACAGGTTCCTTTTCATCGGCTATTATCTGTGATATTTGTGCTGCTGAAACAAAAAATTTCATGCAGCCGAATCACACTAAAGCAAAGCTTACCGTGGACTTAATATTGTGCAAAGGTTCATAAGGCCTTTTTAAGATATATTTATGTACTAGCTATTAGCTTTCTTTCCAAATTATCCTATTTACATATATTTAATTTATACTAATTATTGAATTGTTTTAACTTTTACTTAAAAATTATTATTAATTTATAAGTAATTTTAAATACAAATTTTATAATGCATAAATAATGCAATAAAATTATATTAGGTATCAATGTGGTAAAATACATAACGCGCCCAACGTTAAAATATATATATATATATATATATATATATATAATTATATATATATATATATATATATATCAAGGATAATATAGTCTATTTCCTCCATGATATATATATATATATATATATATATACATGAAACAAAATAAAAATCTTTGTTGTCTTCTACATCCCCTATCAGTAACTAAAATATCAGGTACACAAATTCAACCTAGTTTTCGAGTAATTAATTTTTGAAGTCAATGGCTAATTTTTTTAACAATCAATGTGTTACCTTACCCTTAATGTAAATTTATAAATATTTTATAATATAATAACATATACAGTATAAATAATGTTAGATATATTTAGATTACTTTATCATAATAATTAAATTATTATACTATCATAAGATGGTATATATATAATAAAAAAATAAAGCCTGTTAAATTTTCAATTACTGAACATTATTTTATTAATTCCATATTCCACAAAATCTCAATTTGGTTTACATTGATAGATCTGCACCTAGAACCTAGATTAATAATTATATTCTTTATGTACACAAACTGTAGACATACAAACACTCTCTCTGCACATCTCAAACCTAAAGTTAAAGGGGTACCAGAGTGAATGCTTTTTTTTAAATATTCGGGCAGCTACAAATTATTCTGATATCCCTGTGGCTCAATATTTTCGTACAATGCCTATTATAGTTATTTTACAATTAATTATTTAGTTTGAAAAGTGAGTTTGAAAACCGTTGGTTGATTCAAGCATGCCCGAGGCCGCAGCAGCCGGTGATACGACAAGAAGGGAGCGGGAGGAGGTTCCCCCGATTCGCGGGAGATTCTCGTCGTATCAGCGGCTGCTGCTGGAGCGCACCGACTTGAATCAACCAACGGCTTTTGAACTCACTTTTCAAACTAAATAATTAATTTTAAAATAACAAGGCATCGTACGAAAATATTGAGCAACAGGGATATCAGAATAATTCGTAGCTTCCCGAACATGCAAAAAAAGTATTCACTTTGGTACCCCTTTAACACATTGAATCAACTCTTGCAATAGCAACAAAATTACTTTGATGAAATTATCATCTTTTACTTCTGAACTTTGAAACAATGGAAATTTGAAAACAATAATAAAGTTATAGACAATAAGTTAGACATATTGTAATGTTCAACTTTTTAAAATGAATAAACTTTGCTTGCACATTGACTCAAAATGCAAGTCAAGTATAACTACACAAAAATTGATGCAACTCTAAACCTTATTATACTAGATCAAAATTAAGGGTCAAAGTTCCATCATTTTTTGTAGTTACATGATTTGAATTTCAAGGCCGGAGAATATGTCTTCTTAATTTACTTCTGCAATTACAGCAATGACTTTTTTTAAAACAACCAGTAGTTAAAGTAAAGCTATTATTTTTCTGGTACAATTTTAAAAAGTTCATATTTCATAAAAACAAAAAACAATTAATAAAACTATCCCTTTAAATTCAATATGTATTATGCAGTATATTAAAAAAAAAAAAAGGATGATAGAGTTCTTCAAAAGCTTTGTATCAACTTACTTTACAGGTAAGTACAAAAATTCTTTCTGCGTTGAAAATTTCTCCTTAAATTTCATCATTTGAATGTACCCTATAGACGAAGGAAAAATCAGAAAATTATTTTTAAGATAGCAAAATGAAATTGTTATTCCTCCATGGTCTAGTATCCGGCTCATAGTCCAAAGTCTCAAACAACAATAGTTTCAAACCCTGGGCAGTACCGTGCCATTCTCTGCCGGTCTTTGTTTGTGCCTATATGTAATCATGACACCTTAGAAACTTACGGACTTTCCATAAGACACTAACCAACTTAATCAATGCAATTGAGTACCAACCTCAAAAACTGTTAGTGCAAAAATGAATGGGTGCAAAGTTATACTATTCTGATTTTTTTAGAGTCCGGGAACTATTTTAAAAAATTATTGAAAGTACAGAGAAAGTGACGCCTTTCTTAATAAAAAGATAGGACCTAAAAGGGGCGTGGGTTCAAACCCAATCTCTGCAAAACTTTTTAGCAATACTTCTCGGGCTCTAAAAAATCTGAAAAAAATTAAAATGGCACCCTCTATCCATTTTTGCAAAAAAAAAAAAAAAAAAAGATTGGATTACATTAGATTAGATTGATACTCCATTTAAATATTTAAATTAATTTCACAACAACAAGTTGAAACACGCACGGTAACTTTAGGTTTTAAGATGTGAACTCTTACTCCACGGACATATCAGAGATAGAACTATAAACCAAATTGTCAATGAAAGCCATGTTAAATTTTATTACACTTTTCATTTATACAACTAGAATTCAACTTAAAATTGTTAAATTTGTGAGCAAATTGATAGCAAATTATTAATATAAAAAGATCTTACCTAATTTATAATGTTACATAACGAATAAAATTAAATTTCAATTAAGGGTAAGGTAACACTCCTAATGTTAAAAAAAATCCCACTCATGAAAATTATGAAAAAAAAAAATAATAATAATAATAAAATGTTCTCCTCTGCATCCCCTATCAGTAGCTAAAATATCAGGTATACAAAAACGAGCTAGTTTTTGAGTTATGAATTTTTAAAGTTGACTAATTTAACATGGAGAAATAGAACCTCCATGTTAAATTATTCAACTTTATAAATTAATAACTAAAAAACTAGCTCAAATTTGTATACCTGATGTTTTAGCTACTTATAGGGGGTGTAGAGGATTTTATTTTTTTTTTTATAATTTTCATGTGAGGGATTTTTTTTTAACATTAGGCGTGTTACCTTACCCTTAAAAATTTAAATACACATAGAAAATTGATCTTATACAATAAAGTGCAATTAACCTATCTCATGTACATCCATACACATTTTTACCTTAACCTAGACAGCATAGCACAAAGTCTGGCAACAATAAAGAACATTTTAAGCCAATACATCTGTTTTGTAATATATAGTGAATACATTTATTTAATTAATAAAATTTTAAATAGGAAATTTATATGCTTTTAAAGGCATCATACGACGTTCAGTAGCCAGTCCAATGGAACCAGCTCATCGTCAGGAGTCTATTGAACTGGCTACTGAACCTTTTATGACAACTCCAATGCAAAATAATATGCACTTAGAGTATTGGCTAGCCATTCCGACATTATTTGCATAGACTTTGTGCCGTTAGCTGGTATTTTAATAATATAAATAGATTCTCAACAATAAAATTTCAATAATAAAACAAAAATATATAATTTGATAAGAGAAAATAAAGCAGGTGCTATAAAAAATTGATCAGCAGGCAGATTCTGTGATAGTGATAGCCAGGCGGCGGCTGATAGCCACAGAGTACGGATTTACGAAGGAAGCATCGAAGTTTAACCGGCATGATTCATATTACAACATTTCGTTCTTCATCCGTAACAATGAACTATCTATTTACAATAATTGAATGCAACAATGAGCTGTCTGTTATATCAGGTAAATGCAACAATTAACTTTATTTACAGCTCATTATCGTATTCACTTTATATAGCTGACAGCTCATTATTGCAATGATTACGGTATGCAGATAGCTCATTATTCCAGACAAGGGAAAAAATACATTATATTTTTCAGAATGTAAAACAAACGTTATAAAAATGAATGATACAACTGAAAATCTTATTTGCAATATACTTTAAGTTCAAAATGTCAAGAAAACATTTTTCAATGAGGTAATTTACATTCTGATTCAAAGAAGCCTTTTTTATAAATTTCAAAAAAATTATATAAAAAAAAATAATTTAAAAATATTAAAAACGTATTTCTGAAGTTTTAGAACCCCAAAGTTTAAAAGCATTCAAGAATAATGTTCATATATATATATATATATATATATATATATATATATATTTTTTTTTTTTTGCAAACTATAAACATCAGTTGTTCCTTTGTAAATCCACAGTTAAAACAGAAATGCAATAAGGCCATTGCTTACAAGAAAGTTCCTTTATATTGTACGCTAATTGTATTAGACATTGCTACAAGCATATAAACAAATTGGCAATGAATGTATCTACACATTTTAGGGTCAGAGTGGAGGGGGAAAAGTCATCATGCAGTAGATCAGAGATCACGTATTCAACTGGCCACAAAACAAAACCAGCATGCAATTTTTTATTGCAAATTCTGGCGGAAAAACTCAAGTTATGTACTGCAATTTTTATAACTTTCAATACTTTAAAGGCAAGGGAACACGCCCTATGTTAAAAAACTCCCACGCATGAAAATTATGAAACTTATCTTAAAATGTTTTCTCCTTTACATCCCCTATCAGCAGCTAAAATATGCAAATTTGATCTAGTTTTTGAGTTATGAATTTTTAAAGTTGACTAATTTAACATGGAAGTTCTATTTCTCCATGTTAAAGTAGTCAACTTCAAAAATTCACAATTCAAAAACTAGCTTGAATTTTTGTAATATCTAATATTTTAGCTACTGATAAGGGATGTAGAGGACAACATTTTCATAATTTTCATCATATGGGAACATTTTAACATTGGGCGTGTCACCTTACCCATAACATCCTTAAAATGGACGGGAGAAACATTATTATGAAATGACCATGCAACTTCTTTTGCTTGTATATTTGCATGACATCACAGCGTTTTACAGTAACATTTTAAAGATGTTAGAATGTTCCGAAAAAATATATAATTCATAATTGAGTCTGTTAATTGCAAAAAACTTTTCATTTATTTCTTATAAGGTTCATAATTCACAGAAAAACAAACCTTCTAAAAAAAAACAAAAAACCTTCGGACAAAAGCAGTTTTTTCAACTGTCAACTGACATACTCAATTCATAACTTGGGATCCTCTATTCAAATATGCTATAAAAAACTTTAGTAACAGGTTATCCATTATATTCTTGCATGCACATAAGCAGTTTCATTGTTATTGTAAATTTAGGGAATAGAAGCGTTTTCTTCAAAGATTTAAAAGCTAGGTCAGAATCAGGCTTTTTTCTTTTACAGCATTGATCCAAAATAAGGCTGGATTTTGAGAAGGTTTATACTATACTTTGAAACTCAAAATCCTTCAATATTGAATGTGCTTTAATACAATGTGGTCTGACATACTGCTGACTTTTTTTAGGGCATGCAATGTGCAACAATAGGTATCAACAATAGGGAGGAAAAGTGTCTTTATCGTTTCATCACTGTACCCTATAATAGGGTGTTAGTATGATTTAGCTAGTAGATCATTTGGATATATTACATAGGGATAATATGTATATAAAACAAAACTAAAATTAAAGACAAGCAGCTCTCAGATATAAATTGATGCAACAACAGTACTCTGACAAAAACTGGACCAATGTTTCGTTTAAAAGAATGAAGTTTTCTCTTTACTGATATTTCAATATTTAGAGCCCAGGAAATTATATAACTTGCTAATTAGTATTTTAAGTCAAGAAACTTAATTTTATTTCATGTATGGTCATCATAGAAGGTTCAGTAGCCAGTCCAATGGAACCAGCTCGTCGTCAGGAGTCTATTGAACTGGCTACTGAACCTTCTATGATGACTCTTTGTTATGCATGGAAGGAATTGTCATAGAAGGTTCAGTAACCAGTCCAATGGAACCAGCTCATCGTCATTAGTCTATTGAACTGGCTACTGAACCTTCTATGATGATTCTTTCTACGTTATCAATGGAAGTAACTTTCATAGAAGGTTCAGTAACCAGTCCAATGGAACCAGCTCGTCGTCAGGAGTCTATTGGACTGGCTACTGAAACTCCTACGATGACTCCTAAAAAAAAACTCACACTGGGAAGCCAGACATTCGGTCACAATGTATGTGCGAGTACTGCTGGAGAGGGAGAGAGGGTTCAACGCCCCCCTGACTTGGAATGTGCGATGAGCCACTGTAGCGTGATGTCGATGTTGTCCTTCTCCTTGCACGAGATTGAGTAGCAGCAGATCTCGCGGTCCTGCACCGCAGACAGGTTCCTGCAAACAAGCACAGGTTTAAAATTTTGTCTGGGGGTGCCTTGAGGCTTTTCCTTCATCATATAAGGTTCAGTAGCCAGTTCAATAGACACCTAACAACGAGCTGGTTCCATTGGACTGGCTACTGAACCTTCTATGAAAATTACTTCCATTGATAACAAAGAAAGAGTCATCATAGAAGGTTCAGTAACCAGTTCCATTCAACCACAGGGTTATCCGAAAAATTGTCTCCAATATCTAACTTAATTATGTAAAATGAATGTATGACGATATATTTTTTTATTGATCTCATTTTTGTTATTTTGTGGTTGCATGTTTTAGTGTAGGTATATATTATTTTATTTGACGTGATATATGTTGTCCTGTAAAACCAATTTGTTCAAAATAAATTATTATTATTATTATTTTACCCATTCAAATAATTTTTTAAAAAAAAAGAAAAAGGAAAAAAAAAGCCTGTAATTTTTTTTTACACCCTCCCAATCCAAAAATAGTTACATTATGTTGGGAAGGATTGCTGTAATTTTGAGTGGTTTGCCGTTTACAGTACTTAGCCAATTGACAAAGTAAATCAATTTCTATTGTATTATGTATAGCTCATAATTATCACTTTGAAGCGGTGTGTTTTACTTTATTTTTGTTTTGTTTACACTCATTTAGCTTTTGCTGCATGTGGTAGCATACAAAATATACTGTAGCTGTATAATGTTATCTAACACAACTAGGGTGATTCTTTCACTTGTTTTTGCATTGATGAAAGGAGAGGAACTTTTTTTATGTGGGTTTTGTCTACAGAGACGGGTGCTGAACTTGAAATTTAGAGACTCATTTCACTTCTAAAATGGAAAATTTGCATCTTTTTTACTTCTGCAGTTCCAGCAAACCACAGAGAGGTTACATAAATTGCAGAGATCATTAGCTATGTGTGATACTAGACCCCGTGAAGTAGAGGTCTGCACGGGCCGGATTTTCGAGGCCGGGCCCGGTCCGTTCGGATGATTGCTAGGCCCGGGAAGACTGCTTTACAGTACGGCCCGGCCCATGGCCCATCCGTAGTTCAACCTCAGCTCGCATTTTTATTTTAGTATTTTACAACCCATTATAAAACTGAGAAAAAGTCGTTTTAGAAGCTTTTTTTGCTTACTTTCCCTTCTTCCTCTTTCCTTAGCAAAAATAATAAAAAACAAAAAATCACTGTTGAAATTTCAAGAAATAGCTAGGCCCGGCCCGACCCGGCCCGTTTGCAGACTGACGATGCCGGGCCCGTGCATACCTCTACCGTGAAGCCATGAAAATTGTTGTCAAATTTCTGACACACACATATCTCTAATATAAGCTCAAAGACTACCAGAGATCTACCTAAGTAATGTACAGTCAACTGGGGTTAATTTAAAAGCTTGTGGTAACTTTGAAACACCAATCAGACATAAGCTTTTAAATTTCACTATCTAGCTTAGACAAGAGCAATTAAAAAAATTGTGTTGTGTTTGGCCTGCAAAGTTACCCTGAACTTTCAAAGTAACCCTGGTTGACTGTAAAGAGAGGATCAATAAGCTTCACTTCTTAAAATAAAAGTACTAAAAGTGGCATGAGTTAAAACCAGAATTTTCTTAACTTTTTAGCAATATACAGTATATTATGTAAATAGTATTTACTTCCTGACCTCTAAAAATGTGAAAACAAAAAATAGAGTGTAGCGATATACATTTTGGATTCTCTATTAATTTCTGCAATAAAACATTTTCAGGCTTATCGTTTGTGGACTCCATAGAGGGCGTTTGGAGAGAGGAGGGAACTGGCATAGCAATACACACCCCTTTTAGACCCCTTTTCCCCATGGTTAGGCCACTTGCCACTTAATGCATGGGTGTATGGCTAATCTGGCCTATTCTCAAAACGTAACACTCACATTCTCTCGATGAGACCGTTCTCATCCAGTGCGTGCGGCAGGTCTCTCTTGTTTCCGAGCACGAGGACCGGAATGCCGGCCAGCTGCGGCTTGTCCAGGAGGTTGTGCAGCTCGTTGCGAGACGCCTCTATTTTCTCACTGTCTGCCGCGTCAACCATGTACCTGCAAGTAGAGGAACGTCAATGTGTGTCTCGTCAACGGCAGTTTCCAAAGAAAGAGTCAACATAGAAGGTTCAGTAGCCAGTTCAATAGACTCCTGACGATAAGCTGGTTTCATTGGACTGGCTACTGAACCTTCTTTAATGAATCGTCAATTACTGTTTTAAAATAAGGTGATGAAAAACTCTTTCACTCAATTACAAAAAGTTTCAAGAGTACAGTACAAAAAAGTTTGTAATTCAGTAAAAAAGGTTCATGATCATATTTTGCTGTTTGAGCTTATTTAGTTTTATCCAATATCTTTAAAAAGATTCATAAAAAGTAACGGCAGGGACTGAAATGTGCCTTCATGTTTACAAAGTATCGCCAACGATGTGTACAGTATACCGTAGTAAAAACTCGTTGATAAGCAACTTGTTGTTAGGTCCGTGAAACTCGATTTTGGGTAAATGAGATTGCGGGCCTGCCAAAAATAATTAACATTTCAGTTACAGGAAAAACTTGATTTAAGGTTAACATAATTTCATGGGTCCCTTGACTTTACATAATAAGTAGAGTGTGGAAAAAATTCACATTTTGTTCAAAAAATAGGCGCCTAAAAAGTCAACTCATTTTTGGAAAATAGTCTACAAAAAAGTCACTTTTTTTCTTTTTTTAGAAAATGCTGCAAAAAGGCGTTTTAAAAGTGCTACTTTAATTTAAATTTAAAGTTTTATTTTATTTTTTTACTTCCTTTTTTTTTTTTTTTTTCATTTTTGACAATATGAAACTAAAATATGTCTCAAAAACCAAAAAGTGTCTAAATTGTCTTTTTTTTTATATATACAGTAGTCTTTTTTTAATCCACTTCCGGAGATCGGTGGACATCCTAAATGACAACAAAATAGTCCTCATGTGCACAAAAAGGCAAAATTACTTTTTTCGCGCTCTGGTAATAAGCTAATAACAAGTTTTTACTGTATTTAATTTGTAAAGTGAAGGTCACTGTTTGAGCCTACTTTTTTTACTCGCACTTTGACACCAAACGACTTTCATGACGTCACCATAAGGCCTGTGTAAAGACACTTTTAACGCTCCTGTCTATGTTATATAAGTTGAAATCTTTTGTTTGATTGGTTCATAATGATCACATGACTAACTTGATTACACTAGAAAATTGATATCATATGATTCATGATGATTTGTTCCCATAAATTACAAAGACCTAGAATTTCTATTCTAGTTGCACAATACCATTCAGCAGGGTGATTTGTATTTTTATTATATTTTACAAAGAAGTTGAGATGCATTTTAATAAGACATTTGATACATTAGTTGTTTAAAAGTATTAGATCTTTTAAAAAAATTAGGTAACTATCAATATTGAAATAAATTCTTTGTGAATAGCCCATAATATTAATTCACTTCATTCTCATTAGAATAATAATACAGTACAGTACATAATAATAATAATTAGGAACAATTCCTGCATGATACATGAAAAATACTATAGCAACAAAACTAGGGGTAACGTAACTACAGTATTGAAGAATAAATTTTTATAGTTCTGAATATTTAAATTACATAAAAGGAATTGTCATAGAAGGTTCAGTAGCCAGTCCAATGGAACCAGCTCATCGTCAGGAGTCTATTGAACTGGCTACTGAACCTTCTATGATGACTCTTTCTTTGTTATCCATGGAAGGAATTGTCATAGAATGATCAGTAGCCAGTCCAATGGAACCAGCTCGTCGTCAGGAGTCCACTGGACTGGCTACTGAAGCTCCTACTACACTCGCTGCAGACCAAACTGGAGGTTCTACTCACACGATGGCGTTGACTCCCCGGCAGTATCTCTCCCACATTGATCGGAACCTCGGCTGTCCTCCGATGTCCCACACTTTGATGGTTACGTTTCCCTTCGTGATCTTCCGCATGTTGAACCCCACTGTCGGAATCATATCCTCGCTGAACTGACCAGACTGAAACAAAAGGGGTATGCTAGAGGTTGAGACTTTTTAGGGCAGGCATATCTCTTATTTTAGAAAGAATTGTCATAGAAGGTTCAATAGCCAGTCCAATGGAACCAGTTCGTCGTCAGGATTCTATTAAACTGGCTACTGAAGCTTCTATGATGACTTTTTCCATAGAAAATACCGGTACAGTATTGTCATAATAATATACTGCACATATTATACATTCTAAAATTATGAATGCATGCACTGCAAGTAATATCTGAATTGGTGGTACAGGATAGGCCATCTCATTGCAAAGAAAATTTTTAGAGGTGTAGACCAAACCACATCAGACAAACAGACAAAGCATCGAGTGGGATTTTTAGGCTCGTTTAGACAAGTCATGTTTACATAGAGTGGGATTTTTAGGCTCGTTTAGACAAAAGTCATGTTTACATAGAATCTAGCATGACATCATGAGAGAGGGGTATCAGTGGAGGGGATAAGAGATAGGGACAATCAGTGCTGCCTTCTGCGCTGATGTATGCATACTGGGCACTAATAATACAGAAGAATATTTTGCGTACTTTGAGGAGAAACGATGGGAAGAAAAAGGGGTCCAAAACTCCCACACGATACTTCGTTAGTTTGTCTGTGTCCACACCCACTTTAAAAGCAAAAATTATTAATTCAATGCTTTCATATCTGCAAGTATGTATGCATATGCATGTGTTATAGGTGTATGCAATGTATAATGGTATGTACAACAATATAGTATATGAGCTAATAGATTCTGAACAACGATCCGGTCACATTCAATTTGGTTACATAAACACAGTTCAGAACCAGAAAGTGGCAGTCCGTTGTTGAAGACACAAGAATTTGCCAAAATAAACTACAGCATCACATGCTACTGTATGCTGTATGCATACAGGCATACAAGTGTCCCTAATAAACAAGCCCACAGGACATTAAACACAAGAATTATCAACAAACTGGAGTTTTTGTTTTCGTTAAAAATGACGTTTGTATGACCTGCCCCAAATAAAAAAACAAATCTTCACCACAACACAAGTTTTTTTTGTAAATTTCTTACCGCTATAACGTTTACGAATGTCGTCTTTCCGGAATATTGTAGGCCAACTAACGTAAGTTCCATTTCTTCTTTCCAAAATAAGCTTTTGAACCAGTCCAATATTCGGTTGATGATCGCGATCATGGTGAAAAAGTTACGCCCTGTCGAGCGAGAGAAGACGAGTCACGCGCGCCCCACTGCCGGTATCACGTGATGAGATAAGGCACCGACTTATTTATCGTACCGGTAACAAGCACAGCACCGGTAAAACGGCGAGAAAGTCGCCAAATATCACCAAATCTACAATAATTTATACCGATGTCAAGTTACAGATGACTCATGCACATTAAGTTTCATATCTTTGGAAAGAAAACTTTTGTATAACTTCTTTGAAATAAGCGGTAAATGTTGCAAAAAGTTTAAAAATTCTTTGCAAATTTTTTTCAAGTCTCGATTTTATTATTATTATTTTTTTTTCCTTTCTTTTTTTTTTTTTTTTTTTTTTGTTCCTTTAATTATTTATTGAGAGTCGAATCATGTGACTTAATTACTACTAATTATTATAGTTTGATAAAAAACTTCATTTTTAAATTTTACCATTTATTTTTGCATTTTGTATTTCCCATTAACCCCCCAATATTTTGCATAAAAAAGAACAAAATATAATGTGTAAAATATATATTTCATTTTATATGACTTTTTATAATTATTAATTAATCCCGGCCCTCTGCATCTTTTATAGCCATATATAATTAAATTATTATATATATTATTATGATACGTACACATATATATATATATAAGTAATATAATTAATTATAATAATATTTATAAATTAAATTTGCAGATCTTATAGCTTTTATATATAATAATTTTCTCCAAATATATTTCAAAAGCATGGAGCGAGGTACGTTTCTCTGAGGAGACAATTAAATAATTATGTAGAATTCATAACAATTCGATTTTGAACCCCTATATATAGCTCCATGTGCAGAGCTTTTTATGTATAATTTATAATAGATGGCTTTTGTAATTAATTAAAACATAATTACCAAAAAAATAGTTTAATTGTTTTAATATAGACCACTTGCAAAACCCTGTTTTAGCAAAAAGTAAACAAACTCTCCCATCCAGTTCATTGTTGTTGTTGATTCCCAGCTAGCACGAACAGGCCGGGCCAGAGCTGGCCCTCTGGTGGCCGTCTTGGCGAGCTTCTGGCTATGGCCTACCAGAAGCGGGCCATTCATTGGCCGTCTTACTGTCAGCCGTAAAATGGCTTGCCAGACATGGGCCGGACTGGGGCATCAAACCACAAGCCGTAACAGGGACTTAGAATATTTTCAATAACATATTCACATATATAATTAATAATAAGCGGGCCATTCTTGGCCGTCTTACTGTCAGCCGTAAAATGCCCTAGTCGAAAAATAAAGTGCTAAGTGATAATTTGAGCAGTAGTCAAGTAGTTGACTACTTGTTTCTAAGTAGTCAACTACTTAAAACAAGTAGTTGACTTAATTACCTCATGCAATTGGCTGATTTGGTATCATATATATGAAATTTACCATATATTAAAATGAAAACTTCTTCTGATACGCATTTCTGGATTAAAAATGGCCAAAAACTGCAGATTCTGGTGATATTTTTATATTTAGAATCGTAGGTTTGTAACATATTGAAATCTGTGTGTGAAAATCGTAAATTTCCCATAAGGTCCAATGTATAAACAAAATTTACACACACAATTAAACAACAATGAACTGGATGGGAGAGTTTGTTTATTTTTTGCTAAAACAGCTAGGGTTTTGCAAGTGGTCTAATTAAATATAATTTTTATTTGCAATTAATGCAAGAGTAAGTTATATTTTTTTTCAACCTCTAATGTTTTGTCTTTGTTGCATGTATAACAGGTAAACAGTAAAATAAACAGTTGATTGAATATTTGGGTATATAATTCTCTAATTAACATTTTCAGCTGTACAAAATAAAACTCAAGTTTTTCATAATTAATTAGTTAAAAATAAAAATATGATGTCCTTGCAGCTATTTTACCCTTTTGGGTGTGGCCAGGTATTTAGCCTTGTGTGCAAGAGCTGGGGCTTACCAGACACCCAGAACCCTTTCCTGTACTCTTCTGGGCTCTTAATTACTACCAGATCTGCGTATCCTGCAGTCGCAGCTTAATTAGTGCAAGATTGCAGGGCAGCGGAGTATATATATAGACATGTATATTATATATTCAGTAATCAATATTTTAACTACAGAAAAAACGATATATCTAAATGAAATTAAGAGTGTCTCATCTCTAAATTCTCTAACTTTCCTACATTTTATAATTATAAATTATTTCTTGCATTAAATTTCATATAAATTCATATGCGGTTCACATGCACTGTGAGAAATGCAGGACAATAAGACACAGAAAGACCATTGATATTATTATATTTTATTTACATTCGGATTATAAAATAAATTATATTTTGACGGACTGAAAATTTGACCACACATCAGCAACAGCAAATTGAAAGCTTTTTGAAAAGTTTACTTTAAAAAAAAAAAAAAAAAGAATAAAGAGTATAAAAAAAAGAGATTGGGACCAAACAATACATTAGTCTCTTCTGCTTTTAATTATTTTATAACAAATAATAGAGATGTATGGCATGAAAATTTACAAGCCACCATATTAAAAAGAAGTTAAGAATTATTTAGTTTTTAATTTGAAATTTGACACTCATCATCAGGTTCATTTTGTTTTGATAAAGGAAATTTGAAACTTTGAGCATCTGTTAATTAAGTTAAATTAAATCGTTTCAGGAAAAAGTAAGTTCAAGTGAAAGGTTTCAGTTTGCTGCCGGCTAGTGTATGGATGGTTAACAGAGAGAATCAGATCTGATGATTTTGGATCACATATGCAAAGTGTGTATTTCACTGAAAAATTGTCATGTTATTTATTTGGCGATTTTAAATTAAAATTTAAAAAAATAAAATTTAAACAGGACAATTAGGTGAGGCTTCAAAATACATTATTGTAAACTCAATATATTTCAACTTTTGGTTAAAATACAGTAAAAACTCGTTATTACACAATTTGTTGTTAGGTAAAACTTGATTTTGAGTAAAGGAGATTGCGATCCCATAAAAATAATTAGCATTGCATGTATAGGAAAAACTTGATATAAGGTAAATCTAATTTCCTGGGTCTCTAGACTTTACGTAATAACGATTTTTTACTGTAGTATGCACTTTATGGAGAAATTATATATATAAAAAAAAAAAAAAAAAAAAAAATCAGTTTCCACTCCCTTTTAGTGGCATGGAAGGTAAAGATGTCTAGGGAATATTTGTTTTTTAAGCAAAGGTTTACATTAAATAAGTTTATACTATAGAGTCAATGCTGTAGTCAATATTTAATGAACAACACCACCTACCCCTGGCTGGAAAATTATATTATCCACGACACCATTATCAGGGAAAATTGTAATTTAATTATCAAATGTGGAAAACATGCAATAACATGTCTTGAATTTTATAGGTGAAAAAAAGTATTAAAATTCAGAAGACAATAATTTGGTTGGTTGCTTGGTATTTTGGGGCAATTGACACATTTTGGTCATGTATGCCCCCATGGACAATAATTTGATCAATGAAATAAACAATTTGACATTTGCCATCATAGAATGTGTCAGCAGTACAAATTCTATCAAAAATTCCACCAAGATGTTTTACAAATTACAAAAATTGGTGACACTTTCGACAGTTTTAACAAAATAAAAAAGGTTAAAATACAAGCTTTCGTTTGATGTCGTACAAATTAAGTCAGAATTTTAGATTTGACAATACATTTTATACAGCATGGGCTGAATTTTCTGTGACATTGTAAAACCATAGCACAACATTGTTAGAGAGTGCAGGCCGAATTTTAATCCAATCAGAGTAAGCCTGAACCAAAAGCTTGTATTTTCACCTATTAAGAACGTAACATAATTAAACATGTACAACTTTGTGCGTTCTAAAACACCAATATAATTATAATAACCAATTGCTTTTTTTATTACAGATAAACATTAAGTGTACATTACATTTTTTTTTTTAGAATTAATTACTTTGAGAAATATATTTTTTTTTTATATATTTTATATATTTGTGCATTAACATTAAAACTTAATTTATAAAACTTATAGGCAGTATTAAAAAACAACAACTATATTATTATGTAATATTATTTTATAATATGGCTTAATTTTTTTTTTTTTAAGATCAACTTTGTACAGTAAAATGTATTCTAAAATATTAATGAATGTTTAATTTTTTTTTAATTATATTTAGAGATCTTTCATAGCAAACATTTATTCAACATTGAAGCACTCTACAAATATTTTAAAATAAAAACATTTCTTGCAGGCAGATTCTATTGAGAGAATTTTAATGTCATGTGCAAGGAATTTTTGAAACTGTCTTACATTTAAAGCAAATTTCTATTTGATAAAAACACTTAAGGGTAAGATAACGCCACCAATGTTTAAAAAAAAATCCCTAGCTCACACAAAAATTCTGAAAAAAATGTAAAATGTTCTCCTCTACACCCCCTATCAGTAGCTAAAATATCAGGTATACAAATACAATCTAGTTTTTGAGTTATAAATTTTTAAAGTTGACTTCTTTAACATGGAGAAATGAAACTTCATTGTTAAATTAGTCAACTTTAAAAATTCATAACTCAAAAACTAGAATGAATTTGCATACCTGATATTTTAGCTACTGATTGGGGGTGTAGAGAAGAACATTTTAATTTTTTTTCAGAATTTTCATGTGAGGGATTTTTTTTTTTTTTTTTTTTTAACATTGGCGGCGTTATCTTACCCTTAAGTAGTGAGTAGTGTAGATAGAAAATCACATGAAATTAATGACAATTAAACAATAACTTAACCAAAAGTACATTGTTTTAAAATTAATTCAAAAGAATTAATATATGAAACTTGAAAAAAGGAAAATAAGAAATTTTGCAATTTTTTGAAAACATAGAGAAAAAAAACGTCATCTCAGAATGCAAGTCAGATAACTACATAAAATTTTCATACCATTATGACTCTTCTGCTCATAGTATTTAAGGTTCATTTTCACATCAAAATTCTGTGTAGTTATCCGACTTGTATTGTAAGGTGACGCAATATGTGAATTGCGTTTGTCATGTTTTATATGTCACAATTTTTCCTCACAATTTGATTGTTTTTAGAGCCTGTATTAAGTTTTCTGGTATCAAAATTAAATAACTTTATGTAGAATTTTAAAAGGTTGTTCTCAATTTTGATGTGGGGGCATATATGACCAAAATATGTCAATTGCCCCAAAATACCAACCAATCAATCAATCAATTTTGATGTAATTTTAAAACATAGTTACATATAAATATAAAAATTTATATAAATTTAATATAAATGTATCAATTAAAATATGAATGCACACTCCTTGCAATGGAAATATTTCTTTGCAAATTATCACCAAATGCATTTTTTTTTTTTTTTATCAATGAGGGAAAATTATAAAGGAGAGGGGTGTACATTTTTAATATTTTCTGATTGATTGGTTGTTATTTTGGGGCAATTAATTGACACATTTTAGTTATGTATGCTCTCTTATCTAAATATTGTGACAATAACAGACTATTTGAGAAAAGCATGTAATTCAATATATTTCTTGTATGCAGAAAATGAATCTGATTAAACACAGACTAAAAGAGCAAATGAAAATTTGTGACATATATTTGAGATAAAAATAATTATGAAACATGACTCATTGTTGGTTATCTTTGTTGCCTCAAATAAACAGAAGCCGCTGCAAGAAATGAATTTCCTGGTACATAAATAACTACAGGGATAAATATTTATCAACATTTGGCACTTCCTAAATATTTCTTCATTAAATTAATTTTCAAGCTTTACAATAAAGCAACAACAAAATTTTCCCTCACACACACAAATAGCCACATTGTCACTTTTAACAATTAAACTTACTTTAGACGATTGTTGTATTGATTTATTTAAATGTTAAAGGTTGAATTAAATATTTTGAAACCACATTTTAAATATTGAGAATTTTTTTATTAAATGTTTTAATATGAAAAGAATTAAAATTGTAATTCATATGGGACAACACGAACTTTACCACTACCAAATTCACTGGGGTGTCAAAAGACAATTTAAGAGAATACTTTTTTTTTTTTTTTTTTTTTTTTTAATTTTAAGTTTCTGGAAATATAATATATTTCTTTTAAATTATTCCATGTATGGGCATAATTTATTAAGGTATTTGGTCTTTAATGAAAGGATAGAGCCTAAAAACCTCCAGAGACTGTGGCTCAAATTTCAAGAATATTCAAAATAGTTATTGGAATTTGAAAAAAATTAAGACGGTGTAATTTGGTGCCGTCTATCCATTTTTTAATGAAAAAAAGTGATGTAAAATTAAGAAATTATTACAACAATATTATTGAAGTAAAGAAAAGTATCATCTAAAATTATTTACATTGTTGATGTCAAGTTGGAACAAAGATTATTTTTTGACACTGTCAAATTGTTTTCCCATAAAGCCAGTACAATTTTTATAATTACTGTATACAATTTTACATTACAAGAAAACTTGAACTCCATTTGTATGTATGGTAATGAAATTGTAAAGCAAAATTGTATCATGTAATGCCGGCTTAAGTGTAAGAGGTAACGCGCCCAATGTTAAAAAAATCCCACACATCATGAAAAAAAAAAAAAAAACATCTACATCCCCTATAAGTAGCTAAAATATCAGACCAGGTAATATTCAAATTCGAGCTAGTTTTTAAATTATGAATTTTTAAAGTTGACTAATTTAACATGGAAGCATGGGGATGTAGCTTTGCCGGCGGCCCAAATATTTGTATTTTTGGCCCCCAAGCGGTAGTTTCAGGAAGTTATCATAAAACTGTGCGTAATATTTTATGAGCTTTGGTGAAAAAACTCATGTGACCATTGTTAATCGGCACGGCGCGGTCTAGCGCGGTAAGAACCGGCAATGCAGCACCCGTCACGGCACAAAATAACGATCGACGCGCTACTGGTGGCTATTTCAGAAAGCTTTTTCACACGTTTTGTAAGTATTTCGTTACATAAAGAAGATACATCGCCTTGCATGGAAGTTCTATTTCTTCATGTTAAAGTAGTCAACTTTAAAAATTCATATCTCAAAAACTAGCTCGAATTTGTATACCTGATATTTTAGCTACTGATAGGGAATGAAGAGAATATTTTAAATTTGTTTCATAATTTTCACGTGTGGGATTTTTTTTAACATTGGCCGTGTTACCTTGCCCTTACGGTATAGAATTAACATCAAGAAAAGATGAACTTTCTACCACGATGGTTGAAGACAAAGTGGCTACTTGGTGTTCGGTACAATTCGCTGGCCATTCACTCCTCCCTCTTGCGGATAAAAAAGTAGCCTGCCAGCAGGCCTTGATTATCTCACGCTCGTGTGCAACCCTCCAAACTGAGCTCGGAATTACAGACGTGGAAATTCCACCAACATTCGCGACAAGGAAATCACATGTCCGGAATAATGAGCCATCTGACTACTAGAGTCTGCTATATTAGGTGGAGTACCGACCTCATTTTTTTTTTTTTTTTTTTTTTTTTTTTTTTTTTTTTGAAGAAATGTATAGAGGGTGCAAAGTTGTGCCACTCTGATTTTTTAGAACCCAAGAAGTATTGATAAAAAGTTTTATCGAGGTCGGGTTTGAACCCACGCCCCTTTTAGGTCCTATCCTTTTATTAAGAGAGGCGTCCAAAGTCGTCCATTTCTCTGTACTTTCAATTTTTTTTAAAAAATAGTTTCCGGACTCTAAAAAATGTAAACAAAATCAGATTGGTATTACTCTGCACCCTCTATCTATTTCTGCAATAAAAAAATGTGAGGTCAGTATTATGAGCTTTAAATCGGTAAAACATAAAGCTCATATTTGCACTCACCTGAAATAGCAAATAGCTCATTGTTACCCATATGTCATGGTAGACAGATGGCTCATTATTGTAGACAAAGGACAATATCACTTATGGAACTGAGATTTCTTCAGTAATGTCGTCTTTTCGCAAATGTCAGTACAGAATTTGCATCATAATCACATGGTTTACAAAAATACATATTTTTTTAACGAGTTTTAATACTTTTTTTTTTCTTTCTGTATTTTCCAAGCTTTGTCTGATAACTCTCCATACAAGCTAAAATTTTACAAAGTTCACTGTAAGTTAGTTATAAATATGGGGACAAAAATTAGCTCTTTCAATCTGTCCCATTCTTTATAACTCAACAATAAAAAAAATTGGTCAAATTACTGCCAATTAACATTAAAATTAGATTTACAATTTTCAGTGTCCTCTGGCTTGCAAGACAGTCACCAAAGTTTGGAGTTTGCACGACATACTTTACTTTATATTGGTACAATTTATACAACAAATATGGCACACAACAGTTTGGTAGCTTTACACGCAGCCGGTATTTAATAAATCATCTCTTGCACTTTCAGTTTTAATGATATATAAATATCATGAGTTTGTCAGTTGCAAAAACTGCTTTCAGCTATGTCAAAAAGGTTTGTTCTTCACTTGATTATAAGTGAAATATGAACCTTATCAGAAATAAATGAAGTTTTCTTTTTTTTTCAGTTTTGTTTAAGGGTAAGATAACACGAAACATTGATTGTTGTAGTCCCATTTGATTAACCTGTAAACCTTAGCAACCTCATAATAATTCTGTTTTTTTTTTTTAGAGACAGTTCTTAGCACTAAAAAAATGTAGAAATAATTTCAAAACAATCGCTCGATCCGATTTTTTAAATTAGATATTTTTTTTTAAATTTCCAGTAGAGGGCTTTCCCATGGAGAACTAAACTAATAAATTAATATAAAAAAATTGGATCGAGCGATTGTTTTGATATTTTCTACATGTTTTTGGTGCTAAGAACTGTCTCTCAAAAAAAAAATTCTGAACTATTATGAGGTTGCTAAGGTTAACATGTTAATCAAATGGCAATACAACAAACAATGTTTCGTGTTATTTTACCCTTAATAATATAGAAATTTAAAATAAAAAATTGTACACTTCGAAACAGCATGAATGTTACCTCTGTAGATTTGTAATTTTGATTAATTTAATAATCTACAAAATTTAAAGGTCCTGTAATACATGTCTACGAACAGAGCAGGGGTAAAGTTTATATGCTTTTACTTTTTTGAGTCTTATTTCAATAGATGTTAAAATACTTTAAAATTTTCTCAATTTGAGAACACAAGTGCAAGAGAATCATCATTAATGTATTAACAAATTGAATTAAATGAGAAATTAGCAACTGCTAGGCAGCAACTTTTATTTAAGTAAAATCAATAAACATTTTACAAATATGTGACTGTCAAAGATTCAATCCCATGGTTTATGGTATTTATTGGCATTTTTAGTTCCTCGTTTGTTTTAAAATTTCTTGTTGATTTTTCTATATGTTAAATAATGTTGAAATTTAGTGACAAAATTTATAAAATACAAAAAAATACTGCATATTTATGTTTTTTTTTTTTTTCTTTTGCCCATGGTAGGTATTTTAATTCTTATTTCTAATTTAATGTAGTATTTGTTGGGAATCTTAAACCAATGAGAAGGCTTAAACCATCAATGGCTGAAAAAGTTAAAAACCAGGACAAAAAACAAAATAAAAATAAGCCAATAGCAAGAAAATTGGTTGGTTACCAATGGCGGAACTTGTTTTTCAACATTGTTAACAGTGCTCTCTGGGGCTCCTAATACCCAGTCTGCACGCCAGACAATGAAGTACGGTTTCTCATGTTGTTTGCACAACATTCCACGGTCTTAATCACCCCAGCGGAGTATAGACAGCCGTAAGCTGCTTTCCTCCTACCAACTCTTTCATCTAGTAGCCAATCACACCCATCTCATGTCGCTAAAAGTCTGCCGTGTTCGGGATTTGAACCAGGGACCTCTCGGACGAGAGTCAAGTGTACTAACCACTACACCAAAGAGTTGGTTAAAATTAACGAATATTTATAAGGATGAATCTTTGACTTTGCCACAATACTGCATGATGGTTAACATAAAATTGACAGGAATGTTAACTCCAAATATAAAATTGAAGTCTACATAAAAATACATTTAAAAAAGATGAAACATAATATAGATATATAAAAAATGTTTAATAACATTCATGGAAATATTTAAACGTCCTATCTCTACTATGTAGATATTAAAATTAAAGCAGAGGAATTATTGTTTGCGGGAAAAAAGAAAAGATTGGAAGTTTTTGTGCTGCAAAGAAAATGTAGCTTCAAAGAATGTAACAGTTTGTAAAAAAACATCCCAACCGATCACACAAGCTGACGAAATTAATTAATTTGGCGTTGTAATTTTTAGAGTCTTTAATATTAAAATGCACACATAGAAAATAACTTTGTCTTTAAATTGCTGAGAATTTAGCAACTTTAACTTTGAGTTTGAAGTGATTTTGGACTCAAGACAGGATTGTATTCAACCCATGCACAAATATTACGTAAAACATTACAATTTTTATAGCTAAATAAAATATATTCAGTTTTGTGTTTGTAATTATTTAAAAATTAATTATGTAATTAAGAATTATTTTTCTTTACACTCATTAAAATCACATATTTCAATATATCTATGTGTAAAATTAATTTATTTTGAACGTTTATTTATATACTTAAAATTTAAAAACTTAAAACAAAACAAAAAAAAATAAATAATTTAAAATAAAATAAATAAATATATTTATTACTTTAAAACTTAATTCTATATCTTCACAATTAAAAAAATAGAAAATTAATGATAAAAAATTAAAAAATGGTGCAAAAGCATAAATATAATTTAATAATTAACATGCCTTACTTTTAGAATTTGGCACATTCAAAATGCAAACTTTGACACCCCAACAGCAGTTTGTGTGAAAGGCATTAGGCCTGTAATACACGATACAATTTTGCTTACAATTTATCCTTACAAGAAAAATTCATCTTCATACAAACAAATGTAATTCAAGTTTTCTTGCAAGGGAAAATTGTATGCAATAGTTAGTAAAATTGTTTCGTGTAATATCCGCTTCAGGATGATACAACATCACTAAACTAAAATGCGTAGTGAGCTGGTAAGTCGCAAAAGTGCACGACTATTCGTTAACAATTATTGCTTAGGATTCTATGTACAACAATGAATTATAGAAAGACATTTAGATGTAAATAACATGTAGAATATGTCTGTCTTGTGATATTTCAAAATTTAGTCCGGGAGATTGCGTTTAGAAGTTATTTATGATGTATCAGAGAAATCAAAATCTGATAAATTTTACACAGATCTGATAAATATATCAACATTAAAACTTATACCAAAATGAAAATATTTAGTCAAGACTTTTGCAATCTTAAAATCCCAAAGAATAACTTTACTTTTCTTTATCTGCATCCAAAAATTTAACAAATTTTGCTAAATTTCTTGACATACCTAAGAACAAATTGCTATCACTTCATTTTTCATAGGAGGAGTCAACATAGAAGGTTCAGTAGCCAGATTAATAGACTCCTGACAAAGAGCTGGTGCCATTGGACTGGCTACTGAACCTCTCCCATCCTATCGACAGACATATTCTTACAGCGGTTGTGCCTATTCTGCTATTGAAGTCCAGCGGTCAAACTCTATGCCTGAGTCCGGACTGGCTCCAGTGGGCAGCAGGGGTGAGAGGAAGTGAGGGTTGGGGGGAGCGCACGTGCAGTCTGGGCGGTTACAAGAGCAGCGGGAGGGGGGGTGGGGGGCCGTTGAGTCGGGACCGTGCACCGCCAGCAGGGGAGTGGCCTGGCTGTCTCCGAGACCTGCAACAAGAGAGGACGTTAGGTGTGGTCTAAAGAGGGGGTGCCGTTTGTTCAGGAACATAACTTTTTTAAGACAAATTTCTAAATTACATATTGTATATCTATGATTATCGTTTTCTATATAATTATTAGCTACCTGTTGCTTGTTAAGGGTAAGATAACGCCACCAATGTTAAAACAAAAAATCCCTCGCACGAAAATTATGATTTTTTTTTTTAAAATGTTCTCCTCTACATCAGTAGCTAAAATATCAGGTATACAAATACGATCTAGTTTTTTAGTTATGAATTTTTAAAGATGACCAATTTAACATGGAAGTTCCATTTCTCCATGTTTAAGTAGTCAATTTTAAAAATTCATAACTCAAAAACTTGATCGTATTTGTATACCTGATATTTCAACTACTGATAGAGGGTATAGAGGAGAGCAGTTTAACTTTTTTTCATAATTTTTGTGTGAGGGATTTTTCTTAACATTTTGGTGGCGTTATCTTACCCTTAACAGAATCAATTAAGTTTTATTATTATCAGTTGTTTATGAGAGACACACTGCGCTTGTACAGGAAAATATGGAACATTTGTCAATTTCCTGGACATCAGTCGCTGAGGTCTTTTATAATCTGTATGGTTTTAAGCACTTTTCCCCCTTCTCACGATCTACTGCTAATCTAGCTACCGGGCCATGACACAGGTTTGAACTTAACAATTAAATGGCATTTTGCAGACAGTAATTTATTAAAAGCTTACAGGAGACCATATGCAATAATGAGCTCTCCACTATATCAGGTGATTGCAATAATGAGCTTTATTTTATACCGATCTCATAATTGCAGTATTCACAATTCATCATTGCAGCCAATTGTGGTAGACAGGTAACTCATTATTTAAGAGGATATTTATAATCAGGGGAAGGAACAACCTACATGCAATTTATTGTAGAAATGAATACAGGGTGCAAAGTCATACTACTCTGATTCTTTTAAGATTTTTTAGATCTCACTTAGGGACTATTTTTAAAAGTTATTGAGGGTACAGAGAGAAGTATCACTTCTTAATAAAGGGGAACTAAAAGAGGTGTGGGTTCAAACCCCACCTCGGTAAAAAAATTTAGCAATACTTTCCAGGTTCTAAACAAAAACAAAAAAGTCATTTATGAAATAAAAATAAATCATACAAATTTTCCATTACTACTGTACTTTTCCCCCCTCCTCCTTCATGTGCACCTAGACCCTCCTCCCTAGGTACAATGGACTCACCTAGCTCCCTCTCGAAGCAGTGCAGCTGCTCCATAAAGTTGAAGTTTGGTGCGATGTTTGACTTGCGACTGCGCACCACGTTGAACGCGTCGTTGAGGCTGAGCGACATCTTGAACATGAGGTAGGCCAGCGTGATGGTGACCGAGCGAGACACCCCAGCTAGACAGTGGACCAGCACTCCCTTCTGGAGGTCACGAGCCTCATCTGAAACATGTCAATGTGACATTCAATGTGGTTTGTGGTAAATATGTGACATAAGATATGTGCCATAAGATATACATCAGAATTTAATTGTCATATGTGCCATAAGATATACTTCAGAATTTGATTGTCATATGATATGTGCCATAAGGTAAAGTATGAGAATTTGACTGCCATAAGTCATTAAGATAAAAAATATAAAGTGATTTGTTATAAAATATGTGTCATAAGATAAACATAGAATTTAATTTGCCATAAGATATACTTGAAAATTTGATTCTCATAAGACAAGTGCTTTAAGACGTAATATGAGAATGTGATTTGACATAAGGCACGACATAATAATTTGGTATGAGACATGATGTGCCATAAGATATGACATATTGAAGATGAAGAACCATGGAGTGACATAAGATACACACATACGACGAGCCATTTTACAGCTTGTATATGAGATAATATAGCCAAATAAAACAATGTTTCTTATGTCAAGAACATTTAAAAAGCTCTGAGCACGCGGCATTATTTACAAATTGAGGTAGGTTACCACTACAACAAATGCTGTAGATTTCGTGGGTCTGATGGGCAAATTTGTTTATTAGGTTATTACTTAGATTCCCGAACATTAGCGTTAAAAAATATTCAGTTAAATATGAGAGCCAGTATACTTCACAACTATGCTAAAACCTGATTTCGAAATATAATAACTACTTGTGCCACAAGACTTGTCTTTCTGGAAATACATTATCATCCCGGCAATATGACTCAGGAAACAGTGGAAACCTCATTCAGTATGGAATATTGTTGCTTTTTGTCAAAAAGCCTCACTCAGGCGTGGATCCAAGGGGGGAGGGGGAAGGGGGAAAAACACAGGAAAAAAAAACGTATCTATTATTCGAGCCGATTTTTTTTAACTTTTAGCATTAATTGGACATGGAGAACCAAACTTAAAAAATTAAAATAAAAAAAAATTGCTCGAATAATTGTTTATAAATTTTTTAAAACTGGCTTTTAGGTACTAAAATCTGTCATCAAAAAATTTTCTAATACATTTGTGTGTCTGCTAAGGTTTACATGTTAATCAAATAGGACTACATCGATCAGCTGATCCGTGTTACCTTCCACTTAATTGTAACTAGTACCCATTTCCAGTACACTACAAGCAGGGTTAATTCAGTTTAAAAAAAAAATTTATCAAGGAGGGTGGTCGTTTATTATAAAAACATGATATACACGCGTCATAGAACCCCCCATGTAAATCCTAACGTTGAATTTTCTTGCGTGGGAGTTATGACAGACAGGACGAGCGGGGGCGGGGGACGGGCGATACTTGATAATATCGATGTGATTACGTAACATTATTTACATTTAGTAATCTAGAGAACATGCTGTCAATGAAACGTGTAGATAAAAAATTTCAATGAACAGAAAATACACGAACCTTTATTTGATTTAAAAATCAATTTACTAAAAATAAATAATAAATGACTAACCTTTGTGTGTATTGTTGAAATGTCAAACCTTCCAATAACAATAAAAAAATAATGATATTTTGTTACTGAATAGTTCAATGCAACAATCGAGCAAACGTCCATTCTGAATATACACCTTTAGACGCGACGAATGTTACTCTATATAATTTAAGAGGGGATTGCGATGACGTCATGCGAGGAGGGCCAGAATGCACGGACTAGCATATAAACAAAGTGTACAATAATTTCTTATTTAACTTAATAACATAAATAAAGTTCAAATACTTTAATAATACTTTAACAGTACACGGTAGAACTCATAAAAAAATCTCACCGTCTAAAAACCGTTAAAAGTATTTTTTATAATATTTTTTCGTCATTATGCCTATGCTCACTGTATAATCTGGCCCCCCAAAACTTCATCTTTTCACTCTCTCCTGCGCCCCCTTCGCAATGTGTTAGTATATAGGGAAACCCCTCTCCCGCCTCACGTAAACATAAACAGAAATCAGCTCTATATGCTTTCAGCTCTGAGACACAAAGATGTGCAGATTTGTAATTTTGTAGGAGAAAGTCATTCCAACAGTTTGTGTGTTTGGCGCAGTGCTTGACTGGGTCTCGTCAGATCACCAAAGTCAAGCAACGCCGAGCGTGGCTAGTAGTTGGATGGGTGACCATTTAAAAAAAAAACCCACCCACAGGGGTAAATCGTTGAGCTTTTCTACTATGTGGTTCCCCTGACTTTGGACCATTGCACTTCCGGTTCATTGATAAAAGCTGTAACGTCCATCCTGGCTAAGGTTTCCACGTTTCCCTTAGTCACAGGCAAAAGTCGGGATGGATTGCAAGGCCGTGGCCGCCCCCGTTCCGGAAGAGCCCGCAAAATGCGAATTAAGTTATTAGGGTTTCGGAAGATTCGGGGTTTCAAACTTAGTGCATGGGTATAATTAGTATAATTAGTAAGTAGAAGTACCCATGTTGCAGTTAGGGTTCGATTAAAAAAAAAAAAGAAAAATTCACCACGCCTCCATAGACTGCGAGGTAACGTCCACAAACAAAGCAGCAGTAACGTTCGTGGTGTACAGAGGTGTACATTTCCAGGATAATAAAAATCTATATAGAAAAAGTTTATTTATAACTTCATTTGTTCAAAATTGCATTGTCTCTATTCAATCTATTGTATATTTTTTCCAAAGGTAAATTTGTCCCATAATAATAGTTATACCTTTTTGTAGTACGTACTGTATATTGAGGCAAAAATATGTTTGCAACTATGCAAGAAAAATATTACCCGAGTTGAAAAAAAACAACAACATATTCTTCACTATTAAATTTAACTCGAATCTCCTCTTATTTTGGACCATTTTAGAGGAAAAATAAAAGAATACGTATTTTTTTCCTTTTCTTAAACATAAAATGCTAGAAATATTGTCTTCATTTCATCCTCACTTTAAGCGAAGAGGTTGAAATAAATTGTCATCTTTTCTTCGCATATTAAGCTCTCCTCTCGTCTTTTCTCCTCTTATTTTGCACCATTTTAGAAAAAAAAGAGGTGAAACATACGAGATTACGTATTTATATATATATATATATATATATATATATATATATATATATATATATATATATATATATATATATATATATATATATATATATATAATATAATATAATTACTCGTACTTGCTGAATCTATCAATAACTCTGATTCGCAATTCTCTTTTGAAAAATGTTTATAACGGACAACATTTGTTACACAAAATACACAAAATGATTTCACGAATACAAATTATATAATCGCATGAACCATCTATCCATTAAGGGAACAGGACTATAGTCTGCTTTTCATTCTCATATTTTGTATTTACGAAGAGACCAAATTTAACTGACATAATTTTTTAGTTACCGCAAGCCAGTGATATATTTAAAATTTAAAACCATGATTCCATTTAAAAATTTCTTAATAAATTTGTCCTGTGCTGAGGAAGTTTAATTATAAATTCATGTAAACAGATCGGTCAGTCGATCGCATATGTAAATATCCTGTCTTGGCTACGTCCGGAGATACAGCAAGCCATGCAAGGAGCATAAATTTATTAATATCTTCCTTGGTATAAGCTATCGTCTTATTCAATTCAATTATATACAGCGTGGAACCGTTCGGAGTATTATATTTTCAGTAAAATTTGGGTGCAAACTATATTACTTTATGTGGACCGCTGCAAAAAATTTATACTAAACTATTTCAACCAGTACAGAAAAAACAACCAATATCATATATATATTGTGTTAGGAGGGGATAAAATATACAAGGCTCAATTAATTCACATTAATATACGAATTCATAAATATGACCGCAATAAAATTGGACAATGAGCAATTAGAAACGAAAAATTTTATTGGCTTAATCGAAAGAAGGGGTAAAAATATGACGTTGTGAATTTTTTCAGATTTTTTTGTGACCTATAATTAATTTTAATTAATTAATTAAGTTGGATTATTTTGAGAGTGCCGCCTCTCGTGACGCCTCTGACGTCACACCATTCTTGTACTTTTGCACTATAGATGAGATTAGGTGAGAACATGCAGGTATGAAAATCAAAATGGCTGGCGCCACGTTTGAAATTCCCCGCCTCAAATTTTTGAAGTTTTAATGTGGGTTACGTTTGATCAATTTTAGCTTTATTTTGTTCGCATACCACTGGAAACTATGGGTGCGATCTGTATATCGGTAAAACCGGTGATACTGGGGAGTAAATTATGGACCATCTTTCACCGGTTTCTTGTAGCTCACCGGTTGTAGATACGGAACGCTGTTCTCACCAGATGTTAAATTTTTTGGCGCGCTTTACCAGCCATTTTTTGAAATCGCCATAGAATGTGTGATGTATAGTAGGTATCACGTCAAAACCACGAAAACAAAAATCACGAAAGCATTTTCAACGAATGACTTTATCCCGAAAACAATTACATCGAAAACAAATATAAACGAAATCATTTACCACGAAATTAAATTAACACGAAACAAAATAATTACGAGAACAATTAAAAATCACGAAAATAATTTTTGTACGAAAGTAATTAATTTGACCGAAATAAAAAAGGACGAAAGTAAATTAGAACGAAATTATTTTAATACGAAAATCACGAAAACAATTTGACCGAAAGTTATTTGAACGAAAACATTTAAGACGAATAAAAAAATCACGAAAACAATTTGACTGAAAAGTTATATTTGAAAGAAAACATTTAAGGTAGAGATAACACGGATCAGCTGGTCCAATGCTAAAAAAATCCCATTCACAAAAATTATGAAAAAAATTTAAAATGTTCTCCTCTACATCCCCTATCAGTAGCTAAAATATCAGGTTTACAAAAACGAGCTAGTTTTCGAGTTATTAATTTTTAAAGTTGACTAATTTAACATGGTATATATAGTTCATCCATTTCTCCATGTTAAAATAGAGAACTTGAAAAATTAATAACTCGAAAACTAGCTCGTTTTTGTATACTTGATATTTTACCTACTGATAGGGGATAATATGTAGAGGAGAACATTTTAAATTTTTTTCATAATTTTTATGAATGGGATTTTTTTAGCATTGGGCCAGCTGATCCGTATTATCTCTACCTTAAGACGAATAAAAAAATAACGAAAACAATTTGACCGAAAGTTATTTGAACGAAAACATTTAAAACGAATGAAAAAATCGCGAATACAATTTGAGCGAACTCTATTTGACCGAAATAAAAAACACTGACGAAGAAAAATATTAATAAAAATTATACCAATATTATTTAAAAAAAAATTTGTAAATTGAAACGAATGCAATAAAGAACAATACAGACTGAGCCAGAAATGGTGTTCCGAACCCATGCTAAAATTTGGGCAGGTTAACTTTGAGCTAGAAATTTGGCATATATATACACGTAAGGCCAAGGGTTCTAAATTCTTTTGACATGTGTTAAACAAAATTTAAAATTGATATTTCCTACCGTTTTAGGGGTGGATTCCTTATGGGATATATCCATGTTAAATTAAGTTGATAGAAAAATTTTGGCTGATTTGCACCAAAATTAGTTTTTAAGGTTTTCAGAGCACGTTGAATTTAATGGTGTAATTTAAAAAGTGATGAAAACAACTCCTATAATGAGATAATGACCCTTACTACGTGAAAAAATGATGCTATCAAAATTTTGATTATGCCACTGAAACGAGCTTATTTTTTTACCTCAGAAACGATATTTGAATTTTTTGAATCGGAGCAAGTTAACGATTTAATTTTTAGGGGTGAAACACGTACCATTAAATACAGCGTGCTCTGAAAACCTTAAAAAATAATTTTGATGCAAATCTGCTAAAATTTTTCTATCAATTTAATGTAACATGGAAATCCCATAAGGAAGAAATGCAAATCGTGAATCCACCCCTAAAACGGTAGGAAGTATTAAGTTTAAAAATTTTTTAGCACATGTCAAAAGAACTTAGAACCCTTGGCTTTAGGTATGCCAAATTTCAAAATTCAATCTCAAAGATAACCTGCCCAAATTTTAGCATGAGTTCGATCGGAACACCATTTCTGGCTCAGTCTGTATTGTTCTTTATTGCATTCGTTTCAATTTACAATTTATTTTTTTGTTTAATTAATATTGGTAATTTTTATTAATATTTTTCAGGGATCGGATGTGGATGCGGATGCAAGATCCACACGGGTGCGCAAAAATGGGCTTGCATCCGCATCCGTGCATCCCAGATGCACGGGGAAAAATGAATGCATCCGGATGCGCATCCCAGATGCATGAAAAATAAATTTGCATCCATTTTTAACTTTTTTTTTCTCTTTTTATCAGGTTTTTTGCTAATGGCCTCTAAACCAATCTTGAGTCTACGTCAAAAGAACGAAAAATAAAAGAACGAAAACAATTTATATGAAAAGCATTACACCGAAAACAAAAAGGACGAAAGTAATTTAACACGAAAACATTTTAAACGAAAGTATAATTAACCGAAATGGAAAATGTGCGAATGCATTTATAACGAAACTTAAAAAGCACGAAAGCATTTACAGCGAAAACATTTTAGCCGAATTCAATAATTACGAAAACCATTTGGCCGATAGTTATTTGAACGAATTGAAAATCAACGAAAGTAAATTAGAACGAAAACATTTAAAACGAAATAAAAAAATCACGAAAACAATTTGACCGAAAGTTATTTGAACGAAAATATTTAACACGAATCAAAAAATAACGAAAACAATTTGCCCGAAAGTTATTTGAACGAAAACATTTAAGACGATTAAAAAAATAACGAAAACAATTTTACCGAAAGTTATTTGAACGAAAACATTTAAAACGAATGAAAAAATCACGAATAAAATTTGAATGAACGCTATTTGACCGAAATAAAAAACACCGACGAAGAAAAATATTAATAAAAATTTATGACAATAATTAAAGAAAAAAAAAATTGTAAATAAAATGAATGCAATATATAAAGAAGTATATACAGACTGAGCCAGAAATGGTGTTCCGAACCCATGCTAAAATTTGGGCAGGTTAACTTTGAGCTAGAAATTTGAAATTTGGCATATATATATATATATATATATATATATATATATATATATATATATATATATATATATATATATATATATATACGTAAAGCCAAGGGTACTACATTCTTTTGACATGTATTGTGTTAAACATATTTTAAAATTAATATTTCCTACCGTTTTAGGGGTGGATTCACGATTTGCATTTCTTCCTTATGGGATTTCCATGTTAAATTAAGTTGATAGAAAAATTTTAGCCGATTTGCACCAAAATTAGTTTTTAAGGTTTTCAGAGTACGCTGTATTTAATGGTGTTTCACCCCTAAAAAATAAATCGTTGTTAACTTGCTCCGATTCAGAAAATTCAAAGGTCGTTTCTGCCATGCGGTAAAAAAATAAGCTCGTTTCAGTCAACGATTATATACAGTGTACTATATAGTATACAGTATATAATTCTTGCGTTTCAGTGGTATAATCAAAATTATGATAGCATCATTTTTTCACGTAGTAAGGGTCATTATCTCATTAGGGGTTGTTTTCACCACTTTTCAACGTGCTCAGAAAACTTTAAAAACTAAATTTGGTGCAAATCGGCTAAAAATTTTCTAATCAACTTAATTTAACATGGAAATCCCAAAAGGATGAAATGCAAATCGTGAATGCACCCCTAAAACGGTAGGAAATATTAATCTTATTTTTTTTTTAACACATGTCAAGAGAACTTAGAACCCTTGGCTTTACGTACGTATCCCAAATTTCGAATTTCTAACTCAAATTAAGTTAACCTGCCCAAATTTTAGCATGGTTTCGGAACACCATTTCTGGCTCAGTCTGTATTGTTCTTTATTGCATTCATTTCAATTTACAATTTTTTTTTTTTTTAATAATATTGGTATAATTTTTATTAATATTTTTCTTCGTCGGTGTTTTTTATTTCGGTCAAATAGAGTTCGTTCAAATTGTATTCGTGATTTTTCCATTCGTTTTAAATGTTTTCGTTCAAATAACTTTCGGTCAAATTGTTTTCGTTATTTTTTTATTCGTCCTAAATGTTTTCGTTCAAATAACTTTTCAGTCAAATTGTTTTCGTGATTTTTTTATTCGTCTTAAATGTTTTCGTTCAAATAATTTTCGGTCAAATTGTTTTCGTTACTTTTTTTATTCATCTTAAATGTTTTCGTTCAAATAACTTTTCAGTCAAATTGTTTTCGAAGTGAATTTGTATTCGTCTTAAATGTTTTCGTTCAAATAACTTTCGGTCAAATTGTTTTAGTGATTTTTGAATTCGTATTAAAATAATTTCGTTCTAATTTACATTCGTCCTTTTTTATTTCGGTCAAATTACTTTTGTACAAATTGTTTTCGTGATTTTTGTGCTCGTTATTATTTTGTTTCGTGTTAATTTAATTTCGTGGTAAATGATTTCGTTTATATTTGTTTTCGATATAATTGTTTTCGGAATAAAGTCATTCGTTGCAAATGCTTTCGTGATTTTTGTTTTCGTGGTTATGACGTGATACCCAAATCTTATAACACGATCGAGGCACATTTTTTAAATTTATTTGCCATTTGTCGTTTAAGATTGCAAGAAACAAAGTGTATTATAAAAACCAAGGATCGGATGCGGATGCAGATGCAAGATGCACACGGATGCGCAAAATTGGGCTTGCATCCGCATCCGTGCATCCCAGATGCACGGGAAAAAATTAATGCATCTGGAAAATAAATTTGCATCCGGATGCGCATCCCAGATGCATGAAAAATAAATTTGCTTTCGGATGCGCATCCATGGATGCACGAAAAATTAATTTGCATCCGGTCCCTGAATTATTTTTCTTCGTCGGTGTTTTTTATTTCGGTCAAATAGCGTTCGTTCAAATTGTATTCGTGATTTTTCCATTCGTTTTAAATGTTTTCGTTCATATAACTTTCGGTCAAAATGTTTTCATTCAAATAACTTTCGGCCAAATTGTTTTCGTGATTTTTTTATTTCGTTTTAAATGTTTTCGTTCTAATTTACTTTCGTTGTTTTTTATTTCAATTCGTTAAAATAACTATATCGGCCTAATGATTTTCGTGATTATATTGAATTATTATTTATTTATTTATTTATTGAATTATTTATTGAATTCGGCTAAAATATTTTCGATGATGTAAATGCTTTCGTGCTTTTTAAGTTTCGTTATAAATGCATTCGCACATTTTCCATTTCGGTTAATAAATATATTTTCGTATAAAATGTTTTCGTGTCAAATTACTTTTGTCCTTTTTGTTTTCGGTGTAATGCCTTTCGTATAAATTGTTTTCGTTCTTTTGACGTATAGACTCAGAAAATCAAATATGTTTTGTAAAATATTTAAACTTTTCCCACCAATTTTAAACAGTGACGTCACACGGCTGGGCTGGAAGCAGCCTTGCGTCTCTCCGCTCTCTCCGCGCGCCAACTGATGACTTTTGAAACTTCGGGAAACTTCGGATTTTCGCTTCACCGGTGGGAGCCGAATTATGGACCAAAGCACAACCGGTTCTCACCGGTTTGCCGATATACGGATCGCACCCTATGGTTGAAATATGATTTAAAACTTCTATCGTGCTCTAATATTGTTTAATACGTAAAAAGTAGAAAATTATGAGAGACTAACATCTTACATCAAATTAGTTTGCTTTCTTTCTTTAAATAAAATAATTTGCTGATATCTAGTGTGCTAGTGGGTTAGCCCAGTGGTAAACGCATCAGACTTCAAATCTCGTGGTTGCGGGTTCGATTCTGTCTTCCGGCGAGTTTTTATAAGTACATTTTTTTTCTTTAATTTTAATATATTTATGAATTCTAAATTTATAAAATGTGGTTAAAATATGGATTACAGCTACTATCAATCGTAATTGATAACTTTTTAATAGTAAAGAGAGGGAACAATATTAATAAAAAATTACTTCACTTTTATACGTTCAAATAAAACATTTTTCACACTGTGTCCCGAAGCTTGGTGTGGCACAGTGGCGAAGACGCAGCTAGAGCTCGTACTCTGGCTTGTGGTGGAGAGTTTGATTCTCCACGTCGAAGGATTTTTTAAACTCGACACTTTTCTTTCCTTTAATTTAGTTTAATGTAATTAAAGAACATTTCTCCGCCACAGTGCCACACTAATTAAGCTATGAGCCTCGGTAAGAGAAATGTTTTATTGGAACGCGAAAAAGTGAAGTAATTTTTTATTAATATTGTTCCCTCTCTTTACTATTAAAAAGTTATCAATTACGATTGATAGTAGCTGTAATCCATATTTTAACCACATTTTATAAATTTAGAATTCATAAATATATTAAAATTAAAGAAAAAAAATGTACTTATAAAAACTCGCCGGAAGACAGAATCGAACCCGCAACCACGAGATTTGAAGTCTGATGCGTTTACCACTGGGCTAACCCACTAGCACACTAGATATCAGCAAATTATTTTATTTAAAGAAAGAAAGCAAACTAATTTGATGTAAGATGTTAGTCTCTCATAATTTTCTACTTTTTACGTATTAAACAATATTAGAGCACGATAGAAGTTTTAAATCATATTTCAACCATAGTTTCCAGTGGTATGCGAACAAAATAAAGCTAAAATTGATCAAACGTAACCCACATTAAAACTTCAAAAATTTGAGGCGGGGAATTTCAAACGTGGCGCCAGCCATTTTGATTTTCATACCTGCATGTTCTCACCTAATCTCATCTATAGTGCAAAAGTACAAGAATGGTGTGACGTCAGAGGCGTCACGAGAGGCGGCACTCTCAAAATAATGCAACTTAATTAATTAATTAAAATTAGTTATAGGTCACAAAAAAATCTGAAACAATTCACAACGTCAAATTTTTACCCCTTCTTTCGATTAAGCCAATAAAATTTTTCGTTTCTAATTGCTCATTATTGAACAGCTAAATATAATTTAAAATTATTTATATTTTTTTTATATAAAATTATAAAACATTTTTTATGCATAATTAGAATAATTACAGAAATTGCATACTTATATAATATATATTTTATTATATTTTAATAAATGTAAGAGTTTTCCATTTATGAGCGCGCACTCGGCCTATATTATTAATTAATTTGTATATTATATGAAAATAATAACGCTTACGCATCTCAAAAGATGCAGATCTGTAATTAATGTGTCAATTGTCCCAAAATATCCAATCAATCAATCAGATGTTTAATTAGTATCATACTTCGCAATCGTACTTTAATTATCTAGCGCATGCAGAACAAAATTTATTTATGATAGGATAAAGTGGGCAAAAGTGCTTCTAGCACTCCCCCCCAACCCAAGATTCTATAATAGTATTTTTCCATCCCTTAAAACAGTGAATGTAACCTTTATATCACAACAAATGCTCGTTCTGGTTCGCACCAAACTCATATTTTTACTCATATTTATAGATTTCAAATTGATGTATTTAAATCAACCTTGTATATTATACGTATCACGTTATACCAATAAGCTCACATTCCCACGCGATTTTCCCCATGCAGTAGCCCCGATATCGCCTGTCCCCAAGTATCGACTAGATATCGCCCATTATTTTGCGTGGGCGCTCGCGAGACGCGCAGACTCAACAGTCGTCGGTCGTGTGGGCGTGACTTTATCTCACAATCAATAGACCACACGGCCTTGGCGTCAACACGCGCCCACACAAAAGTTAATACATGATTGACGACCCACTATTTAGATCTAGGGTCGATCACACTTCGTGGACCAAAGTTAAAAAGCTAGTTGTTTGTTTGTTTGCGAGTACCGATTGAAGAAGATTCTTATATGTCAATGCTTATAGATCAAAGTCTTCTGCTCGTTGTCTATAAACAAATTATTGAAAAATAATGTCTTGTCTGGGGAATGGATTTTTCTTTTGATAAAGGTAAGGTAACACGGATCAGCTGACCCAATGTTAAAATAATTCCACACATGAAAATTATGAAAAAAATTTAAAATATATAAAGTTCTTCTCTACATCCCCTATCAGGTAAAATATCAGGTGCACAAATTCAAGCTACTTTTTGAGTTATGCATTTTTAAAGATGGAAAACTCGAACTTCCATGTTAAATTAGTCAACTTTAAAAATTCATAACTCAAAAACTAGCTCAAATTTGTGTACCTGATATGGAATGTAGAGGAGAACATTTTCATTTTTTTTTTTCTAATTTTCATGTGTGGTATTTTTTAGCATTGGGTCAGCTGATCCGTGTTACCTTACCCTTATAAATCTCAGTTACTTCGGATTCTCCGAATATTTCTGTTAGAAGGAAAATCAAAAGAAAGAAATTTTCAAAATTCGAGAATGTTCTATATATGGTTTTTAGTAAATTAAATCACAACAGCTTCATTTTCGTCTTCCCGTCACTAATAAGACGGTTCCTCTTCAAAATATTTGTTCCACCTATTGATGGTGAGTTTTAAGTTCCCTGCAAGTATCATTCAACTGAGGTTAATTGCAAGTGTCTATTAGCACCAACAATATACTATTACGTTCTGTGCTCTGGCTAGCTAAATCAGGCCCTAACATTGTCCCATGGTATGTACAATGATAAAATCTGCGATTAAATGTTGTTTACAACGATTTGTTTACATACATTGAGAATAGAAGACTTTGGTCCAGAGATTATCTCAACAGATGATCTCGCTATCGGCAATTCTTTTTTCTAATTGTCCATCAGATTAATGCTGATACATTAAAATGCTGATGAATGTTTAGTGCATGAGGCCCATTTTTTTTTAATCACTCATTATATAAGCATTCTTATATCAAATATTATGTATAAATAAAATGTATTTTTAATTATTTTCTTTTTGTTGCTCAAAAAAAGTTTAAATTATTACTAATTATTGGCGAAATATAAAAATTCGCCTTGAAAAACAATGTTGAAAAACCTCCGAGTCCCATAGGCAACAAGGACATTTAGAGCCTCAATCGCTTTACCTTCCAAACTAGGGACCCATGACTTATAATATCCTATATGACTTATATCGATATGACCAGTTTTAGACTGAAGGAAACATGAAAACCTTATTCAGGATGGTCAGATGTAGGATATATTATAGCAATGTAGCATTTTACTAGTTGAGACTAAAGGAAACCTGGAAACCTTACTATATAATTAGATTATAGTGGAGACTGAAGGAACCTGGAAACCTTATTTAGGATGGTCAGATGTAGGATATATTATAGCAATGTAGCATTTTACTAGTTGAGACTAGGGAACCTTGGAAACCTTACTTAGGATGGTCCGATTAAATAATAGCATATAATATAATTAGACAAGTGGAGACTGAAGGAACCTGGAAACCTAAACACAGAATGGTCTGAAAGAGTTGGATGAAGTAATTGATGTTCTTTAAATAATTTTCAAATTAATTGAAACAAGATGGGAAGAGTTGACAATAAGACACTCATTACTCATTATTGTTAAGACAAGAAAAAATATAACAAATTCATTTTTTTTTAAATGCATTATAAATATTATAATGAACACAAGCTTATTTATATATAAAAAGTTATGATAGTACCGTTTATTAAATTGTTTTTCAAAAGGGCCATGTTTATTTTTTTTATCATTTTAAGGAATTCAGGATATTATACAGCCAAAATTTCAATATCTTTGGTTGAGAGCCGTCTCCTACCGCTCTGTATGATTATATAAATGTACAGTTGTCACCTTGGAAAATTTACTTCTAGCAGCCTTGTTAATCATCATGCCCTGTGTTATCATGGTGATTAACAAGGCTGCAAGTGGAAATTTTCCGAGGCGACGAGTGTATACCTGCAGAATGTAATATAAAGTGCGCGCGTACATGCAGCGCGATCCAAGGGAGCCCCCCACCCCCCTAAAGGCCCTAAAATACATTGAAGAAGATACCACCCCCACCCACTCTAAAATTTAACATTGCAGGATACCCCCCCCCTCTCTCCCAGAGATTCGCGCTGGTCCACCCCTGAGTTCCTCTAAGTAACATTTTTATAACTTTTTATTATTTTTTCACGAATGAAATACAAAATAACGACGTAAAAAAAGGTTCATTAATGATAAAAGAAATACTTCCTTGAATGTACTTCATTAAGCTGTCCGCAAAGTACTCTGTATGAACGCAGTGAAAGTACTTTTCCACACGGAGGTGGCGCCACGCGGCCGCTTTGTCAACTACTGATGTTGCGAGGGCGTTCATTCAGAAGCAGGTAGCCGATCAATAGCTCTGACACCCACGCACTGAGACATAAGGTCGATATTACGTGTTAAGAGATGGTATTTTGAACCTTATGTACGTTGGAGTAACAATTTATTGAGTATTTCCTACACTTTGTTTCCTTGACGAAGAAATACGTTGGTCGGGCGTGCGTCCTTCCTTCGCTTAGGGCGTCGCAATTCCATTCGTTAAATTATTTAGGCTACACCTATGGACGGATTGAACTTTACCCTGCTCTCTGTTTGTGAGCGTTGTCGCAGTCTATGAGGACGGGGTGAAATTTAATTTTGGTGGAAATTCGAGCAATTTATACCAAACTTTGCAAATTTGTCTTTCGAGAGCTGCACAGTGTAATAAATCTGATAGGGCTCGAACATTGCATGATGACAGTTAGAGGACTTGAAATTTAAAAACATTGTCAGTTAACTTAAATTACGCAAAAAAAAATGTGATATAGCAGATAGCTCAATATTGTGGACATGGGACGATATATTTTTTGGCAATGCAGTTTATAATATATTTAATTTTTTTAAAGGACAACCTGCAGTTTTTTTTATGATGCAGAATTGTATAGAGGGCCTTAAGGTAGAGATAACGCCGGTCAGCTGTTCGACGTAGGTCCCTTTTATTAACATGTAAACCTTAGCAAATTCACAAAAAATCTGAAATTTTTTTGAGGCAGATTTTAGTGCCTAAAAGCCATAAAAAAAATTCAAAACAATTTAACGAGGCGATTTTTTTTAATTAATTTATTTAATTTTCAGCATAGGGCTTTCCCATGGAGAGACAAACTATATAAAAAAACAATTAAAAAAAATGTGCTCGTTAAATTGTTTTGAAACTTTTTCCATGTCTTTTAGGGGCTAAGATCTGCTTCTCAAAATAAATTCAGAATTTTTGTGAATTTGCTAAGGTTTACATGTTAATCAAAGAAGCTAATGTCAAACAGCTGTTCGGCGTTATCTCTACCTTAAGTTAGGTATTATATCAATTTTTTTCACTTTATTTAACCCTCTAACATCCTTAAAATCATGCTGCAAAACGCTATGACATCACAGTCATACAAATATTTAACATGCAAAAAAAAAAAAAAAAAAATTACAACGACCATGACATCACAGCGTTTCGCAGGAATATTTTTAGGCGCTTATAATGTAAAAAGAGAATCTTAAAAACATTGAAAATTCATATTTGTAGGTCCTCTATCCAAATGACTCTAAATACGCGATTATAATTAACAAATTTATTACAAATACGCTGCAGTTATGTATTTTATAACATTATATAATATAACGGTTATTCAGAAATCATTTTAATACCAGATTTCATGTGCATGCAGATAGAAGAGCACATAAAATAAAATTATGATAAAATACATAACTGCAGCATAATTATATTAAATTTGTTAATTGTAATTGCGTATTTGGAGTCATTTGGATAGAGGACCTACATATTATAGCCATATTAGTTATGTTGTATAATGCGATGTGTGCATATAGACATAGTATGGATGTCTATGGATATCTGCTATTTTAGGTGAGCGCAACAATGAGCTTTATGTTATACTGATTTACAGCTCATAATTGTTCTCACCTGAAATAATGTTCTAGTAATAAGCAGGCAACAAAATAGCAATGTAATAGACGGTACAAATTTCTACTCTTCCTTTGCAGTCTTTTATCACTCAGCTCTTCTCTTATTTATAAAAAATGCACGCCTTGCTCGTCCTATCTCTTTCTAATCGTAGTAGCAGATAGATCATTATTGGCGTCATAAAGTTAGTGCGAACCTAGTGGTAACTGCTGGAACTACGTGCGTCTGGCGAGGATTGCTTTCCTAAAAATTTGATAATTTTTGTGATTCTTCCCATGCTATAGGTCATCCTCGATGCAACGGGCAAAATTTTCAGACGTCAGCGCCATCTCTTGGTTCTTTATGTCCTCTATTGCGGACAAGGGACGATATGCGGTCCTCTTTATTATTATTTATACTTGACAACGCTCGTACGACACGCTGACCGTCTTTCCCAGCCACGCCCTTGCTGTAATCTTGATGTAAGTTATCAGAAAAGGTCCAGAGATAAGACATTTCGCACGCCAGTCTCGACTATATAAACAAACTGATAACGTTTCTTATCAACGACTTACTTACGACTTTAGTAACCGTATCTTCCGGTTATATTTATTAATAACTTCGTACGTAGTGTGGGGGGAAAAATCAGAACAGGGGACACAATCTTAACGATTAATCTCAGTTACTGCTGGAGTCAAAGAATATTTCCCTGCAAACGAATTGAATGAAATAAATTTTAAAAAATCGAGAATGTTATAAAACTTATTCGCTTATGGTTTGAGCAAATGCAGTCTTGCAGTTTTCTTACAACAGCTCCATTTCCGGTTTTCATCCACAAGGCCAATGTTAAACTTCTTCTTCATGCAGTTTTCACAAAACTGATAAGACAGATTCGCTTCAAAATTTGTATGTCACCTATTGATGGTGAGTTCTAAGTCCCCTGCAAGTCTTGTTGCATTCAGGCGGTACGATTGCGAGATATCAATCTACTGAGATTCATCCTTAAAAAGTTTTTACAGGTATTATGGGTGACGTGTTAAAGACGTTTGGCATCAAAAAGGTATGCGAGAGAAGCAACATCGATTGACCTTCAATAATACACAATTATAATACATATCGTTGCCGATATACGATGTAAACAACGTGACACTTTTTAAACCCCCAACGACACATATATATGTGTGAAATCTTTTCACAGTAAAGGTGAGAGAGAAGAAGAAAGAAAGTGAGAGCTGCACCCAAACTCGCAGCACTCCGTGACACGCGCCCTTTTACAAATCGTGTCTCCGAGCTAGATAGAGTTTACATTGATTCGGGTAATTAGGGTCCTTTTCTAGCCGAAGCCAATATAGGACGAAGATGTATATGAAATAAAAACCTGATTAGACTTGATTATAGAGCAGTGGGGACAAAAACCTAGGCACGAAAGAAGGATGCACCTAGTAAAAACCCCGTTTGCGAAGTAAAGATAAAGGGCCAGGTTCACACTGCCATGTGAGAAGAAGACAGGCTAGCTGGCGATAGTCTTGTATGTTAGGGTAGTTTGGATTGACCTTATTATGAAGGATTTAAATAGGAATATTAGGATGTGAGTCATGTTCCTGCATGGACAGATGGGGTTCCATGAGGAGTAAGGAATAAGGTGAATTCAGATGGCGATTTTTATCATGCGACGCGACGCGAATAATGCGAACCTGCTGTAACATCCCTTGGCGGCCATATTTGGCGATTAAAAGAAGAAGAGCATATCGTAATTAACGCGATTCCCGGCGAATTCGCCACCGCACATGATTTTCCAGCTTTTACGTCAAAATCGCGTTGCATCGCCGTTGTCGCCATCTGAATCCGCCTTAACAGGTCTGAAAACATTATTGACAATATATTTTGTCCCTTCCAGTGTGGTATAATCTGCGTATGCTATGGTAATGACTCTGTACTTTCAATGTGATATGTTTTGTTTAATTATATTACTTCAATTGTACAATCATTTATTCATTATTATTTTTTAATTTTTTAAAGTGATTATATGGGATCAAAATCTTTCAAACTTAACACAACATCGTCGATTTCATCTTAAAATTATTTATACTTTTTTTGTGTGTGTTTTAAGGTAGAGATAACACGCCCAATGTTAATAAAAATCCCATTCATGAAAATTATGAAAAAAATTTAAAATGTTCCCCTTCACATACCTTATCAGTAAAATATCAGGTATACAAATTCGAGCTAGTTTTTTAGTTATGAATTTTTAAAGTTAACTAATATAACATGGAAGTTTCATTTCTCCATGTTAAATTGGTCAAATTTAAAAATTAATGACTCGAAAACTAGCTCGTTTTTGTATACCTGATATTTTACCTACTGATAAGGTATGTAAAGGAGAACATTTTAATTTTTTTTCGTAATTTTCATGAATGGGATTTTTATTAACATTGGGCGTGTTATCTCTACCTTAATTATCATAAAGTGACCATACATTTCAAAATTTAAGTCCATGACATCACCAGAGCAATTTTACCGGCTGCGTGCAGTAATGTGATTCAAAATTATTTAGCCTTTAATTTAATATCGTGTTTCTTTTTCTAATAGATATCTTACCGTGCCTTTATAAATCCTTTCTTTCGCGTAAGTAAAATTCTTGTGAACAGCTTTCCGTCCTCCATGGAGAGAACATGGCACATTTTGCATTGTATATATACCGTACAATGTTTCGTTGAAAATAATGATAATATTGCGTGATTCATAGGACTTGTATATTGACAACATGTACTGACTTTTGATATATATAACATAAATTCTTCTAATTCTGACCTCAAATAGAAAAAAGGATTAATAAATTGAAGAACAATTACATTTTTTTATATTTAACAGTTTTATTAACGTTGCACCAAATTTTCCTTACACCGAAAATTCCTTACACCGAAAATTCCTTGCACCGAATCTTCCTTTCACCAAGATCTCTTTACACCGAAAGTTCCGTACACCGAACGCTTACACCGAACATTCCTTACACCGAAAATGCCGGATACCATATAGGTATGTCTATAATTCTCTGATATAACTTCTGAACTTATATTAGTGCGATACTTATAGGGCTACAATTCCAATACATTTATTATTTTTAGAAACCTCATTTCCCCCTAATACTGAGAACGTATTTAGAAAATGTCACTATTTTAGGAACATAAATATGCAGTTCAATTTGTTTGACGATTTCAGAGATATACGTGGAAATTACGTCATCTTTACACCAAAATATATTTAAGTAAAACATTATTATTAGTATCATTATTGGTAGCGGAAAAACGCGTATTCAATTGAGAAATGCATTTGTTTACATAATATATTATACGTAATAACTGTATATAATGAAAGGAACATTTATGTATGTAAATTTGAAGATTGATTTTTTTTTATTTTTTATTTTTGTTATTTACCAAAACTACTTCGTGTGTTGTGTAGCACATTTCTAGTTGTGTGATTAAAAACTCGAAATAGGACGCAAACGCAGGTCCATGGTTGTGGAATGGGGAAATTGGGAGCCACGCAATGGAACCTTTAGCACTTTTCAGCTTCTCAAATTTAATGAAATAATGCACAAGTATATCTGGCACCACACGATTAAAATTTTTGGACCCTTCCCTTCCCCCCTCCTCCCCAGGTCTCAAATGGACTCGCCAAAGAACTCGATGGCTACCTGGCACCCTAGCACAATCAACATTGTTACCTTCCCCCCAGGTGTCAAGTGGACTCGACAATGAACTCGATGGCACCCCACAATGAACATTGCCCCACCCCCCAGGTCTAAAGTGGACTCACCAATGAACTCGATGGCTACCTGGCACCCCACAATTAACATTGCCCCACCCCTCAGGTGTCAAGTGGACTCACCAATGAACTCGATGGCCTTGGGGAAGAAGCAGGCGAGGTTTTGGCTCCAGTGGTCCGCGATGGGAATCTGCATGTAGCGGATCTCTCCGGAGTCCTCGAACACGTTCGGCAGGTCCGGAGTCACGTTCAGGATGTACTGTAATCAGATCGGACACTTTCAAACATGTACTGTAACGAGACGAGATACGTTCAAACATGTACACTGTGTGTTCATTTTGTTTTTAACATAATTGCATTACAGCCATTATCAATAAGGGTATCAGAAGTCGAGAATTGAACCAACGCAGTAACGGTAACGAAAAGAATAAATTATTATTATTATATATATTATTATATATATATATTTTTTTTTTGCAACTGAACTTTGTAGGACTTCTGAATTATAAAAAAATGAATTTTAACTCTCCATTTAATTGCGCTACCTAGCTTATTGATTAGGTTTTTAGTCCCTTAATCCTCAATATAGGAACAACCATGACCCAATCCATCCCAGCATTTGCCTGGTTGTGACTGAAGAAACCATGGAAACCTCAGTCAGAATGGTCAGCAAATGATAGAGGATGTCAACTGGCCATTGAACAAGAAATCTACCGAAGTAATACTTCATATAGTACAAACTACTGTAAAGGATACGATGAATATTGTAATATTTGGAGAGAAAAAAAAAAGCTCTACCTATTACGCATTTAATATGTTCTGAAAACATTATATATAGATGAAAATGGTTCATTTTCTGGTGGATTTACGCGAGCATGATGTTGCGAGAATATGAATTGCCTCAAGGAATGCGTCACGTTTCTACTAGGAAGCAAATTTAGCAACAAAGATGGAGATTTGAAAGTGAAGCGTAAATTCATATTGCGTCGCTGTCGAATTATACTATTGCGAATAAAAATATATAATTATTTACACTAGTCGCTTTTTATGTGACAATATCCATCGTCATGCTAATTTACACAAAATATCACTGCAACAAGAACTGTTTAAGGGTAAGGTAACACGGATCAGCTGATCGACGTAGTCCTATTTGATTAACATGTGAACCTTCGCAAGTTCACATTTTAAATTTTACTGAGACAGATTTAAGATTTCAGTACCAAACAGCCACACAAAAAAATCAAGACAATTATTCGAGCCGATTTTTTTTTTAATTAAGTTTTTAATTTGACTATCCATGCTCCATGAGAAAGCCCTATGCTGAAAATTGTTTAAAAAAAATCGTCTCGAATAATTGTTTTGAAATTTTTTCTGTGGTTTTTAGTTACTAAAATCTGTCTCTGAAAAAAATTTCAGAATATCTGCCAGGGTTTATATGTACATAACACGAAATCCTTTTAGCAATAAAGTGCTCCCCATTAGACACAAACTGCGCTCCCCCTGTGTAATTAAAGGTTGTTGATGGTGCGCGCGCACCTCCCGGTATTGATCGTGGCATGAATGATAGCCTCCTCCCATTGACAGGCGCACGTGTGGCGGTACGACAGACACGTGGAACAGATTGTTGTTCACGAAGAAACGATCGACAGTGCAATTTTCTTTCCAGCCAAGTCTACGTGATTATTTTTTTACAAGGATACATCCCTAATAGCTTGGAGCTCGCGGCGGGGTAATGGGAAAGGATAAGGATGGTGGCCACGGCCTGTTACGCGTCCCAGCATTCGCTGAGGTGAGACTGAGGAAACCGTGGAAAACCTCAGACAAAACGTGCACCTCTACTTTTTATCAATGGACCAAAGTGATGTCCAAAGCCGGTGGAATTCTCTTTCCAAGCAATGGACACCCGAAATGAAAATTGTTATTGCAGAAATGAATAGAGGGTGTCAAATTACGCTACTCTGATTTTGTCAGAATTTATTGGGTCCCGGAACTAATTTTAAATTATATTTACAGAAAATGCGGGCACGTCCCCTGGAGGCGTCAATAGGCGTCTAGGCCCTATCCTTTTTATTAAGGATTCAGGGGTGCCAACTGAACTTACAGAACTTTCAATAGTTATTTATATTTAAAAATAGTTGCAGGTATCAAAAAATTTTGAAAAAAATCAGAGTAGCATAATTTGGTACCCTCTATTAATTTGTGCAATAAATTTTTTTCATACAGTAGGTTGTCCATTAGTTAAGAATAGAAAAAAAAATGGGAGTGTCGCGTGACGTCACACCAACGACAAGTGGAGACTAAGCTATGAGCAGTGTGAATTCATTGATAAAACGCTCACGTCTGAGACTTCCTGCAGGAAGGCGGGGGTTGAACCGGAACTGTCGGGGGGATAAGACGCCGGAACAGGGAGGCGGCACAATTAACAAACTTAATTAACATTTCTTTAACAATGACGACACAGATTTTAGCACACGTCGTGAAATTTTGTCCAAGCGACGTTGATGTGACTATAATGCTAATGGATAACCCTAATTTGGTGTAGACTGGACATGTATAAACATGGAAAATTTCTGAAATTTTTGAGTCTATGCAATAAGCTATTAATTAAGTGACATAAATTGCATCGATATAACCTGAAGACTTTTCATTGTTGTAAAGGTAGAGATAACGCCGATCAGCTGCTCGATGTAGGTCCCTTTGATTAACATGTAAGCCTTAGCAATTCACAAAAAATCTGAAATTTTTATGAAAGGCAGATTTTAGTGCATATTTTTTTATAAAATTTCCAGCTATAATACACTGAGGTCCCGTGGTGTTCCTCCAAGTACCCCGACAAACTAACCTGGATGTGATGCCGCTGCAGTGCCTCACTATCTTCACTATTGGCCGCATTTCCCAGGAAGAGGAACGGGACGATTTCGACTGGAAACTCCCGATCCTCGTCGAGTCCGAGTGACGAGTCACATCTCTCAGCATCCTCCACGTCACTCGACCCTCCGCCCGAGCTACTGGACGAGCTGCAGCCAGACGAGATTCGTAGCGAGCGAAGACCCATCAGCGGGGCCGCGGCGTCAGCACAGTCGCTCTCGCACCACTCCGGGAATCGGGCTCGGAACGTAGAGAATCCACCTGGAACAACGGAACAAGGGGTTAATTTACTGTATGGGGGAGAGGGGCGGTAACACGGGGGTAGTATCAGACACTTGGTACTTGAGAGGGTTGATACCACAAAGTCGAAACCTATAGAGGACATAAAGGACCAAGAGATGGCGCTGACGTCTAAAAATTTTGCTCTTTGCATCGAGGATACGGCAATACCTATATAGCATGAGGAGAATCACAAAAATTATCAAATTTTTAGGAAAGAAATCACTTACGAAGTTGAAATATTTTTTTATATTAGTCCGAAAGTATTTGACAACTAATTATGGTGTTGTCATTTCTGTAAAATTATGCTGTGGCTGCTGACAGAGCATTTATATATACAATGTTAAACATATACAGTAATCCTCGCCAGACGCACGTATTTCCAGCAGTTATCACTAGGTTTGCACTAACTTTATGACGCCAATACAAACACGACGAAAACCAAGTTAAATGTGTACCAGAGTATAGTTGAGCTCACCTAGCGCTGAATTAGCAGTTATAGTTCATTATCAAGTCGTGGTAGACAAATAGCTCATTATTCCGGACGAGCTGCATGTTATGTAATATGTATATTAGTAATAATATAAATGTTTACTGAGCAAAAGAACATAATAGAGTGATACAATTTTTTTACATATATTAATGCTCAAAGGGCGACTCAAAAAGGGGATTCCATTCACTAAGTGTTACATTCACTTATTCAGTTGCTGTTTCGTAAAATTTCCCTTTGCAGCCTTGTTAATCACTATGCTCCGTAACAATAACACAGGACATGTTGATTAACAAAGCTGCAAGTGAGAAATTTTCCAAGGCAACGAGTGTACATATACCATAAGCATAGATGCATGGGAATGTAAATTAATTATATATACACATGCTATGAATACAACAATGACAAATAAATTGATGAATAAACTTGCACGTAAAAAGATTTAGATTTTTAAATTGAAACCACTAATAAACGATTCAAAAACAAAACTCTTTTAATTAAAAAATAAATAAATTGTAGTTCTGTTTGTATATATATTTATATTATACAATTCAATGATAATAATATAATAGACTATAACATATATACCGCACACTTATAATAATAATAAAATAATTTGTGGTAAATAATAATACCCTACATACACATAAAGAACACATGCATATAAAAATTTAAACGCAATATTATTACGATAATAATTAGTCAATAGTCGTAAATTTGCAGTCAAGGAGAAACTTATTTTGTGGCGTTCTACTACACACACAATATAAAAATATTAACTTGCGTAAATTTCTTAGTGAAAACATGAATGACTACAGTCCAAGGTAACAAGACTCGATGAAAATTGTATCATGTACATGGCATTGCATGCATATACGTATCACTTTCTGTCTAAAAAATTACACAACATGGAGAATTGATCTCAAAAATTTTATTGCAGAAATAGACTGTGCGAGGGTGCAAAGTTATTCAATTCCGATTTTTTTCAGATATTTTATAGTCCAGAAATAATTTTTAAAATTTATTGAAAGTAATAAAGTAAAGAGAGTGATACGCTTTTTCTTTTATTTTAAATTAATAGATCTAAAAGGGGCGTGGGTTCGACCTCGACAAAACTTTTTAGCAATACTTTCCGGGCTCTAAAAAATATGAAAAAAAGAATTCAGAGTGGCATAAATTTGTACCCTCTATTCATTTTTGCATTATTTTTTTAGGTCGATACTATATTATTTTTATGCCATAATAATATGAAATATTTTTATTTTATTTGTTATTATTTTTTTAGCGATAGAAATTATATTCTATATTATAGCTCCTTCTGATCAGAATAGATACTTGAATATTTCAGAATGAAGTGATTTATTAAATATTGTAGATAAAAGTTATCATTAATAAACATTCGTATAAGTTTGTTTACCTCTAATTCCTACATAGTTTACATTGTAGCGGGGTATATAAAAATATATAGGCATGGTAATCGTTCACAAATACAATGTAATTCTTTACATCCATATTTTTAACAATGAAATATGATTTTCCTTGTTCTCATATAGCAATCAACATTGTCAATAAGCAGTAATGACAACAATAATAATAGCAATCTTATAATATTGACTCATTCAAATTCCACATACAAACACCTGCAAGTACACGTTTACATTGTTGTCAGTGACAATCGCAGGTAGTGAGTCATCGCTTGAGGGACTACCTCCTAGGACGTGCAAATGACTAATTAAATATCATACTGAGCGAGGCAAAAAGGAAGGATGGTGTACGTTTAACATAACAGTTAAGGCTGACGAATCACGCGAGACAAGCTAGGCTAATGGTCTGTTCGTAAAACCTGTCCAGTGTAACTATAATTGAGGCTCCAAGTCAGCTGATTTTTCGGTGTTCCCGCCATCTTATCTAAACGTATATAAAAAAAAAAAAAAACGTGAATTCGTTTTTTCACTAAGAATAAGATTTTTTTAGGGAACATTCCTGTACGGCACTTCAGTCCAAACTGAAAAATACAGTAGATAATTCAAGATTTATAGATTTTTTACTTTATTTATAACCGAGAAAAGTTGAAAAAACACTTTGCATGCTTCATTTTCAAGTGCAAGATAGACCTTAGCGACACAAATGAACATCGCGGGCGCACTTAATTGAAGCCTCTATAGGTTCATATTTAACTTGGGTTTCATTGGAATCGCTCGGGTGCTATGCAGCTCGTCCAGTAAGCTTCTTCGTTACAAACAACACACCAATGACAGAAGACGTTACAAACACAACGAAAACCAAATTAAATGTGATCTTACCAGAGTATACACTTTCTACACCAGATCGACCAAGTTTATAAGGTTGATAGGGTGCAGAAAGTGTACACCGAGCAGGGTTTACGAACGGACCAATGGACAACATACATGAAAATTTTTTATTGCAGAAATGAATAGAGGGTACCAAATTATGCTACTCTGAATTCTTTGCAGATTTTTTTGAGACCCAGAACTATTTTTAAATAATTATTGAAAGTGCGGCCACGCCCCCTGGAGGCGTCAATAGGCGTCCAGTCTCTATCCTTTTTATTAAGACTGCAGTGGTGCCAACTGAAATCACAGGACTTTCAATAAATTTAAAAATAGTTCCGGGTATCAAAAAAATCTGAAAAAATTCAGACTACACTGCAAAAAATCGGTATTCAGACCCTCCATGCTTTTAACATTTACTGAACGTTAAAAGTATTTAGAAAAATAGCTAAATGTCTTTGCTATTTAATCACTGTTTTTACCATTTAAAAACTAACGTTTTAAACATTAGATTTTTGTTAATAGAATTAGCATTCAGAAATTGCATGTCAATAGCATTTAGAAGTATTATATGCGGAATAGATCGTATTATATTTTAGGGGTCGACCCCTAGAGGGTCATTATTCTTACTGAATCAATTAAAGCCAATGCTAAATCCATAATCCTCACAGTTTTTGACAAATTTTGTTATAAATATTTGTATACTTTTAAAAATGACCCCTGTTAGACCCCAAGGGTCGACCCTTAAAATGCGTAAATAAGAGCTCTAAAGTTAATTAAGAACATTCCTAATGTCAATTTTGCAATTTTTTAAGAAAAAAAAATTTAAGGGTCTCTTGACCCTTAAGGGTCAAAGGGTCGCAAATTTAAGGGTCACCATTAGAACCGCCATCAAATTTTACCCTAGGGTTGAAATTTGTATAACCATGTATTAAAATGAACCCTTGTCATTTCACCATAGCTCTTATTTATTTTATATACCTCAATAATACTCTTCCTACTAAGAAAGCATTAGCAGTGCAGTGGTAAGGGTATGATCGAAAGTGATTACCGAAGTTAAGCTGGCGAGTAGTTAGATTGGTGATCACTTTTTAGCTTTTTACAACAGGTATGAAGAACGTAAACAATAAAAGCATTGAGGAGCTAAACACTTTTGGTGATGTAAAAGTGATTGTGGAGATTCTCAATGCCTTTGGTATTTAGTTGTTTTTGCAGTGTAGCATAATTTGGTACCATCTATTCATTTCTGCAATAACATTTTTTCATGTATGTTGTCCATTATATCAGCAGGGGAAAAAAAAAACACTTGTTTTTTCTTTGAGTCAACAACCCACATGCACCCACTAAAGGTGGATTCACACATGGCGATTTTTATCATGCGACGTGACGCGAATAATGCGCACTTGCTGTGATATCCATTGGCGGCCATATTTGGCGACTAAAAGAAATAGAGCATCGTAATTAACGCGATTCCCGGCGAATTCGCCGCCGCATACATAGGATTTCACAGCTTTTACGTCAAAATCGCGTCGCATCACCGTTGTCGCCATCTGAATCTGCCTTAAAATAAATGCTCTTTGAAGTGGAGGAATATAAATTATAGTCAATGTAAATATATGCATTTATATTCGAAATTTGAATGGAGTGTTATACGTATACTGTACGTAGAATCCCCCCCCCCCTCCATACAGAGCTGATTTCTGTTTATGTTTACGTGAGGCGGGAGAGGGGTTTCCCTATAATAATACATTGCAAAAGAGGCGCAGGAGGGAGGGAAAAGAGAAAGTTTTGGCAGGCCAGATTATACAGTGAGCATAGGCAAAATGACGAAAAAAAATTATAAAAAATACTTTTAACAGTTTTTTGGCGGTGAGATTTTTTTTATGAGTTCTATCGTGTACTGTTAAAGTATTATTGAAGTATTTAAACTTGATTTATTTTATTAAGTTAAGTAAAAAATTATTGAACACTTTGTTTATATGCTAGTCCGTGCATTCTGGCCCTCCTCGCGTGACGTCAGCGCAATCCCCTCTATATGCTTGATGATAAAGCACAGGTAGCATGAATGACGGAAACGAAACTATTTTGACGTAACGTACTTTCTACGAAATTCAACACTTGAAGCGCGTGAGTTGTGGCGATCGTGCAGCGTCAACGGTTGTTAATGAATCAACGTATTTCAACACCGCTGTCATTCTACAGAACTTCAGCTCGCCAGAGATACACACCTCTAAAAAAAAATGACATGATCGTTCCTCATTGACCAAAAAAATACAGCTAAGTAAAAAAATAAAACTCGTTTCAGTTTTCCGTTCTTACAAAAATTGTAAAAAAGATACTACAAAATATTGAAGAAAGTTTGTGCTATTTTTTAATTTATTTATTTCTCCTTTTTTTATCAAACACTATATTGGGTACTTCTATTATATTTATGTACTAATTTTATACTTATACTTTGAAACCCCGAACCATCTGAAACCCTAACTTGAGCGTTTCGCGGGCTCTTCCGGAACGGGGGCGGCAAAGGCCAAGCATTTGCCTGCGACTGAGGGAAACGTGGAAACCTCAGCCAGGATGGACGCTACAGCTTTTGTCAATGAACCGGAAGTGCAATGTAATGGTGCAAAGCTAGGGGAACCACATAGTGGAAAAGCGCAACGATTTACCCCTGTGGGGGAAACATGGTTTTTGTTGAAAATGGTCACCCATCTAACTACTAAACACGTTCGGCGTTGCTGGACTTCGGTGATCTGACGAGACCCGGTCAAACGCACTGCGCCACACCTGATACTGTTTATTATACAAATTTAATTTTAACACGGTATAAGTATTTCATATAACGCAAAATCTCACGATTGCTCAAGAATTTAATAAATCGACTTTATAGCTATCAAGTTACATTTCCGCTGCACCGCGAGGATTTTTACCCCCCCCCCCCCCCTCATCTACAGCGACATTTCTCGGTATATTCTTATCACCTTCTTGCTTATATCAAGAGTGACGTTGGTGAACATGAATGAACATGTTCGAGTCAATGAACTTACTTTGATATCTACGTAAGCTATGACTATATAATGTTGTGCAATACTTGCATGGCTTCTATTTAATAAACTTTATTCCATTCATTGGATGATATGAAGTGCAATCAATAAAATGACGTTCAATGACTGTGACCTAATTTAATTGATAAAATGATTATACAATTCCAAGTGTAATACTAATTATCTGGCAAGATATAACGTATGTATTTTAAAATATTTTATTACCAGTTCATAGGTACAACTTTAAAGGTGGAAGGTGTAGCGCAGTGTATTGACCGGGTCTTGTCATATCACCAAAGTCAAGCAATGCCGAGCGTGGTTAGTAGTTGGATGGGTGACCGTTTTCAACAAAAAACACGTTTCCAACCCAGACATTAATCATTATGCTTTCCACCATGTGGTTCCAATGGCATTAAAAAATTACACTTCTGGTTCATTGACAAAAGCTGTAGAGCGTCCGTCCTGACTGAAGTTTCCACGTTTCCTTCAGTCGTAGGCAAATGCCGGGATGGATTGCAAGGCCCATTCCACGGAAAAGACCATGCATGAAACGCTCAAGTTATGGTTTTTGAAGATACAGATCTAAAACTCGGATATATAGTTTAGGCAAATACCGGTATTTACTATATTTATCTTATTTATTATAAAATAGTAAGTAGAAAAGTATACCCATGCACTTGTGATTTTATTTAAAAAAAATAAATCAACCTCGAGCACGCATGCTTCCGAGGCAAAATTCTCACTTTGTATTTTAAAAAGGTTGCAAAAAATATATAGCTGCTGATTTGCAAAAGAAGCATTTTGCCACGGAAGCCTCTTATTAAATATACAAGCTAGGCTATATATTCACTGAATCACTGAACTTTAATTTCTCCAATTTTAACATGATTATGATTTAACCCACATGATAAAAGAAATGGACTTGAGACCTTTACCGAGTTTTTAACAGAAATAAAATAGCAGATTATTATACCGTGCATGCCGCTGCTGGCGACAAATGCCCAGCACCCATGTTTAATTCACAAAGTAAATGGTATATATGTTAATTGAGAGACCGCCCGCATCAAATGGCCGCCGAATGATCGTCACCCAAGGAAAGTAAATGTTAATATCATTCAGAGGAAGTCCATTCATGGGAGGAAGTGAATGAAAAGAATTCTCGTTAAGAATGGCGAGACTCAAGTTCGTTTTATCGCCGCGGGACACATCGCTTATGATACTTTTCTTGCAAGCTTTTATTGCTTTTCTCTGGTATGATGGGACATTATAGGAGATTGTGTTTCAAGTTCTTCAGACATTTTATACTATACAAGTTTGTGTATATTTGCCTGTTGTGACTCAGGAAACCGGTCGTAATGTTCGTTAAATCATTGATGAGTCATCTATAGGCGATTGTGTTTCAAGTTTCAGACTTTTTACTACAATTTTGTGGATAACTTTCATCATATTTGCCTGGTGTGACTCAGGGAACCGATCGAAATGATCATTAAATACCTGATAGGTCATAGGCAATTGTGTTTTAAATTTTTCAAACTTTTTATATTACAAGTTTCCGGATAACTTGTAGAATATTTGCCTGGTATGACTCAGGGAACCGGTTGTAATGATCGTTAACGTCTTCAACTTAAACCTCCCAGGTGCCCTAAATTTGACACATTAAGGGGGGTCGCACACAGACTTTTATTTTTACGATTGTAAGCTTACGATCGTATACGTTTCTCATATCAAACCAGTTCAATTTCAATATACGAAAGCATACGATACGAAGCTGTGCGCGCGCACACATGATCGCATAGGTTCTTATTTTTTTTTATCATACGATGCGAAATCATGTGATTCTGTCTGCGACTAGCCTTACTATATATTTATAATCTAATCTAATAAACTAATAATACAAATGTGCATAGAGCTGGGATGGATCGAACTCAAGATTATGTATTTCATATTTCTATATGTAAAAGTTATTACTGGTATCAAATAATGTAAAAAGTTTTATATATTATATGAACAATAAGTCGGGGTAATTAATAAATAGCTCTCCCTTTCTCAAATGATGGTATATGATTATTATAATGTACGCAATTATATTATGTATATTATTAGTCATCTGGTGGATTTTACCTGAGTGATTAAAATAAAAGTGTCATTGGGGGACATTCACGCGCGAAGCTCTTTAACCCCCACTTTAGCCTCAATTTTTAACCCTGGTGCTAAATAGGGGCTAACCATAGGGACTAACCATGTTTACCCCCTGGTTTAGCACCAGGGATAAAAATTGAGGCTAAATAAGTGGGGGTGAAAGCACTTCGCGAATGTCCCCCATTGTTTTGATATCTGATGAGCTTTGTTATACTTGCTAAAGTACACATAAAGTTGAGTCATATACTGATTCAAGCAAGGAAGTTTTCAATGCCATCTCTTGATACTTTATGAGGTCATTATAACATGCGCATGTATATCCGGCGTAAACAATCATCAAAGAAAGTTACTGTGAATATTTTTTGTGCGAGTGTTTATCTTTAGTATAATTTTACCTTTCGTAGTTTTTTTCTTAGCCTCAAAAATCTTCCACCGTCTACGTTTATTAATAGCTTTATTGTTTTTTATACATTGGCGTCTAGCGTCTTTCGCCGCCTATATAGTGGAACACGATGTTTATTATTGCAGACTAAAATTAGTCTCAAATACAAGCTTTTTAGTTCGGCTTACGACTTGTAATACAACGCTCTGATTGGTCGATACCGCCCCCACTTTCTATAGCCCGAGATAAAAAGTTAGAACGTATAATTGCAACTTGTGAATTGAGCGCAAAAACAAAAAGCTCGTATATATTCAAATCTCAGTTAATTGAGATCTTGAGCATGTACCGTATTACACCATACAATTTTGCATATACAATTTTTCCTTGCAAGAATATTAAATTTCATCACCAAACAAACAAATGGAGTTCAAGTTTTCTCGTGAGGAAAAATTGTATCGTGTAATACCGGCTTTGGAATCAGCCCCCTTGAAAGAAATAAAACTTGCAGGGAACTTAGAAATTGCAATAAATATATTATATATAGCATACAAATTTTGAAGTAGATGTGTATCATCAGTTATTGAGGTAGAAGTTTAAAGGTATACAGGCCTCAAATTACAAATTAGACAGACAGTGTTGCTCAAGTTTATAATCAATAATAACATAAAAATTAACGCGGCAAATGTGGCTACGCCACGGTGGCTCGCGAAGGGTTTGCTTGTCTCAAAACCCTCTTAAGGGTAAGGTAACGCCCCCAATGTTAAAAAAAATCCCTCTCACAAAAATTCTGAAAAAAATTTAAAATGTTCTCCTCTATACTCCCTATCAGTACCTAAAATATCAGGTATACAAATACGATCTAGTTTTTGAGTTATAAATTTTTAAAGTCGACTACTTTAACATGGAGAAATGAAACTCCCATGTTAAATTGGTCAACTTTAAAAATTCATAACTCAAAAACTAGATCGTATTTGTATACCTGATATTTTAGCTACTGATAGGGGGTGTAGAGGAGAACATTTTAAATTTTTTTCAGAATTTTTGTGAGAGGGATTTTTTTTAACATTGGTGGCGTTACCTTACCCTTAAACAACTCATAACTCTCCGCTTCAACAACTTCTGCCTTCAGCAAATTCCACTCTCTTACAGTCCTGTTAATGAAGGAATATTTTTCCCACATCACTTCTACTGCCGACAAAATCCAACTTCCAACTGTGATCGCTCCTTCCAATGTAAACACCTCTCCCAATACGAGAGCTCAACTCCCTCCAACCCTCACTATTTCTTGTTGTTTTATACATAACACCAAGTCTACAATTTCTCCTTCTCTCCTCCAGCAACTCCCACTTTAACTTATCAATCATCAACATTCGTATTATTTTTACCTGCGAGTGGTGCGTCTGTGCGAAGTCGCGCTGTAATGTAAGTCCTTGCTGACGTCACAACTCACAGCTAGCACCGATTAGCATTGAGTTGTGACGTCATCAAGGACTAAATTTCTTACTTTGAATGCGACTTCGCACGGATGCATCACGCGTGGAAAAAAATGATGCGAATGTTGATTATATACTCTAAACCCACTTGGTGACTGTCTAATTTGTATTTTGAGGCCTGTATGCCTTTAACATATGGGGCCTTATAGACGGAAACCGAAAATGGAGCTATTGTAAAAGATTCTACCCCTTGAATTTGACCAAACCATAAGCGATTAAATTTCATAACTAGAATTTTTAAAATTTCATTCATTCGATTCCGTCTGACAGAAAGTATCAGTATAACATTATGATGTCGAAGTTATAATTGAGATTTCTTTCATTGTCGTAAGATAAGACTTTAATGATCGTTGGTGAAATTTCAAGTCAGCTGATTTTGAGGTGTTCTCACCATCCTATCTCAACCTACGTAAAAAAACTTGAAATTCCATAATTCACAACTATGGGTAAGATAACACGAACAATCGGGTCTCTCATGTTTATACCAGGGATCGGATGCGGATGCAGATGCAAGATGCACACGGATGCGCAAAAATGGGCTTGCATCCGCATCCGTGCATCCCAGATGCACAGGAAAAAATGAATGCATCCGGATGCGCATCCCAGATGCACGGGGAAAAATGAATGCATCCGGATGCGCATCCCAGATGCATGAAAAATAAATTTGCATCCGGATGCGCATCCACGGATGCACGAAAAATAAATTTGCATCCATTTAACACTTTTTTTTCTCTTTTTTATCAGGTTTTTTGCTAATTGCCTCTAAATAAATCTTTAACACGAGGCATATTTTTTAACTTTATTTGCCACTTGTCGTTTAAAAATTACAAGAAACAAAGTGTATTATAAAAACCAAAGATCGGATGCGGATGCAGATGCAAGATGCACACGGATGCGCAAAAATGGGCTTGCATCCGCATCCGTGCATCCCAGATGCATGGAAAATAAATTTGCATCCGGATGCGCATCCCAGATGCATGAAAAATAAATTTGCATCCGGATGCGCATCCACGGATGCACGAAAAATTAATTTGCATCCGGATGCGCATCTCGGATGCACGAAAAAAACGCGTGCATCCGGTCCCTGGTTTATACTAAAGAGGTTCATAATATAATATTTAACTAGTGTTTCATCGGAAAAGTTCGGGTGTCTTTCGGCTCGGCTCGGCCAATGAAATTCATCGTTATACAAACAACACACCAATGACTGAAGACGTTATAAATACGACAAAACCAAGTTTAGAAATGTGAACCACAGTATATTGTCCCTTGTCCGGAATATTGAGCTATCTGCTTACCTCAAATACATTGCAATAATGAGCTATATGTTATTTCAGGTGAGCACAATTATCAACTATAAATCAGTACAAAATATAAAGCTCATTTTTGGGCTCATCTGAAATAGCAGATAGCTCATAATTGCAACGAGATCATAGTAAGCAGATAGCTCATTATTCCGGACGAGGAACGATATTGGCGTCATAAAGTTAGTGCGAACCTAGTAGTAACTGCTGGAACTACGTGCGTCTGGCGAGGATTGCTGTATATGATTAACATTGTAAAATCATGTAAATGCTTTATCAGCAGTCACAGCATAATTTTACAGAAATGACAACACCATAATTAGTTGTCAAATACTTCCGGACAAATATAAAAAAATATTTCAACTTTGTAAGTGATTTTTTTCTTAGAAATTTGATAATTTTTGTGATTCTCCCCATGTTATAGGTATTGCCGTATCCTCGATGCAAAGAGCAAAATTTTCAGACGTCAGCGCCATCTCTTGGTCCTTTATGTTTTACGCGTTTTTTTTTGTTTTTTTTTTTCTACATCGCGTCTACATCTTTCACTGTCTATGGTATTTATTGTTACAGACGGACGTCTGACCGTTTGTCGGAGAGGGCGCGGCGCACGATTCTTACCGGATGTGACGTCATCAAGGTAGACGGTTGGCAGGAAGGAGCGTGAAATCTCCTCGCGGCTAAAACTGGTCCTACAAATGTTTTGAGGGCGGTTGGAGAAGCGACGGTTGGAGTAAACAAACAAATCTGTCCACCAAATGCAATCGGATGTTATAACAATAATATTAAATTGGTCTATTATACTGGTGGGATTTATTTTTTATTGTTAGCCTATGATTTTAACGTGCAAAGAAAACTTTTGTCATAATATAATATCATGGTTTTGTTATTATAATTTTCATGAACTACAAATGCAGGAATTGATTTCTATAGTAAAATATTAATAAAGGTATTTTCCACGGTATTATGAAATAATAGCCCAAATAATAAAATTTAAAAAAATTATCATAAATTCCAGCTAAGAAAAATGTAAATTTATATATTGTTTGTGTAAAGTTTGATCATACATAGAGAATTAATCGTTCCCTCTACCATCAGATTTACTAAATAAAAGCTGCATAGCTATACCACGCGTCAGCTACGAAAATCATCCACAAGGCTCATATTCCTATCCTGTAGTGTTGCGAGAGGGGTGAATAAATTATTGTCTTATGTGATTTTTACTATATAGCAGATCAAAGTCAGGAAAGTTGAACCAGAGATTTTATAATGTAAACTCTTTGTTCGAACCCAGTATCGCCTCCCAAAGATATAGATCGCAGCGCCCCCGTATAAAAACATTACCAAAACAGAGCCCAGATGCAAGCTGTACTAATTAACATACACTGTCGCAAGATGTAAAAAATCTCGACGGTGATATAGAAGCAAAATTAGAGGAAAGATAATGATCGTCATGCCTCGTGGCATCAAGAACGTCACTTCTGCATCACTAGCTTTATTTTATACTGAGAAAATATTAAAATTTAGCTCCAATAGACAGAGAGACATGAAGATTTTCAATTTCGGGGCATGTAAATATCAATATATTCTATCGATATCAAAAGAGTTTTGGTTCAAACTTCAAACCTCCTTATAAGCCTGTATTAAGCCGGTATAACACGATACAATTTTGCATACAAATTTTTCTTTGAAGAAAACAGTATTTGCTTGTATTGAGATAAAATTTTCTCACAAGGAAAATTTCATGCAAAATTGTATCGTGTAATATAGGCTGAACACGATACAATTTTTCCTTACAAGAAAACTTGAACTCTATTTGTTTGTATGGGAGATGAAATTTTCTAGTAAGCAAAATTGTATCGTGTAAAGTTCGTGATATTTCGATGTGTACTCCGAGAAGGGACGTGATTCTACAGAAGGAATGCTACAACGACATATTCGCCGCCAAATCGTTCGTGGTGATGCGAGGTGTATATAACAGGGAGGAATGGCCGCGCCTACATATGAGAACATATCCGGCGGCGGGGTGATAAGTCACTGCCACATTGTGCAGGCGGCGACCTTGGTCGATCACGTGACTTCCAGAGACATGTTGAGACGTGTCAGATTACGAAGCGGCCCTTTAACCAGTCACCTCCGAATGTAAATTTCAATGAGATGCGTCAGTAGTGACGTCACGAGTCACCTTAACAAATATTTTACCTCGCGTCATCTTCTGACAAAAAAAAATGTGAATTAATGAAATTTTTTTTAGTAATTTAAAGTCTCTGATCTCAATTATGTACCCCTCTGGACACCACGAACGTTACTGCTGCTTTGTTTGTAGACGTTACCACGCAGTCTATGGAGGTGTGGTGAACCAAAACTCTTGTGCTCTTCTTCTCTCACAAAATTACAAATCTACATCTCTCTGTCTATTGGAGCTACAGTTCTAGCAAATGAGGCAGGAGTTAAGTTCGTGCTGTCCACGAACTTTACTGTAGTAAATAGTATTTTACTGGGCTGTAGTATATATTAGTTCAGTGGCTGTCCACCTTATATAATAGGAACACCTCGGAACAGAAAGTTATACCAATTTTCATGTAGGAACAGTAAAATACATAGGTACCTCGAAGTTTTTCTTCAATGAAAAGACTGAAAATAGCAAAAAGAGGCTTTAAGTCAGCTGATTTTCGGTGTTCCCACCGTCCTATATCTAAACGTATGTAAAAAAAAAAAAAAAAAAAAAAACGTAAATTCGTTTTTTCACCAAGAATGAGATTTTTTATGGAAAATTCCTTTATACGAAATTTCAGACCAAACTTAAAAATACAGTGAATAATGCAATATTTAGATTTTGTTATGTTATTTATAACCAAGAAAAGTTAAAAAAATACTTTGCTTTATTTTCAAGTACAAGATGGACCTTAGCGACACAAATGAGCATCGCGAAGCGCACCTACTTGAATCCTCTATTCTGATTCACATTTAACTTGGTTTTCGTCGTGTTTGTAACGTCTTCAGTCATTGGTGCGTTGTTTGTAACGAAGAACTTTACTGTCCGAGCCGAGCCGAAGGACACCCGAGCGAGCGCTTCCGACGAAACCCAAGTTAAACATCATGAACTTCGACATCTGTCTAAAGCTAAAGTTGCAGAAAACATGGTAATTTTTGCTACTATTATCGCAAAGACACGGCCTATCTGTTTTGTGGTGGGGTACCTTCGCCGTGTGAAGTTTCGCCGGCAGCGGTAGTGCTTGTGAGACGCCCATTCATAAAATTGCTGCTATCAGCCCGCAGATAAGACGCGATAACAAGGCACACATTCATGAATGGTGGGAAGTGCCAAGGTGACATTCTCCGTCCTTTGTTTTAGTAAATTACAGAGTATCTTATAATGCGTATATTGCTCACAATAATTATGGAAATAGTAAAATTATTTTGAAATGTAAAATAAAGTAACAGACATCAATCAGGCAGACATTCACTACGTTTACATGATGATGTTTAATACGTAATATTCGTTGACGACGGCTAATGTTATTCTTATGAGGCGTCGTCAACGGATACGCATGTAACACCGTCATGTAAACGTAGTGATTGTGCTATCAATTTGATTAAATAAGAAAGAATAAAAACACTAACATATTATTTAATTGCTAGTTTGTTGACAAACCTGTATTGATTACAAATCGGAAGAGGGAATTATCCCTCCAATACTACACTGAAATATAATTACATTATTTATGACTGATTTTGACGGGTTTTATTATTATTTTTTTTTTTATTATTAATTTTTTAACCACTAAACAAAAATGGAACTATTGTTTAATAACGCTGTAATTTAATCGTGATTGCGCATTTTCAACATGGTTTATCGGCACGGCATGAACTTTATCCGCGCATCATTCAGTCAACACTTCATTCACAGACGGGTTTATTTACAATATTCCTGCATCCGTAAGGTGGTCGTATCCTCCACCAATTAACGACCATCCTGACTAAGGTTTCCACGGTTCCCTCAGTCACGACTAAGATAATACTGGGATGGATGGCTAACAGGCCATGGACGCTCCGATTTGGAAGGGACCCACAAAACACGAAGAGCCGGGAAGTTATAATAAATTCATTCTCTTGTGAACAAGAAAATTATAATATATTATTGTATTTAAATGAGAAAAGTCACAAACATTAACACAATTAACGTTCGTACCTGCTCGAATTTTGGAATGAGTTTAGAAAAGTACATCATGTACTTCACCAATCACTTTAAACAGTTTAAACCAAATATCAGTACACATCTAGACACCACGTACGTTACCCCTGCTCTGTCTGTGGAAATTGTCACAAGTCTATATGGTAAAATTGAGCTACTTAAGAACGTGCTACAGTGGGTGCTCTTATTATATATAATACATCTTTCCAAATTACAGTATTAGAGCTACACCAAATCAGTAACGTTTGTGCTGCCTTGAGATGTACAATAGAAGCTTCAAGTCAGCTGATTTTGTGGTGTTCCCACCGTCCTATCTAAACCTATGATGTAAAAAAAAAAATATGAATTCGTTTTTTCACTAAAAAGATTTTTTTATGGAACGTCGGTCTAAACTTAAAAATACAGTGGATAAAGCAAAATTTAGATTTTTTACTTGATTTATAACCGAGAAAAGTTAAAACGACACTTTGCTTTTCATTTTCAAGTGCAAGATGGACCTTAGCGACAACATCAGTTGCGCATCGCGGGCGCACTCTTTTGAAGCTTCTATATCAGAGCATACTAGAATTCTAGTACGCTCTGCTTCTATTATAGAGGGTAGTCAGTGTAGGCAAAATAATTTAATATAATAGTTAATCACGTATATTATAGGCCAGTTGACCCAATTCAATCATAATCATTTTATTTTTTACAATTTAGCATATGCAACTTTACATTTAATAATTAGAATATATTTTAATTCCTTTGTAATAAAACATAAATATATAATATTTATTTATTACATTTATTAATAATTAATTTATTATTATTAATAATTATTAATTTATTTATTAATAATTCAAGATTTATTACATCTTGAATTGTGCAATGTATAAAAGATTACAACCCAGAGTCATACGCTCAAGTTTCCGACATCTCTCCTTATGATACCAGAAACAAATCCAAAGTTGTAATAAAAAAGCATCAATCTGCTTTTTATAAAAATAATCCATATTACCAAACTCATAAAATCTATGATTTTTTACCCGAGTCATTGAGGAATGAAATTAGTGATAATATAATGTATTTAAAAATAAATTAAAAACTATATTAATCAAAAAAGAATATTATAACATAAAAGATTTTTATGATGAAAAATCAAAAATAACGCAGGAGGATGTTGCAAACTGGAACGTTGCTCTTACGGATCAACACAAACAAAAAATGTTATCTTTATCTATGGCTCCGAAATAAAGATAGTAAACAAATTTAATATCTGACCATCAAAGTGTTATGTGAACCATTGTGCAAAGTGTTATGTGATCTATTTAATAGTGCATCAAGAAATCATATGTGGAGATAATAAAACAATTATATTAAAAAGAGTGAAAGTGATATTGAAAACTTAAACTATTTTTAAATATTAAAAAAAAAAAAAAAAAAAACATCAAGATTAAAGAACCTGATAATAATGAATAATACAATACATATATTATGTTAATAGTGCAAATTTATTTAAAATCATTTGTGTAAACCTATGTATGTTAATTTTAGGTAATTTTAATTAGATTTAAGTACCTGTTATGTATGATTTATGTAACAAATCTGACGTGATCTATGCTGTAAAGCCAACGATCGAAATAAAATTATTATTATTATAATAAAAAAAATTCTACATCCTTTGGTGTATTGTTAGGCAATGAAAAAGCACAAGGCCTGGGAATTTTCTCAATAATAACCACAATTTAACGCAAGTACAGTAACTGTTCTGTATTCAGTGTAATTACTTAATTAAATTTCAAAGGAAAACTATGCATATGTATTTTGATACTAACATACTTTCCTGTGCGTACATTACAAACTGCCTTAGTGCAAATCGAACCAATTTTAAGTAGCAGTTTGGCTGTTGGTCCACAATTTATCGTGAGAAACTGTACATTTATACAACTGTAATATTAGTGCAAAACAAGCATTTATTTTACATATTTCACTGTACTGTACATTTTTATGTATAATTGGTCCATATTTTAACGCGAGAAACTGTACATTTATTGAATTGTAACAGGAAAAAAAAAAGCCTTTTTTGATACTTTTACTGTACCTGTACATTAATAATGTATGTAAAATGGTCCATATAATATTTTAACGTGAAAAGATGTACATTATTTATGAAATTAAAACTGTGCTATTAGGGAATATGCATATACAAGAATATCATGTTTTACGTACGTAACTGTACAATGCATTATGCATTGGTATGTAAAATGGTACATATTTTAACGCAAGAATATGTACAATACATTATTTATTAAATCTGGACAACTGTTTTGCGGAAAAGAAAGTATTTTTTACGTACTTTACTGTACATCTTAGTACCTATGTAAATTGGTCCATTTTTTAACGCAAGAAACTGTACATTATTTCTTGATTTGTATGAAGCAACTGTATAATTATGCATATTGGGGAAAAACAAGCATGTTTTACGTACTTTACAGTACATCTTTTAGTACGTAATTTTGTCCATATTTTAACGCGAGAAGATGTACATTCATTGAATTGTTACTGTGGGAAAAACAAGCAGTTTTTTACATATTTTACTGTACATCTTGGTACGTAAAATGGTCCATATTTTATCGCGAGAAAGTGTACTCGTTATTGAGCGTTCAATGAGTGTAGCAACTTGTTGCCCCCCGTGAATGGACTCATCTGACACATGCGCGGAACGCCCAAAACACCCTCGCAATGTTAATGGAATCTCCCGTATACCTGCCATATACCTTGTAACATAAATATTATAATACTAATTATATACCAACTTATATCAAACAAAACAAAATTAATTAATTTCGTATCAAGTTTAAACTTTTTAAACGAGAACTTGAAATTCGCGCGCTAAAATTAAATGTCAACAATTTTTTTTTCTGTCAAGGTCATTGTGTTTTTTATAATATTTCAAATCACTTTCTCATTTGATTTTATTATAATACGATAACTACCAATATTCCCCCGGTTTTTGACATGATATAAATGTATATAAAGGCTTATTAAGCGAGTACTTACAGTCTAAAGTAGCGACTTGGCATCCATCTTGCTTCAAACGCCTCGCTAGAATCTCCAATGTATCATTATAAATTTTCTCCGCTCCTTCTCCATAAACAACGAACAAATTTTCATGGTACGCTTCACTGATTTTATTCTTCAATTCCCGGCACTTTATTGTTGATACAAGCTCTATTTTACCAGCTGCAAGCCTACGAAGCATGATACTAGGAATACTGAAATTGACAGCATGTCTAATATGACTTTCGCTATATTCATTAGAACTTCGGCAATCCAACACAACCAAGCGAGATGAACTTCTCCTCAGATCGTCAACAAAACTGTCCGCTGACAAGAAACCACCGTGATTTTCGTTTTCCAACATGTCAGAAGGCATGTTTATAATATTAACACAAAAGTACCCATTGACATAAAACTAACACTTCGTTCAACTAAAACAGCTAAAACTCAACTGTGGTCTCTGAAAAATCTTTTCCTTCTAAAACCAGCTTCTCTCCCCCTCATGTGTGGGCGAGATCCAGTCACGTGATATAAATCAACCAATCACAGAATAGTAATGACGCTACTTTTATCACGTGACTTTAACAACCAATCATATAAAGGCTGTGACGTCATTTCATTGACGAGTTACAAGAATGGCGGGAGCGGGGGAAATATTTCAAACGTTAAAGAAAAAAGGAGAGTAAAAAAATATAAACTCTTCCCACGCATGTTCTTATAATAAATTATTATATGGGCTGTTTTATATATTTTGTGGCAACATGAAAGAGCTGATTTATTTCTTAAAATGTGAACTTTGAAAACATTGCGAGTACTGTGTAAAAATAGATTAGACGATTTTTTTTAATAACAAAATATTATTATCATAAATTATCCTAATCAGAATTACAATGTTAATTATAGATTGCGATGTAATCGTTATCAATTGTATTTAGTTTTATTTATATTTTTGTTCAAAGTTCAAATGCCTTATAAATAGAATTAGGCCTTCAAATATATTACTTTAATTTATATATAAAAAAAAGTAAATTCAATTTATTAATTTTTTTTATAAGGATACACCCCTAAGAGCTTACAGCTCGCGGCGGGGTAATGGGTAGGGATAAGGTAGGGAAAGGATAGTGGCCACGGCCTGTTATGCGTCCCAGCATTCGCTGAGGTGAGATTAAGGGAACCGTGAAAACCTTAGTCAGGACGGACACCTCTACTTTTTATCAATGGACACAAGCGATGTCCAAAGCCTGGGGAACCACACACAAGTGCATTCACGCGATCTAGAAAAAAAAAAGAAGTAAGAAGTACAAAAAAATAAACTTGATTTGAAAGAAAAAAAAGTAGTCCATCTTTCTAATGATACTGTGCATCGCCCATTTTAATAATTCAATTGCATGCAATATCAGAGTAGGGTCTCTGATGCAATATTGAGCTTAAATATAACATATGAGACTTACACATATTCAGAGTTAAAGGCACGATTCATGCATCCTTACATAGTATATGGGATATATTTATAAAATATATCCTTATTAATACCTTTTCATTGTAAAGTCGTCGCCTCGAAAAATTTCCATTTGCGTGGCCATGTTAATCACCATGCCGCGTATAAAGAATAAATCAGTGCATTTATATCATGGTGATTATTGATTAATAAAAATTAGAAGTGAGAAATGTTCTAAGGTGATGAGTGTAACTTCATAAAAACAAATTAATTTTTGCAATGAGGAAATACAAGAAGTAAATTAGTACCAAAAATTGTTAAAAATTTAAACGGTGGTTAACAAAAATAAAAGGATTATTTTTCAGATTTTTTTGAGCAGTCTTTTATTATTTTACACTCCGATAAAAAAAAGTTATGTTAATGCGTGGGATGTGCTACATCAGTGTGCTAAGCAATGTTAAAACAGATATACGTTAGCACCGATTTTAGCCCACATTTTTAGTAGCATGTGTAGCCTCTGGTTTATACTCGATTTAATCCGGGATTTAAAAATTGAAGCTATTTTAAGTGCTGGGGTTCAAGTGCTTTGTTACCCCCCCCCCCACCTCCCCATATAGTTTACTCAGGCACGGATCCATGGGGCCCGAAATTTTGAGTTTAACATGGGCAATATATTATATACGGGTCTTTTCACCATACGTCACAAAACAATATGACGTCATAATTGTGTAGGCAAAACATTGTCAGCGGCATAGCAAATACGTGTTAAAGTTGGTCTAGAAACTCATTTCTCCTGACGATTCGTATCATTTTTCGTCTTTTTTTTTTTTTTTTTTTAAACGGTAACAAGACGATCCAATGCTAGTGAAAAAAAATATTTGGTGACCAAAACTGTTATTAGAAAAGAGGTGTTGTAAGTTACGTTAACACGCACAGCATAGGATTTTAGGGTTTTCTGCCAATACATCCCGAAGCTCTTCGGGCGGCTTCGGGCATCTCCGTGCTCCCCAAAATGTAAACATGAAATTCCCGTATAAGATTGACGAGTGCTGCTTGTGTTCATCACTGTACACCACATCCGTCGTTCTCTGCTCGACCTCAATTAATTAGTGACACAATCACGCTTATCTCATTGTCATGCACTTATCTCACTTGTGGCCGCAAGTGACGTCACTAGGAAAGGGTGGGCCTACCACACTGAGATGGGGGTGCACATGTGGAGTGCTGACCTATATGTGTGTTTATTTTTGTTTTATTTTTATTTTATTTCTCTTTTTTTTAATACTAACACACTAAAAACTATTAGATGATGAATGCTGAGTACTTTCTGAGGCGCCGCAGATCAAGTGGGTTTAAATCCAAGCCCAACTGGAATTCAATTTTTAAGCCTCAGTTACACTAAAAAAAAATCAGACCAATTTTGAACCTGGATTTGGAAAGTTAACTATACTTGTCTTTTAAAATCCAAGTTCTCTACCAGCTGGAGAACCAAAACAAGTCCGTATTGTTCCTCTGGGTGCCCGGCCACGCCGGAATCCCCGGAAACGAAGCGGCAGACCAAGCAGCAAAGCGTGCCTCTGAGAAAGAGGATTGGGATTCGGAGGAGATCACTTCAGATGAACTCCGCAATTCTCTACATCTCGATGTGAGAAGGAGATGGGAAGTGACGTGGCAGGAGGTCACAAACGATAACAAACTCAGAAACATCAAGGACAAACCATGCCCTTGGCAATCAAGCAACAGAAAGAACCGCAGAGACGAGGTTATCCTCGCCAGACTGCGAATTGGACACACCTGGCTGACACACAGCCATCTCATGGAAAGGGAAGCACCTCCAATGTGTGCAACCTGCGCAGAGGAACTGACAGTGAACCATATCCTCACTGACTGTCTCCACTACGCAGAAGAAAGAAGAGCATGCAAAATAACAGGCACAATAAAGCAGATCCTCGCAAATAACGAGGAGGCAGTGCAGTGCATCCTGGAGTTCACCAATGAGGCGAACCTCCGACGGGTGCTGTGAACAGAAGCATACGAGAAACTGTTGCGACTACAACATCGAACAGGAAGGAACATAGACACAACAACAAAGAAAAATTCCAGCCCTAAAAAAGGCGAACTGAGGGGCATATATGACCAACATGTGTCAATTGCCCCAAAATACAAACCAATCAATCAATCAATCAAGTTCAAAAGTGGTCTGAAAATTTATTTGTTGTTGTGTAACTGAGGCTTAAAAATTGAATTCCAGTTGGGCTTGGATTTAAACCCGTTTGATCTGCGGCGCCTCATTTATTTTCACCTTATATCACTTTTATGGTTTCAGTACATTAAATGTGCTGATTATACCTTATTTTCATTACTTTTTGCACTTTTAAAAACAATTTAAGTACTTAATAAACAGTGTCAATTAAAGTACAAAAATTATTCTTATAGGAAGTATCTAAAAGTTTAGAGTAGAAAGAGGGAGGGAAAGAATGATGACCACTCTTTGCCTACGTCCCAGCATTCACTTAGGTGAGACTGAGGGAACCGTGAAAAACCTCAGTCAGGACCATAGGCCAACACGTCTACTTTTTATCAATGGACCAAAGCATTTTTTTATATTACTATATTATATGACTAAAGTGATGTCCAATGCCTGGGAGCCACACACAAGTCACAATTATAAGTTTGGGAAGGGGGTAATTAAGATGGGATAACACCCTAAGATTTTCAAGTAAAAATTACGTTGCTCCCTCCCTGGGGTAAATTCGTCTCGCTTTCCACCCAGTGCAGTGATGCACTTGTTTGTGGTTCCCCAGGCTTTGGACATCACTTTGGTCCATTGAGAAAAAGTAGAGGTGTCCGTCCTGACTGAGGTTTTCCACGGTTCCCTCAGTCTCACCTCAGTAAATGCTGGGACGCATAACAGGCATTGGCAACCATCCGTTCTTTACCTAATCTCGATACCCACTACCCCGCCGCGAGCTGTAAGTTCTTACTGTTAGGGATGTGTCTATGGATGTATCATTGTAAAATAATAATAATAAAAATTAAAAACAAAAAACTCCTTGTTGTGAGGCAACTTGTCCAGCAGTCACGTAAAGCGGGTTGCATTGGCAGCAGAGGCAAGGGGACGTCTGATTTTAGTCTATTTATTAATCCCATTTCTCCTACAATCAAAATGTCATAATATACAATAACATTTGTTTATATTATAGGTTTTAGGACAAGTCAATATAAAGTTTGCACAAAAAAAAAAAAAAAAAAAAAAAAAACATTTTTTAAAATCAAACTGAAATAGTAAGTTCAATGTAAAAGGTGTTAGTATTAAAATTAAAACGCACATTTCTTTTTTCACAATAAAGCTACAGTCAAATTAATTTGTTATTCTCACCGGAAGTAGCCGCGCGGAAGTGAGATATTTCTGTCCTTCTTGTTTGCATTTGGAGTTTGAAATTTTACTGAGAGCTTTGCAATAAGAAGACTGACATGTTTGCAAAAGTACAAAAATCGGACGCGAACAGGAAGTTCAGAAACTACTCATTTCCGGCTACTTCCGGTAGGAATTTCAAATTAATTTGACTATATTATATACAGTATAGGATACTATAGTAGAACCATGATATTTTCTTAAGTATCAAAAATACCCTATTTAAAAAAATTAGAGCAATTAATGTTCTTCAAATTACTTAAATTATATGAAATACATGCCATGCATATTGAAAAAATAGAAATAACAAGGGGCATTCACAAAGCCCTAAGGCCACATTTAGGGCTCGATAATATAAAGCCTGATTTTAGGCATGCTTTTTAGACCCAAAATTTCTGGTCTTAAATTATCGAGCCCTAAATGTGGCCTTAAGGCTTTGTGAATGCCTCTTAACACAATTAAATGTAATTAAAAAAAAGAAAAAGAAATGAATTTTAGTATAGAACTACAATTCGATTCTTATATTTTATAAAATGATTCAGTCTTTTGAACCATGCAGCCTTAATTGAGATTTTGGAATCAACTCTCTTGAATGAATAAGACTTGCAGAGAACTTAAAACTATAAAATCATCATCAATACAGGACATACGAATTTTAAAGTAAAACATATGGTTTTGTGAATTCTGATGTATAACATGAGGACTTTGTAATCTTTGTATATAGTCAGAAACAGCTGTTATGAAAAAACCGACCCCTTGAATTTGCTCAAATCAGCATATTTTATATATTAGTTAAGCGCTTAATTTTTGGAACTTTCTCAATTTTTTAAAATTTATTTCAATCTATTCCTTCTGACAAACCTATCCCTTGACTTCAAAGTAACTGCGGTCGATCGTTACGTGCTTTACTGTACTATGAAGATCAAACAAGTTCATACCGGGGGGCATTCACAAAGCACTATAACCCCCACTTTAGCCTTGACTTTTATCCCGGGTGCTACTATTATAGAAACTAACCATATTTAGCTCCTGGTTTAGCACCAGGGATAAAAATCTAGGCTTAAGTGGGGGTTAAGGTAGAGATAACACGGATCAGCTAACCTAATGCTAAAAAATCTCATTCATGAAACTTATGAAAAAAAAAATTAAAATGTTCTCCTTTACATCCCCTATCAGTAGCTAAAATATCATGTATACAAATACAATCAAGTTTTTGAGTTATGAATTTTCAAAGTTCTCTATATTTAACATGGAGAAATGGAACTTCAATGTTAAAAATTAATAACTAAAAAAATAGCTCATGTGTTTGTATACCTGATATTTTAGCTACAGATACAGGATGTAGAGGAGAAGAATATTTTAATTTTTTGTCATAATTTTCATGAATGGGATTTTTTTAGCATTGCGTCAGTTGATCGTATTATTTCTACCAGTGCTTCGTGAATGCCCCCCATATTATACTTATAAAACTATAGGATAGCAGGTAATTTTGAAGTCGGCGGCTCTAAACATGTTTTCAGCCCGGCTCGTCGCTACATGGCACAACATGCACGGCATAGATATTGATTTCCAGTCAACCAAAGAACGTGTAAGACCTACAGCTTCCATGGCGAATTTTTGCTCTCAGTAGCCTGCATGTACACTCGTCGTCTCTTAAAATTTCCTCTTGCAGCCTTGCTCACCATGCACCATAAGAATATTAAGACATGGTATGGTGATTAATAAGACTGCAAGTGGGAAATTTTCCAAGGCGATGAGTGTACTATGTGGTACCGAATATTGTGATCGTATATTATATATATATATTGTATATATATATCGGAAGTCATCTGGCAAAACCGGTCAAGTGGGCACTGCACCGTACCTCCCACATAGTCAAACTTGTTATTTTGTGTAGATAAACTTTTTTTCACCTACAATACCCACTTAATGAGTATATTATTTTAATTTATAATTGAAGTGCATGTTGTATATTGGTATATAAAGAATTGTATTGCGTAATAATGTTCAAAAGCGCTAGTAATTTATTATCTTACAACGCATAATTGTTATAAATTATAATGCTACCGTTAAGAAGCACAACAATTAAGCTGCAATTTCAAGTGATGATTATTATACGCAATTATTATTTTGTATAATATTATTTTTTATGTAGATTAAAATCCAGTTGCTCAATATAATAAAATAGTAATTTAATTGTTAACTTATTTTATAATGTTAAATTTAAAAAATCCTGCATGAATTTGAGTCTGGCAAAAGCCGATAACTGGTGGAAAAAAAAACTAATTGCAGTCTGGCAAAACCGGCCAAGTGGCTACAAATTCCTGAATCTGAGTCTGGCAAAATCGGCTATCTGGCTAATTTTGGGACATTTTATTTTTTCCTCAATTAATTATTAATTGTATTGAATTTCTAATTTCACTACAAGCTACATTCGTAATTAAGTGATACCACAAAAAAAAATCATAAAAATCAAAAAAAACAAATATTTTATGAATTTTTAAACGCCCAAAAAAGTGTTTTTTGGCTCTCCTGTAAAGTTTTTAAAAAGCCAGTCGACTGGTTTTGCCAGATGACTACCGATATATATAAAGGATAATATTTTACTCTGGCTTACAACATCTTTGTAACATGTGTTCTTAAAATCAAATTCCAAACTCTTTTGAAAAAGTTATCACCGCTGGGGTACGATCCCAGATCTTTAGATTGCCGGTCTACTGATGCGTTACCAATTACGCCACATTGTAACTTCCTCAATCCAGTCTAAGAAACGTGATTTTAAACAACACATGAACTTATATATATAAATATATAATTATTATTAAAATGGTTAAGGATGAATCTCACAATCAGTAGATTGATATCTCGCAATCGTAGCGCCTGAATGCAACACGACTTGCAGGGGACTTAGAATTAACCCACCATCAATATAGGTGACATACAAATTTTGAAGCAAATCTGTTTTATTAGTTTTGAGAAAACTGAGGTAGAAGTTTAACATTGGCCTTATGGACGAAAACTGGAAATGGAGCTGTTGTAAGAAAACTGCAAGACTGAATTTGCTCAAACCATTAGCGATTAAGTTTTAGAACATTCTTGATTTTTTAAAATATATTTCATTCAATTCGTTTGCAGGGAAATATTCTTTGACTCCAGCAGTAACTGAGATTAATCGTTAAATGTATAGTTACTATAACATCATAAGAAAGTTTTTGCAGCTTTCGCCATATTATGTTGAAAAATTGGTACCCGCTAAGTTAAAATAATGTTCATCTTTTATTCACTTTTAAAGCCTACGCTCCTCTTTTTTTCTCTCCTATTTTGCACCATTTTCGAGGAAAAAAGAGGGTAAAGACGAGATTAAGTGTCTTCTTTCAACTCACAGTCAGCATAAAATATTAGAACTTGTTTCTTCAATAGAGGCTTCAAGTAAGCTGATTTTTCGGTGTTCCCACCCGCTATACCAAAAACCTATGTAAAAAAAAACGTGAATTCGTTTTTTCACTAACAATAAGAATAAGATTTTTCAGGTCCGGAAAATTCCTTTACGGAACTTTGGTCCAAACTGAAAAATAAAGTATATAATTCAAGATTTAGATTTTTTAATTGATTTATAACCGAGAAAAGTTACAAAAAAACACAATTTGCTTCATTTTCGAGTGCAAGATGGACCTTAGCGACAAACAGTTGCGCAGCGAGAGCGCATCACTTGAAGCCTATATTCATCCTCTGAGCTAGGAGGAAATAAGATGTGTTTCGAGGTAAAAATAAGACGCAATAAGATTAGATTTATATTATACGTGCAAAGAAGGATGAGTGAAGACGTACCTAGTTCTTCAACTAGGGTGTTGTTATTATATAGTGTTTGCAGTTGAGAAAGGAAATATACTTTGAACATATCGGTTATAGCTACAGAGAATTTTACATTTTCAGCAATATGCAGAAGTTGTCATCCCCCCCCCCCCCCCCCCACTCCTTGTATTACGGAATGACATTATAAGAAAGATGCTCATAATTCAAATTATTTTTAAATGCAGCAAAATGTCATGGAATCCAAACAAATTTTAAATATTGGCTATGGAAGTTTCCATTAAATCTATAGATAGTATTATATTATGAAAATAATAAATTCTAGAAAGTTCGAAAAAACAAAAAGTAGGGAGGGGGTTGTTCGAAACATTTGTGATCTTATAAAAGATTCAAAGGTTGCCATGTTTGGATATAAACATTTACCCAAAATAAAAAAAAATAAAATCTTTTATATTAAAAATAAAATGTTAGGTCATGAGTTTTTATTTATTTATAGTTCGATATCAAGCACCCAAAAGTGCATGCACGGTTGCTAAAATAACACTTGTGGATCTGGGAGGTTATTGCCGGCCATGCTGACTGAGGTTTTCATGGTTCCCTCAGCCCCTACTTCAGTCAAAATCAGGTGGAAATTGCATGAGATGGATTCATAGAACATTGACAGCACAGCTAGGACTCATAAGAGTCCACAAAATCCTAAATAATGCATTTAGTTGGGTCCACGAAGAACCGGGAAATTAAAATCTGTGCACCAATATTAATTATACAGTATATACATGTATTATTTTCACATTTAAAAGTTTTAAAACTGCATGGATTCAGTTAAAAGTTAATTATATATACTTAATGATTAATCTAAGCTACTTCGGAGTCATAGAATATTTTTCTACGACAAAATGGAATAAAATAATTGTTAGAAATTGAATTTAAGAAATGTTCTAAAACTGAATCGCTTAATGTTTTGAACAATTTCAGTCTGGCAATTGTCTCATATACAGCTTCATATCCAGTTTCCGTCCATATTAAGGCCAATGTTAAACTTCTGCATCAGTTTTCACAAAACTGCATGATAAGATACATTAATTCACTTTAAAATTTGTATGCCATCTATTGATGGTGAGTTCTAAGTCTCCTGGAAGTATGTTGCATTTAGACGCAACGATTAAGAGATATCAAGGAACTGAGATTAATCATTCTTAAATAATAATTTAATGCATATTAAATTGTAATATAATTAAAGAGTGAAATATTCTTTTTTATCATTGCATGGCTATGTTGCACGTTTTATGATGTTTAAAATCACGCTAATTCGGGGATATATTTTGATTCTATACATAAGAATAACGTCAAATAATTAGTCCTTAATTAATTATTGAGTCAATGTATTAAAAATTAAATTATCTAATACTCATAAAAAATATTTACGACTTTTCGAAGCCTCTTATTGGTTGATTTAGACGTGACGTCAATTTCGCAGCTCGTCATTGGTCGAGAAATATGGCATGACAGACACATTCGCAGCACGCACTCTCAGCCTTATCTCCAAGTCAAAATATATCGCTTGCTATATCCGGAGTCGTTAGAACACGAACGTGCCTATTTTTAGCACTGACCATAAGGTTCATTATCTTCATATTTTCAGTGGTAGTTCGACCTTCGAGACACACGGGGGCTGATAGAGAGATCTGACACGCGATGTCGATAGGACAGAAATAGACTCGATTGTTTACTGCAAATGGCAGAGGGGTACTTTCAACTAAAATGTTATTTATGGAATTTCTAAGAAAGTCGAGTATGTTAGCTGCATGATGATATTGAACAAATATATATTTATGTAGAAATTATGAAACTTGATGTGTAAATAAATTTGTTAGCGCCATTTTCAGGCAGAAAATGGGGGTGCAAACAACACTTAACCCGTTTAAATCAGAAAAATATGTAAATGGCTGCTTCAATAAAAAAAAAAAAAAAAAAGTAAAATTAATTTATATTGTTCTACAAAACCGCAAAAAAAATTAGTGTGTATAATATTATTTATAATAATATAATTAATCATAATGTTTTACACTTTAAATATTTAACTATTATAAGGATTTAACCAAAGGATCTTTTGACCTAACCCCCTTCCTCTCCTTGGTAAGGACACCTAAATTCAGGCTTTAAATATTAAGCTTTTATAACTTTTATTTGTTGTAATCGATCTTTTTAGGTTTCGGGATTTAAACTTAAGCTTTAAGAGGGGTGTCTCAATATATATAAAAACTCATAATAAGGTAATTGTTATTACTTTTTTTTTATTCTTCTCGCATATATATATGAAAACATAATATACGCATATTTTAAAAAATGAAAAACTCACTGCATTGTGCATACATTGGACAAGCCTCTTTTTATTGACAAATTTGTTTTAATTTGTTTTTAAATGCACTCTTCAAATTACTTTTCATCACTTCAGACAAACCACCGCAAATGTCATGAAGCCTCCCCCCCCCCAACCCTCCCTCTACCCCCTAAAATTTTAGAATTTAGAAAATTCATTGCCGTATATATATATATATCACCCTAACCTTTTTATCTAAAAAACAACATGCTTTTTTCCTTCGCTCAGAAAATGGAGACGATATTTTAAACATTTTATGCTCAAGAAGTCGATCATCAAGAAGAGGAAAAAAGACGTAATCTCGTCTTTTCCCCTCTTTTTTCCTCTAAAATGGTGCAAAATAAGAGAAAATTAGACCAGGAGAGAGTTTAATCAAAGATGAAATTTATTTCAACTCGGAAATATTAAAAAAAAAAAAAAAAAATGAAATAATTCGTGGAACAATTTTATTTTTAATTATTTTACTTACATTTTTGTTTAAAAAATTTGAGATCAGTTTATGAAATATTTAAACAAAAATATCCAGCACAAATATTGAATATAACATTTGAGTTAGTGCTGTTGAAAATTTTCGGATTTCGGATTTTCGGATATTTTATTATCCGGATATCCGGATTTTGGAGAAATGGATATCCGGATAGTCGGATTTTCGGATATCCGGATATCCGATTATCCGTTTGAAATTTTGGATATCCGATATCCGATCGGAGTTCGGATATCCGAACTCTGATCGGATATTCGGATATCCGAACTTCGATCGGATAACCGGATATCCGAACTCCGATCGGATAATCGGATATCCGAACTCCGATCGGATAATCGGATATCCGAACTCCGATCGGATATTCGGATATTCGAACTTCGATCAGATTTCAAATATCCGAAATTTTGATCGGATATCCGGATATCCGAAAATCCAGTAATTTCAAATATTCTACAATCCGAAACCTACAATCGAATTTCGGTCGAAATTCTGAATTTCAGCTTTTGCTTTCGGATAATTTGGATGTGAAATTAAGCATGACTGTAATTAGTATAATACTGTAATTCAAATATTTAGTTTTAAATTGTTATGTGTATTCGCAATTGCAAATTGCATTACATTTACAAATTTTAAACCAATAAATTTTTGTTAAATTAATTTGAATATTTTTAATATATATTGAATAATGTATATTGTATTTAAAATGTAGAGGTAATAAGTTAATAACTCTAATAATTAAGCAATATAAATAATTATAAATACTTTAAATTATAAATAGTACAAATACTACAAATAGTATAATACAAAATACAAATGTACAAATCACAAAATAGAAAATACCACCTTATAAAGAATACTATATATAATTATATAGTTATATACTAGATAATCTAGTAATTTAAAATTTAAAAAAAAAAAAAAAAACTGGGCTACGTAGGTATAACTAGTAAGTATAAGTACGTTACTATATTATATACTAACTACCTAACTACGTACATTTTGTACCCTAAATTATAAATTGCCACATAAAGATTATATCGAGTTTAAAGTTTAAAGTTAAAGAGTATAATAATTTATCAATTTAATCTAATCACGGTACTATCTATATTCTATATAAATAATACGTACATAATGTCATAATATCTATTTATCTATACGAGTACGAGGTGAAAGAATTAAACTGCGTGAGGTGAGAAACGAAATTTAAATGCCAGAGAGCTGAACGCTCCAACTCTAACGTCCTTGAAATCGCGTGATCTACTTGTGAACTCTTGAGGCCTGTCCGTAAACCCTGCTCGGTGTACACTTTCTGCACCCAATCGACCTTATGTACATGCGATATAAGGTCGATTGGGTGTAGAAAGTGTACACCGAGCAGTGTTTACGAACAGGCCTTTGAACAAGAATGAGAGATAATTTAACAGCCAGGCGCCGGCCGGACGTGCACGGGCGCGCAGCATTGGTTTCTGGAATTTCGTCCACACTCCACAAAGTCGCAAATATTCTCTCCACATTTCACATCCTGCCGATGCTACTGTTTGCAAGGCTAAAAATACATTCTGAGCCATTCTGACCGCTGAAAATATTCTGAATATTATTCTGATTGGTTGACTGATATTATTCAGAATGTAATAGGGTGCTCCACTGCAGGACTTCAACTAACATTAACGCAAGAAATATTGAAGACAGTGTGAAAACACGTGCGTCTTCAATCTTCATGTAAAAAAATATCAGTTATATTAACTTATAATAACTTAATAACTTATATTTCTTTTACTGTAGTAGAAAAACTGGAAAATTTTCATACTTTTATAGTTTATAATTTGTAATATATTATATAATATCGTATATTATATAACATATTTTACAATTATAATTATATTATAAATATAATTCAAAATCAGTTTCGGATATCCGGATATCCGAGAATTCGAAATCAGTTTCGGATATCCGAAAATTCGAAATCAGTTTCGGATATCCGGATATCCGAGAATTCGAAATCAGTTTCGGATATCCGAAAATTCGAAATCAGTTTCGGATATCCGGATATCCGAGAATTCGAAATCAGTTTCGGATATCCGGATATCCGAAAATTCGAAATCAGTTTCGGATATCCGGATATCCGAAAATCTAAATATAGTTTCAGATATCCGATTATCCGCAAATCCGAAAATTCGGATTTCGGATTTTCGGATATTTTCGAATCCGGATTTCGGATTTTGAAATATCCGGATATCAACAGCACTAATTTGAGTACAATTATATAATTACGCCTCATGCCCTTTTCTTCCTTTCACCCTTTCTTTAATACAAAAAATGAATGCATTGTTAAAATAACACGCGTTTCATCTGAACTTTAGAAATTATTCATATCCATATGTATTTGTACTAGAAAGTTCTAAAACACCAAAACTTTATTTCAAAAGTTGAGATTTGTTTTGAACTTTCGAAAGTTGTAAAAGAATGAAAGAACTCCGTCGATTGATGTTTATTTCTCACGCAACTGCAGGGGAAAATTATTAATGAGTGTCATTCCTCATTGATAGCAGGAGGTTCATTGAAGGGCGCCGCGCGATCAATACAACTTGCAGTACAGCCGGCATGGAGGTGTGGCGACTAGAGACGCAGAGTCCATGGATGTGTATACAGTTCTAAAAGTTACAAATTTGAATACCTTTTTTTGTCTTTCTTTTTAGACAAGGATACACGGCGGGATAATGGGTACGGAAGGCTTTGATCCAAGGGGGGGGGGCGATTGCCCCCAAAAAGGTCCCAAAATACATTGAAGGTGTTACCACCCCCCACCTGTCGCCCCCCTCCCACTCCAAATTTTAACATTGCGGAATAGGGCACCGCCCCCCCCCTCCCCTCCCCCCAGAGTCACGAGCTGGATCCGTCCCTGGGGTAGGGATAAGGTAGGGAAAGGATGGTGGCTAATATATCACTGCCTGTTATTATATGCGTCCCAGCATTCGCTGAGGTGAGACTGAGGGAACCGTGGAAAACCTCAGTCAAGACGGACACCTATACTTTTTATCAATGTACCAAAGTGACGTCCAAAAGGCCTGGGGAACCATACACAAGTGCATCACTGCACTGGGTGGAAAGCGGGAGATATTTACCCCAGGGAGGGAGCAACGGGATTTTTATTTGATAAACGGTCACCCATCCAAGTACGAACCACGCTCGACGTTCACTATAATATATACACAAAGCTCAATTTCGCAAATATAAGGAGGTGTGTTACGTGACTATATAATGAAGTCAGCGTTTCGTAGCATGCACGATTTTAATTAAGGGTTTAGAGAGGTAAAAAATTTAAAAAATGATATATTTTTTTTTAATAACTGTAATGTATAGTCCCTCATCCGCAATAATGATCGCAAGCTGTGATTTTATTGCAATAATAAGCTATCAATTATTTCAGGTGAGTGCAACAATTGTGCTCACCTGAAAAAAACAGTTTATATTATAAGCTTCTTATTGCAATGAAATCTCGTGGAAGGTAGATAGCTTTTTTGTTATTACTTCGGACGATTGAGGGACGTACGCACGATAGTAAAATATGCTATTATTGTATTAAAATATGCAGTAAAAAAAAAAAAAAAATGCAGGATGCCAAGTAATAATATTCTCATTGTTAATATATATATCTCACTAAATTTAGTATTAAATTTTACTTATCAGATCAGCTCTCTCGGATATAAAAAGAATATCATTGATTGAATTATCCATACGCGGATACATGGAAAGGGAGAAGGTGAGCGGCATCCCTCAGTCCCTCCCCTAAAATGTTCGATTTAATAAGGGAAAGATTATAGTGAGTGACTGAGTGCATGGCCTCGATTTTTATTTTTTTTTTTTTACGTACCGTCGTTTGGCTTCAATATTGTGTTTTTTTTTTTTGGATTCGCATATATTAAATGTATTCGACGTTGTTGCAGAAAAATATCCTAACTCCATTAGTAAAAGCTGGAAAAAAAAAAACACATCCTAAATCCATTGGTAAATAAGCAAAATGTAGAGATAGGATATTTTTATAACATAATACATAATATAAACGCGCGCGCCTATTAAAAATATCCTAAAATTCCAGTTTGGTTATATCCCAATATTACCAATTAAAAGACGAGTTAGGGTAGTTTTTTCCAGCTTTTATCAATGAAGTTAGGATATTTTTCTGCCACTATTATACTTGGATATATCTAATTGAATCATTACCCCAATTCACCTTGTAATTAATTAATATACACCTTGGGTATATCACTATATATATATATATATATATATATATATATATATATATATATATATATATATATATATATATATATATATATATATATATATATATATATATATATATATATATATATATATATATATATATATATAAATATATATATATAACGTTATCTCTGCCCATTTTTATTTACAATATATATAGCCTTATATAGAGTCGCAGGCGTGGGATATGACTGTCATGAGGGGGCTGCAGCTAGCATACTCCCTGAATTCCTCGAAATTTTGAATTTAACATGGAAAAAATTATAAAATATATATAGGCATTTCCCCGGCCCGGCCACTACATTTTTTTTTTTAACATTGGCCTTATGGATGAGACAACTTTTTTTTCCCTGAAATAAAAAAATTGATTCTGGATCCACAATCCACGCCTGAAAAAAAATTATGGTTTTTGGTTGCAAATTATTTTTTGTTTTTTTTTTTTCGGAGTTAAAAAGTGTTTCAAAAAAGCTATATACTTCATATACTTCATAATAACCGTTATTATGGTTATTATGATCTTGTGTTGTTATTATGATTGTATATGACTTGTTTGCATAGCCAAATAAATTGAATAAATCTAAAAAAAAAAAAAAAAATCTAAATCAAGATGTACGTAACTCAGGCAGTGGCGTAGCCAGGATTTGTTCAAGGTGGGGGGTTCTTGAAGATAAATAAGGTTGAGAACAGCCCACTGGGGGGTTTGGGGGGCGTAGCCCCCCAATAGCCCGCCGCAGGCGCGATTTTTTTAAGAACACGCCCCTTTTTTAGGGTAAAATTATGAAAAAATGCTATTATAGAGAATGCAATATTTTTAAAATTTTATATTTTTTGCACCCCATTTATTTAATTTCTTTTCAATATTATACGTGCACTAACGTAATAAATAAAGCTTTGAGTAAATAATTTTAGTTAAATAAAAATAAAGTAATTCATCAAATAGCTTCTTTTATATTATTTTTATTAGTTTCATAATGCGCGATTTTTTTGAAAAAGGGACGTGGACTATAATTTTTTTCGATGAAAAGTTGCAGCAAATTTTTCATATTTGTAAATCGTAAATTATGCATGTTATAGTTACAATATTTTTGTCACTACTTTTTCCTATAAAAAATAGACCACATTTTAAGACGATGTATTGATATACGAGCAAGAAAAATTATAATTTATATTTAAATTTTCAAAACAGGAAAATCAATTCATTACGTTAAATATTATATTATATTGATATACTGTAAAATTAATACATTTAAAAAATCGGATTTTTTTAACTTCAATTAATAATAAATTCAAAGATATACGTACAGTATATGAGACAATGAAACTAGCAATGAAATTATAACTATATAATTAATTAAAAAATAATAAAATGCTATGTATAAATTTTATTTTTATGCTGAGCATCATGCGGGGAATGTTTTCAACTGTTTTTATACTTCAAATTGTTGTATACAAAAACATAAATAACTAAATAAGGAATACTACATAAAATAATTATCATAATAGAATTATACCATATATATACTTAAATAATCATAATACTGTATTATAGACCGATTTTAAATAAATTAAAGGTGTATTAACAATGTGTTTCGGGGATATAAATTTTTAAAGTTTTTTTTTTAAGAAAATTTTTCATAAAATTTTAGCTAAATCGTATCCGTCGAGTACCATTATTTTTTGTTATTTTTCCCTTAAAATTTACTAAGGTTCAGCTCTCAAGGGGGGGGGGGTTATAACACCCAAAAACCCCCCCCCCCCCCCTTGTCTACGCCCCTGAACTCAGGTGGCCGCATAACTTATTTGTTCGACCTACAATCATTTTATCAATGAAAATTACTTTGATTTGTTACTTATCAGTAAATCAGTGATTTAATTACAAAAATAATCGATTTTTTTATTTTATTTTGTTAGGAAAAGTGCTTGTAAAGCCGCGCGGTCAAAATCAAACTTACTGAGCAAAAGTTTAATTTTTTTCAGCTCCTGTTATCTAGCGGCAAATTGTAAAAACAAAAATGCTTCTAGCGACATCTAGCAAGTAAAAAAATAACTATTTGTTCCAATGAGAAGGGCGGCAAGCCCTTCATAAAAATTTCAATATTTTATTTATTTTATTTTATTATATTTCCCACATGTTACATACATAACAGTTATGTTATGTTATGTTAATTGATGTATGCACTCAGAGACCCTATAGAGACCCTACAGGGTCTCTGGTAAGTCTGGTATGCACTATATGCAGTAACGCAATTCATGATTCACTAGCAACCGGCAGCACCGCAATACCGAGTCATAGATCAAGAGTCATCCTACCAAATTTTTAATTATATTGATTGATGATAATATTGCATGATAAAACTTCCTCCCAGGGGTAAATTCATCTCATTTCCCACCCAGTGCATCAGTGATGCACTTGTGTGTGGTTCTCCAGGCTTTGGACATCACTTTGGTCCATTGATAAAAAGTAGAGGTGTCCGTCCCGACTGAGGTTTTTCAGAGTTCCTTAGCTCAGTCTCACCTCAGTGAATGCTGCATATATGGGACGCGTAACAGGCCGTGGCCACTATCCTTTCCCTATAATCTTATCCCTACCCATTACCCAGAGCTGCGAGCTAGCTGTAATAAGCACTTATAGGGGTAAAAATAATAATAATAAAAAAAAGTGGGTACTATAATTTTAAATGGTGCCGTGCGGCATGTGTGTGTGTATATATA